>JAVRKA010000113.1:600000-1042827 GCA_034508555.1 Venustoraphidia nigricollis
TATATATATATATATATATATATATATATACGTATACACTGTAAAAAATGGGTGTAAAATTACATTGAAAGTTAATGTAAAATTCCCTCAATTTTCTAGGTAACTTTACATTATTATTTATTTTTACAAGGAGATGTGTATAAAAACTTGGACTTTCTGTGTAAAATTAAACAAATTTGGTGTTTATACATAAAGTAAAGTAAACTTACATAGACTTATGTAGTTTTAATATAATTTGTTGTGCAATATTCCACTGAAGTTTGCAAAAATTACATAGTACAATGTGTAATTACATAACAAAATGTAAAACTTAAGTGATGTAAAATTGCCGGTCATTTATGATATAGTAACCATTTTGACCGGATAATTTAGCGGTTATTTAACCGGCTATCTATAAAACAAAAGGCTGCTTTAGGATTTTCTATCTCAGAAGAACAAAAAAAAAACAATAAAGTAGGTATAAATAGAATCTAAAGAATTTTTTTTTTAAATACTGTATTTATATTTATGTAGATATTGGTTGTAAAATAATAATAAATCGCCGGGGTTATTTAAAATAAATTGCCGTGGTTATTTAACCGGTAATTTATTCTTTTACATCACTAGTACAACTACAAATAAGAAAATTGTAAGTTTAGGAACAATCGCCACTGCGCATGCGCGGACTCTCTGTCAGGGTTGCCAGAAATGTTTACACAAAAGTAACGAATTTTTTCGGAAAAACGCAAACTAATAAAAAAAAACCGCCCAATGTTTAAAACTTTAAATAAATATATCTTTTCCTTTTTTATATCATTTATTTTTAAAAGTTTATTAAAAAATGTTATAAATAACATATGATAGATAGGTACTATAATAAATTATATTATTTTTTATATTCAGACTGTATACTCGGCAACCCTGTGTAGTAATATGCGTGCCAGCGTCATTCCTTTGAGTGGACGCATGCGTACCTCTACTAAGCTAGGTAAATCCCAAAGGCCAAAGCATCGCATGTGATGCATCATTGCATGGCACATATTATAACTGTTATAAAATTATCTCTGGTTATACGCCATAAATTGCTGTTTGCACTGATCATCAATTATTTGTTATCAACAGGTAAGTTTCTTTTATTTAATACTTGTTTTAAGGTATTAGCTGAGGTAATAATTAATAATGTCATTTTAGTGTAAATCCTGTAGTCAAAGTTTTTCCTGTGTGAAAAATATAATTTACATCAATATTTCCACAGAAATTAAAAGGGAAAATTATATGTATGTTTAATCAATGCTATCAAATATTTAAAATGTGTGTTTTTTTAGGTTACATCAAGAATATATTCAGTTTCATCATTTTTTAGTACCGCCAAGATAGAAACATATCCAGTGCACCTGTCGATATTTCGGCCGTGCCAATGGTTATTGCGGGTTACAATTCCAAAATATGCTGGCAACAATTTGACATTTGGTTAAATTTAACTCCAAAAATTATTGTCGACTTGTAAAAAGGTAAGAAAACATTCTTCCAGTTATTATTATTTGTTATATTTTGTAACAGAAGTATCATTTTTGTTTTGTTTTTTTTTTTTTTAGGTTACATCAAGAATATATTCAGTTTCATCATTTTTTAGTATCGCCAAGATAGAAACATATCCAGTGCACCTGTCGATATTTCGGCCGTGCCAATGGTTATTGCGGGTTACAATTCCAAAATATGCTGGCAACAATTTGACATTTGGTTAAATTTAATTCCAAAAATTATTGTCGACTTGTAAAAAGGTAAGAAAACATTCTTCCAGTTATTATTATTTGTTATATTTTGTAACAGAAGTATCATTTTTGTTTTGTTTTTTTTTTTTTTAGGTTACATCAAGAATATATTCAGTTTCATCATTTTTTAGTATCGCCAAGATAGAAACATATCCAGTGCACCTGTCGATATTTCGGCCGTGCCAATGGTTATTGCGGGTTACAATTCCAAAATATGCTGGCAACAATTTGACATTTGGTTAAATTTAATTCCAAAAATTATTGTCGACTTGTAAAAAGGTAAGAAAACATTCTTCCAGTTATTATTATTTGTTATATTTTGTAACAGAAGTATCATTTTTGTTTTGTTTTTTTTTTTTTTTAGGTTACATCAAGAATATATTCAGTTTCATCATTTTTTAGTACCGCCAAGATAGAAACATATCCAGTGCACCTGTCGATATTTCGGCCGTGCCAATGGTTATTGCGGGTTACAATTCCAAAATATGCTGGCAACAATTTGACATTTGGTTAAATTTAACTCCAAAAATTATTGTCGACTTGTAAAAAGGTAAGAAAACATTCTTCCAGTTATTATTATTTGTTATATTTTGTAACAGAAGTATCATTTTTGTTTTGTTTTTTTTTTTTTTTTTAGGTTACATCAAGAATATATTCAGTTTCATCATTTTTTAGTACCGCCAAGATAGAAACATATCCAGTGCACCTGTCGATATTTCGGCCGTGCCAATGGTTATTGCGGGTTACAATTCCAAAATATGCTGGCAACAATTTGACATTTGGTTAAATTTAACTCCAAAAATTATTGTCGACTTGAAAAAAGGTAAAAGAACATTCTTCCAGTTATTATTATTCATTATATTTTGCAACAGAAGTAACAATTTTGTTTTTTTAATAAATAAATACATTGTTTAAGCAGTACCGTCTTTTTTATTTTCCTTTCCCATTCAAAAATCTTGTGTGTAATTTTACATTTAAATATGTATTATTTTACACAAATATTACATAAACGTAGGTATGTAAAATTGTAGGGTATGGGTTAGGGAATTTTACACATTTTTTGGGAAATTACATTTTTTTTGTTTAAAATATTACATATTTGTATGTAATGTGGATTACACAACTATATGTAAATTTACAGGAAAACATGTAGCATTCCATATGGTGTGTAAAATTACCAGAATAATCTAGGGCATTATTTGGACCCTAGATTATCTGTGTAATCGGCCTTCTCAGTTTTTACAGTGTATAAATATATATATATATATATATATATATATATATATATATATATATATATATATATATATATATATATATATATATATATATATATATATATATATACATATATATATAAACATTTTTAAAAATGGTGCCAAAATGTTTAGGAGGTTACGAAACGTCGAGAAATTTTGGTCCGACCCCTAGGTCCCGCCATCCGACCGACGCCAATAGTGTATGTTGCCATATGGCAAATACACTAATAAAAAAATAAATAAATAAAATTAAATAATATTCCGCTACGTTACAAGTTTAGGGATACCGATTTTTGAAGTGTATTTTAGGAGCTGAGGTCGGCATCGGATAAAAAAATATTTCGGATAAATGATGCATAAAAATTAGGTGTTCCTATTAAAAATGTCAAAGTCACCCTTATCTATGCGCAGGGGTTAGGGCTGGGGGGTGGTATTTGTCTCTAAACGATGCCCCTCTTCAACCTGAACAATTTTTGTTTGAAACTTTTTTCCCAAAATTGTTGCCCTGTCTCAAGAATTTTCCATATAAATTGAAATGAATCTTCCTGTATAGGTTAAATAATATTGCACTGAAAACAGTGTCTTTTAAGCGTTGGTGCCACTGACTACAGAAAAAAAACGTGAGCATCGTATAGCTGTCATTAAATTATTATAATATTAACTGTATTTATAATTATTGTTTTAACGTTAAAAAATGTCAATTTTAAAAATGCAATTGTTGAATATTGTTTTTGAATGGCCCTTTCTCAAGTGTGTTATAAAAGTTTTGCTGTGTCTTTTGTAAAAATGTGTTTTTTGAGTCAAAAAACTTTCGTACTATAAAGACCTATAAAAATGATTTTTCGGGAAAAAGGACTATTTATAAGTAAAACACTTAATATTTTATTTTCAGCGACGTTTCGTTCCTTGTTTGGAACTTTATCAAGCTTTAATAACTATTAAATGTTGTGATTAAATAGATATAAAAGATAATATATACATGTGAATATAAATTTGAGTTTAACAATATTAATACAAAGTTTATAATAAAAAAAAAAAAAAATAAAAAACGAAATTATTATAAACTTTGTATTAATATTGTTAAACTCAAATTTATATTCACATGTATATATTATCTTTTATATCTATTTAATCACAACATTTAATAGTTATTAAAGCTTGATAAAGTTCCAAACAAGGAACGAAACGTCGCTGAAAATAAAATATTAAGTGTTTTACTTATAAATAAAGTCCTTTTTCCCGAAAAATCATTTTTATATTAATTACCAAGGACAAAAAAGAAATAAAGTCTATAAAGACCTATCTTCTACCGTGATAGAGCTGTGTGATACCTTGCTGGTGTACATTCTATAATGTAAGTGAAGTAAATTATATTAATTTCTGTCTTGCTGATTATTAAGGGCGCATTTTTATGGTTTCCTATATTATATTGCAAAGTAACCGAGCTGGGTAGAGCAGTGGTGACAGCACTAGACTCGTATTCGGGAGGTACGGGTTCGAATCCCGCCAGGGGCAGATGTGACTGGGACTTTTTCCTACTGTCTCTCGCCGAGAAACGATAATTCCTGTACCGGCTATCTTGATTGAGGTTTTCCATGGTTTCCCTCAATTAATTCCAGGTAAATATCGAGATGATTCCTCATTCAAGGCCATGGCCGATTACCCCCAGTTCAAAAATTACCTATGTTATCCTAATTTCCTATAATTCCTTCATTCGCCCATTGCTATTAGTTAAGTTGAAGTTTTAGAAATGTAGAAAATAACGGGAAGTGGTAAAATGGAAAATAGTAATGGTGCGAATGCCGTCTGTTATGACATAAAAGTCGACAAACGGACGTTAAACGCATTATATTATTATTATATTATATTGCAAAGTTATTAAATACAGAGGTGACCTCGTTTCGTTGGTTAGTAATGGGGGGATGACGCCATCTAGTAGACTGGCAATTGAGTATTTGAATTTAAAAAAAACTACTAATTTTTTTTATTTTTTAAATAATATATCGTAAATAATATTGAAGAACGAAAAGAAAAAAAAATGAAGCCATAGATAATTAATAACAAATTAATTAAAATGTATAAAACTTCAAAAGATATTACGTGATAACAAAACGTACCAGGAATGTTTGTGACGTCAAAATGACAAAAGTTGTGCATTTGTGTATGGCTTTATAATACATATACTATCAAAGTACCCATGGCAACCAGGACCATAAAAACATTTTGACGTCACAGAGGTTTTTGGCGCGTTATCGGATCTTAGCTTAAACATTATTTTTAAAACAAATATAACTTTTTCATTATGAAATTAAACAAAATAATAAAAGTAGTTTCGCTATAAAACTTGTATGTGATCTTTCCATTTATGTAAAAAAAAATTCATTCAAAAACCCAATATTGCGTGGTTGGTAAAAATATTGAACGATCCCTCAGTTGACGTTTTGAAGTGGGTGAATTTAACGTTCAAATAAAAGATTCTGTTACAAACAAACATATAGGTGAAGCTAATAGAAGCGTGTTAAAAAGGAAATAGTTCTTCACATTTTTTGCATGTGGAATTGTCACGTATAGAGCTGACATGACAGTTGGGAGGCGTTGGGACGCATTGCAACGACGAATGACTGATTGCAAGCGTCACAAGAGAGTGCTATGTTGAATTAAGGACATCTGAATAATACATACAATATAGTGTTAAAATGTGTGGGAAACAGAGTCATGGGCGCCGCTAGAACATTTTCAGGGAGGGAGGAAGCAAACATAATTTTTGAAAATTTGTGAACCTCATTTCCTCACATTACAGGTCTATTAATTAATATTATTTTATTCGTAAAATGTATATTTAACTACTGTTTTTATAATAGACTATGTACAGAAAATATTTTAGTGATTTTTGTGATGACTTGTTTCGGTGTATGTAGCTTTGTTCTTAATTCGTCGCAACAATTGACCACTGCCAGTTTTTCTTTCCGCGTTAAATTATTTCTTTTTCCAGGCATATTGTTATAATACGCGTCATGGATCTAAAAGGCTCGGAAGTTAGATGCAAATGGAGGCTTGCGCAGGTACAGTCAGTTGAAAAACTACAAACTCGCGCTATATTATTATTTTTAATTTTTCTTTAATCTAAAGGTCTAATTCCTTGCATAAAGTCATCCAAAAAATTATTTTTCGTGCTTGTCTATGCAAAACTGTATTAGGCATCTTGATCAATTAACAATCAAATAAACAAGTTAACAAGAGCGTACTGGACTGTACTTTATAGCAGGAAAGCGACAAGTGACAAGACAACGAGCGATAACCAATTACCGACGAGTGCACGTTTTGTGCCGGTAACTGGGAGGTGGTGGGAGTTTTCCTTTCCCACAAAACAACCAGGACGACTCTAAAATATGCAATTTGCGACGCTGTTTGTGACTAACTTCAGAACCTTTTAGATCCGTGGCGCGTGAATTAAATTCGTGTGTATTGGTACCACCCAACATTAGTCACAAATCAAGTTTATTTTCTAGGATTCTAAACATCCGTTGTAAATTTTCTGATTAATATATTTCACTGAATTAACAATTTAACACTTTTGTACCTAAACAAACTGACCTTACTATAAAAACAATTTCTTTACAAAGAAACGACACGCAATTGAATTACAGAACACACCGCTTATAAACTGTGAAAACGTCAAAAACAAAAATGCGTGTTTTTTAAGGTAGGTAGCGTTCTTTGATAAAATTCATTTATAAAAGGCATCTACATTTCAGTAGACTATAATATTAATATCAACATTGTGTAACAGACGATGTCTTCAGTCTTTCAAATATGGTCTATTTCATTTTCACCGACATTATTCAATCTTTTTTTTAACACAATATGTTCGTAATCTATATTAATAATGCGGAATTCTGTCTGTCTTTTTGTTACCATTTCATGCCCCTAAATAGTTAAAATACAGTCGTCATCATTTAGAACAACATACCGGTTATATTGACCAAAATCATAGGTCCCGGCTGAATGCTATATGACCACGTTATAAAAAACACAGATTTTCTGAATACAGAAACATGATAATGATAATGTGAATATTATTCCTATTAATATCTATGGATTTATATGTACCTACACATTCAATAATACTACATACTTAATAAATAGTTACTTTGTACCTCGAAAACATCACTGGTTGTTACGACTTTCGGTTTTACGACCAAATATGGGTAGACCCTTCGATGTCGTTATAACAGATTTTGACTGATAACTTCTACAATTTAGTAGGGATGTCTTTTATGTTATATAGACATCCAGTGAAAATGAGTTTTCCGAAAATCGTCTTCTGATGAGTAATTAACACATTCTAATTTTTAAACTGCAGTTCCTATGGATTTGGAATTTGGCTGTTATATTTTTTATGCTTTTTAAATCCTGCTAAGAGGAGTGCAGCCCCGCAAGGTAAAATAGCAATACGGTGGAGCCGAAGGCTTCACTACTGTTGCTGCCGTGTTTCATCTCAGTCGCGTGCGCAGTCGTGGGCAGCGGCTAGTTAAACGTATTTTTTTGAGTCCAACGTATTCCTTTACTAAAAACATGAATTGTTATAAACATTCATTGTTACAATGCTAAATTAGAAAAATTTATTTTTTATCCACGAACGTCGTCAGGACTTAAACCCGAATCTTTCCACTTTCGCGGCGGAATGAGTTATCAATTACTCTACGGTGCGATATCTAAACAATCAATTCATCATAATAAAGCAAATTGCAACATCAAATTCACTACATGCGAGAGCTGATTTTTTTAGACATGAATCATCTCAGTAGCGAGAGCAATGAATAAATGAGGTAAATTTCCATTTATTATTAATCATCAATCCACCTTAGTACATGTACGTAATTCGAATGCTTTATTATGATGAATTGATTGTTTAGATATCGCACCGTAGAGTAATTGATAACTTATTCCGCCGCGAAAGTGGAAAGATTCGGGTTTAAGTCCCGACGCTGTTGGTGGATAAAAATTTTTTTTTTCTAATTTAGCATTGTAACAATGAATGTTTATAACAATTATATAGCGTTCTGCAGCTTTGTAGAAATAAAATACATCCTATATTAAAAAAATGAAAACATTTAAATGATTTAACTTGTTCAACAGGCTGCTGATAAACATGGTGATAAATTTAATAGTTTGCATTGTTGAGAGCAATTTTTCATTTTAGGTAATATTTTTTATTTAGGCGTGCGTAAGAAAACAAACAAAAGGCAATAAAATTTGTTTTATTTATTTACAGACGCACGCACGGGCGCTATCAAAACTTTAAACATTTGCCATTTTTCACCGTGTATCGATTTTTACAATTTGCAATATAAAACCTACCTATATATATCTACACAATATAACCTAAGCTATTTTCCATGCAAGCTTCTTAAATTATTCACGTAGTTTTCACAAAGAAAAATAGGTCTCAAGTGACGTTCGCCTTTCAGAGTGAGTCCTCCCTCCTTCCCCCCAACCCCGTCGAGCGAGGCCGGTCTTCCGCATTCAACGAATTGCTCTCTTATATATTGACCTTATTCTTCGCGCAGTTTTACGTATTGTACTACAAAAGTGACCGATGTATACGAGATGGTTATTAACTACTAGCTTGTACCCGCGTCTTTGCTCGCACTATATTTCACTCGGAGATAAACACCGGATTGCCGGGAAGTCTAACTTAACCAGTATACGCTATCCGAGGGATCCCCAATCTATTTGCGCTTAAGAGCACATTCTAGAATGCCAGTCGGGCGGTTGGCACCATTTATTTTTTCATAGTCAATAATACATATAATGCACAAAAAAATATTTAATTCCAAAAATATAATTATAAAATATAAAATTTATTCTCAATATTGTTCACGTCCATTATAATTAGTAAGTTTTTTTTATTTTTTAAATATCTAAATTTTATTAATGTCATGGTTAATTAGTTATTTCAATTCTATTAAAAAAAATTGTAATTATTTCACTAACTAATTTGTATTTTTAATCATTTCAGTTGTGCCAGAAGAAGTTAAAAAGATTTAACGAAACGTCGCAATTTTTTAATTTAGTTTAACTATATTTGAATTCTCCAATTTCCCGTTAAAAAATAAAAAAAACGTAATAAAATTTATTGTTTACATTTTTATGTAAAATAAATAATAAGCACTAAGCAATAGTATAAAAATTCTGGTAATTGGGTCAAATTGGGACAAATATGCAACGAATAATTATTTTTAATGGCAACTTTAAAAACGCATATTTATAACTAAAAATTGCAAACTGGTTAGAATACGAAAAATATCAGTTAGGACCCGGACTAAGTTTAATGCTCCAACAATATTTAATTTGAATTTTAATGTTTTTATTGGCTGATTTAAAAATATTGACCAATCAGAATTGATCAAAAATCTTTATAACATAAAATTAGAGTTTAAAAAAACTAAAACAACACGCTTTTATGAACTAAAAAATGCAAAATAATTTGACAACAAAATTTGCTTTATTGTTAAAAGCGTGGAGTGCTTAATATCGGTAATACATTTTTCATTTACTATCTAACTGTAATCGTAGAGCTATTATGAAAATTTAAGTAGATGGCACACAAAGCTAATTTTTTTGTCAAATTATTTTGCATTTTTTAGGTCATAAAAGCGTGCAGTTGTTTTAGTTTTTTTAAACTCTAATTTTAATTTTAAGACTAAAAAATAAACTGCATTTAACTATGAGACTCAACGTACGTCACTGTACAGCGTGTTAGCTTGCTTGCTGTAATTTGTCAAAATTTTTTTATCCTGAAGGTCCTGGTCAGGATAATGGGACAGACTTATTAAATTATTGTATTGTCATCGGTTCTTGAAAAGTGTGCAAAGTTTCAGTTTAATCTGACGTTTTGAAGTGGGCGAATTTCACGTTCAAAAATTCCAATACAAACATACAGGTGGAACTAATAAAAGCGTGTTAAAAATAGAAATATCAAAGCTAATGTGATTGTTGGAATTGCATTTCATTGTCCATTGCTTCGTAATTTTTATAGTATGAGTGAATACTTATTTATATAATGTTCTAAATTATAATTTATGTACACTATTTTTTTAATGTGTTTTTGTGAGATCATTAAATTTTAAATTTGACCTGTTCTATGTTGTTGTTGCAACGTAGAGAATAAAAATTCTATTCTATTCTATGATAATATTCCCGCTCGTAAACAATCATCAAGTAGTTCATCTGTAAGTCGAGACTATTATTATTATTCATCTTCAAAGTTCAATTCCAGATATATGTTATAATAGAAAACAGGATCACGAGTAATTGGAATAATAAAATTAAATCAATTTAAACACTCCTTGATTGCAACGTTTCGTCTTTATTATTAAGACTTTTTCAAGCTCTCAATATGTTTAAACGATATTTAAATTATTATATAGGTATATACAATCTGGCATTACAAAAATAATTATTAAAAATTTTTGGTAATGCCAGATTGTATATTATATAATAATTTAACTATCGTTTAAACATATTGAGAGCTTGATAAAGTTTTAATAATAAAGACGAAACGTGGCAATCAATGAGTGTTTAAATTGATTTAATTTTATTATTAGTGTATTTGCCATATGGCAACATACACTATTGGCGTCGGTCGGATGGCGGGACCTAGGTGTCGGACCAAAATTTCTCGACGTTTCATAACCTCCTTAACACTTTGGCACCATTTTTAAAAATGTTTATATATATATATATATATATATATATACGTATATATATATATATATATATATATATATATATATATATATATATATGTGTGTGCGGGCTATAACTTTCGAAAGAGTTAATTGATTTTAACCAAATTTGGCCCACGTGTTGAAATCCATCACCGCAAGAAGCCTATTTAAAATGGGCGTAATCGGGCCATTTTAAGGGTAGTTTTTAGGGGTTGAAAAATGTTTTTGGGCGTCAAAATACCGAAAAAATTCTCAGAATCGTTTCAAAATTGACATTTACCCCTTTAGTAGTAATTAAAAAGTGTCCCTAAAATTTTAATAAAATCGGCCCGACAGGACCGGACTTACAAATTTTTTGAAAACACTAATTTGCAGATGGTGACATATTTATTGAAGGGTGTCTGTAATTCGGTGTAGACGTTAGATTGATAATAATATTATAATTAAGAAAAAAAATGTTATTTTAAGGGGTGTATTAAGGGGTTAAATTTTTTATTTTGCCCAAAAACAAATTTAATTTCACATAATAAAAGTATAAAACCACACGGCCCAAATACACTATATTGTCGGCAGGGTTTTGGCACTGCGACCCGGGTTTTTTCCAATTACCCGTGATCCTGTTTTCTATTATTATTATTTTATTTATATGAAAGTATGAGAGCCGCTGGTATAGATTATGAGTTAAGTCTACAGCAGGTTTGTTTATAAAACAAGGAAACAGTGTACTTTAGATTGAGTATACGATGGCCAAATACAGTAATGAAAACACGTAAAATATTCAAAAAATACAACGCAATGTTGTTGTTTTTTTTTTTAATATGTAATGTTTCGTTCTCTTCTCTACGTATTCGGCGTGTTCCCCGCGTACTATATCTACGACGAAATGCAGAGGTGGCTTTAGTGTTTTGACAAGGCCGAGCCAACTGGATCCACTGATCTCTGTTTTCACTGTTCCAACAGGGATGTTGACTGTTTTAGGGAAAGTGTTTTAAATCGTGCATAAAGACCTAATATAACCGCAAATATTTATTATTTTTAAATTTCAACTTAATTAAAATAAGCGAATGAGGGAATATTAAAACAAGGTAGGAACCTTTTTGAACATTAGTTAGAAAGGTAATCAGTCATGGCTTTGAATCTCGATGTTTATTTAGAATTATTGACAACACCAAAAATGCTATTTGTATTTGACTACGTACCGAGCTGGGTAGAGTAGTGGTGACAGCACTAGACTCGCATTCGGGAGGTACCGGGTTCGAATCCCGGCGGGGGCAGATATGGCTGGGACTTTTTCCTACTGCCTCTCGCCGAGAAACGGTAATTCCTGTACCGGCCATCTTGATTGAGGTTTTCCATGGTTTCCCTCAATTAATTCCAGATAAATATCGAGATGGTTCCTTATTTGAGGCCATGGCCGATTACCTATCAAACTCCTAGTTCAAAAATTACCTACCTTATCCTAATTTCCTATAATTCCTTCATTCGCCCATTCGCTATTACATAAGTTGAAGTTGTAAAAAATGTAGAAAATAACGGGAAGTGGTAGATGAAAAAACAGTAATGTTATGACATAAAGTCGAGAAACGGACGTTAAACGCATTATTAGTGTATTTGTTATTATTATTATTTGACTACGTAAATCTCTTACCTTAAAAATTCAATTTATAGAAAATAATATCAATATTCTGACTTTTGATTTCTCCGACATTTTCGTTAAAATTACTGCCATTAAAGTTTATAAACAAGCGCAATAAATTGACAGCTCCCCCGGATGTCGTCGTCTTTCAAAGATACTATCCGTTGGAATGAGGCAACCTCTGTAATCTACTAACCCTGATATCAAACGACACAGAACAAAATATGGACTAGCGAACCCATGCGAATACTTCGCACTGTTAGTGGTCAGTTACGTAATATGATAGGATGGAAATAAATTTTATTCTATTCTATTCAGAAACTTCAGCGTTACTGCGTCACTTAAAATTACCAACAACTGTCGAAATAAGCAGATTGCTACCAGATGGCGACATTTGTTTTATTTTATTCTATTCTATTCAGAGACCTTAGCGCTACTACATCTGACCGACAACTGTTAAAATAAACAGATTGTTACCAGATGGCGACATTTGTTTTTTCTGAATGTTATTTTCTGTAATGAAATCGTTAAACATTTTTAACTGTAATTTTTTAATGAAAACTTTAATTTTAAAATACTACCTTAGTTTTCGTTATGAGAGAGTAAAACTAATCACCAAAATGGCGTACGAAACATTAATTTTGATATTAAGGGAGATATTTCATACCGATAAAACACTGGTGAGAAATAATATATACCGATTTGTTTTTCGTTGCTTTGGTTACACCGTTAATCTACACTAATATTATAAAGAGGAAAGATTTGTATTTTTGTGTGTATGTTTGTAATGAATAAACTCAAAAACTACTGTGCCGATTTAAAAAATTCTTTCACTATTAGAACATAGGCTATATTTATTGCTAGAAAATATTAGGGATTCTTACTAAAACTTTAGTAACGTAACCCAAGGTGTAAAAAAATGCCATAAAACATTCTTCGTCGCATGCGCTGCGGAAACTATTGATGATAGAACAAAAGTATGTTCTACAAAATTAAAGAACATCAATAACTACAAAAAACTTCGCGATACTATATGTCCAACTATTATCGTTGTGTCACAATAACCACTTTTAACATTTTAATAATCTATATAGATAAAAGACGATGTATATATGTAATCTATGGACTCCAAACGGGTAGACCATTTTGGATGAAATTTTCAGACAATCTTTAGATTAGCCCAGCGGGTGATCTTCTGAAGTTTGGTAGCGATCGGATCAACAGAATTTTTTAAATTTCTTTTTGGGAAATAAGATTTTTCTTCGATTTTTTAACATTCACAAATAAAAGCGATTGAATTCGCGCAAATTCAATACATGTTGAGAATTTAATGATAATGATTCTCATCTTTTATATCCTATATATAACATTTACACCCGGGCGAAGCCGGACTGGGCCGCTATGTTAAATATTTAACGAAAACGTTAAACGGTCTGAATTCGCGTATTTACAGACACTCTGTACTTTACCAACGGCTATTATCAGTCATATTCAGGATTATTCAGGAAAATAAAAGTTCGTCAAAAATCAATTTGAGTTTACGCGAGATATGGTTGTTTATTTTCGCATGCATGGTAAATGTTCCAACCAAGTTTTTTCATTGTGTTGTGAAAATAATCATGTATTATATTTATACAGAACACAGTCCACGTCAGAACGGCGTTTCCACCCAATATGCCCGGGGAGGGAGATGATAGACGATATAAATTGTAGGTAAACTAAATACAATTTGCAAAGTTTTAATCGTTTACTATAAGAATAAAAAACTCCAACCAATTGGGCGACAGGACCCATCCAACTTATTAAATATTGACATTTGATATAAATATTGTCTATACATACATATGTATAAAATCGTTAATTCCAAACTTTATCACTCTTTACAGAAGTAATGATTTGTGTGTTTGTATATACAGGATGATTCATAAAAGGTGCGCAGGACTTTAGGGGAAGACAGTTCGTCCAAAAATATGAAAAAAAGTTTTTATAAACATGGGTCCGCAAACGCACCGTTTTCGAGATACAGGGGGTCAAAGTTGAGAAAAAAAAATTGTTTTTTGTCAATATCTTTAGAACCGCTAGAGATACAACGCTCAGCTCTTGCACACACTCAAACCTCATAAATACCCTTATTTTAAGGTGCAGACAAAGTTTTATGAATCATCCTGTATCTATATGCAGGACATGATCGATAATCCGCTGCTCGTTCATCCAACACGTCTAGTTATCCGCTATTTTTAAGTATGTAGAGGTCTAGAAAAATCGCTCTATAATCCGACATTTTTAACGATATTGTGCTCTGTAATCCGACACATGTGTTTACTTGACGAATATTTCTCTATACTCTGACGTTTCGTGGAGTCGTTCGCTCTGTAGTCTGACAATAGACACTGGAAGAAGAAAACGGCACGTTATTTGTATTATAAAAGTTCGAAATTAAAAATTGTTTTATTGTTAAAACCCTCAATAATGCATTATGTATTATAAATATGTATTATAAAAAGTCGTTATTGACTTTAGGAACAAAAAAAGTTAAAAGAACTCTTTTTTAATAGTTAGTTTTAGTTCGCGCTTACATTCGAGAATACGAAATTTCCACTAATCCGACACACTTGAAAAATTCTGTTGTCGGATTACAAAGTCCATATACTGCGAGAGTTGATTTTTTAATTAATATTACCTACTGAAGTTAGTTCAGTTAATACAAATAAATAATTGTAATAGTTCTAAAGATTCCTTGAGCGAATTTTCAGTTTTCTATCAGTTTGTCTGTCTGTCTGGCTGGCTGTTCCGACTAATCTCTGAAACGATTGGACTGATTTTGACGGAACTTTCACCGGCAGATAGCTGATGTTATAAGGAGTAGCTTAGGCTATTTTTATTTTAGAAAAAAAATTAGATTAAAACCCGTGAAATTATCAACAAAATCTGATGAAAATAAGGAAGTATACATTCAATATAATCTAAATAGACACTAATAAATAATAATAATAAATAATTCAAGGCTCCACTACTGGTGTAGCTGCCGAGAAGGTCATAAAATTTCAATTGCGGGCAAAGCCGCGGGTTACCGCTAGTTTTTAGATAATACTGCTCCCCACGAAAAGAGCGTTTATTTTAGTTTGGACACTCCTTTGAGGAACAAAAGTTACAGGAGCAAACTATAGCATTATGCCTGTGTTTATTAACTCAATATGCAGGGCGAACGTATGATAGCTCCTGTAGGATTCTAGGACTTCGTCACAAAACGTAAAGAATATCAAAAGAATGTAATAGGCATTTTACATACAGTTACAAGATACCTAAAGATACATTTATTCATGGGTAGCTGTTAGGAAACAACATAGCAGAAAAGTTTTGGTTTGTTTTCAAATCTAAAAACGACGTTTTATACAAGACGACTTTTATCAATTTTGTATAATACTAGCCGCTACCCGCGGCTCCGCACGCGATTGAAATGAAACACGACAGTAGTGGAGTCTTCGGTTCCACCGTATTGTTAACTTAACTCGCGGGACTACGCCTCAGTCGGTAACAACAATCGTGATAGATTGACAATTGAACTTTCATCCCCTATTTCACCTACTTCAAGTTTTTTTGTGAGACAAAAGGTAGCTTATGTCCTTCCTCATGGTGCACTCTATCTGTTTGCCAAATTTTGTCGAAATCTGTAGACATTCTTGGGTAGGTATTTGAGGCAGAGTGAAAATTTGTACCTACAGTACCTTTTTAGTAATATTCGAATACAAAAACACAGAAGATTAGCGGGACTTAAGCGACCCTCAAATTTTTAAATTAGCAAAATTTTTTGCGCAACAAAAAGCCCTTGAGACATTTTGAAATTTAAGTACCTTGAAATTTGCTATTTAAGGAGTTCAAAATAAAAAAGCCAGATTTCTTAATCGGGTCTAAAACTTAGCGGTAGCTGCAAAATTATATTTTTGAAAAATGTAAAAAATATATTTGAGGCATGTTGAAATTCAAACAGAATAATTTTGGTAACTAAAAATAGATATATTCCACAAAAGGGGTCGTTTCGGTGGAACATTCTACCTGTCGGGTGATTAAAAATTTGAGGGCTGGTTAAGCCCCGCTTCCCTTGAGCCAGGTCTGTTTTTGTATTCGGATATTACTAAAGAGGTATTGTACAAAATTTCACAGTGCCTCAAATACCTACCCAAAAATGTCTAAGAGCTCTCGGCTAAGACGCTATGCTCTGCTGTTTAAATTTCAACGTGCTTCGAATTTATTGTTAAAATTTTCCAAAAATATAATTTTGCAAACACCTGGCTAAGTTTTAGACTCGATTAAGAAATCTGGTTTCCTTATTTTTCAACTCCTTAAATACTAAATATAATAATAATAATAATAATAATAATAATAATAATAATAATAATAATAATAATAATAATAATAATAATAATAATAATAATAATAATAATAATAATAATAAATCGGATCAGCAGCCTCCTCGTGGCGTGCCCTGGACAGATTTAGTCTGACAAATGCTGCCGTCTGCACAAGGGGCCAACCACCCCTGTGCAGAAAAATTGGTTCCCAAAAGAAAAACCAATAAAGCCACCCACAGCCGGCCTGTCTCGGATGGAGGCCCTAGTGGAGTTGGGAGTGGCACACAAAACGCGGCCGTCCGCATGGTGTGGACGGACGACCTTAAGCGTGACCTTTTGGCATGTCACGCTAACAGTGACCCTTCGCAAAGAGGGTACATGGCACGGATGCATTCTATCTGGTGCGAGGTGCATCCAGAGCTATCACATATCTCGGCCCAAAATCTTCGAGACCATGTCAACCATTTGCGAAGGAGAGGATTTGACCCGGAACCGCCTCATCCAATGACAGCCACGTCGCCCAGTCATCAAGCGGCCACTGGTGTCGCACCACAGTCTCCTGCTGTCATTGTTGACGTTGACAACGTGAACGATCCAAAGACGCGGTTCCTAACCATAATGAATGCCAATATTGACTTAAAGGACAGGCAGCGATCAGTTCATCATAAGTTATCGCTGCGGCCCGAACATCTGGCCGAAATGGATGAAGTTTTAGATGAGCATATTTCGAATGATTCCGACCTCTGGACTATAAATTGCGCCGTTTACGCTGCAGCTAATGTATTAGCGACTCCTGCACTTTCTAGACATGCAGGAAATAAGTCTGGGCAGCGTATAAAACAGCTGGATGTAAAAATAAAATCAGCAAGGCAGTTGGTGTCCAGGATTCAGTGTGTGATAGACTATTTATTATCAGGCCGTAAGTTTACAGCTAAAGTCCGACGCATTGCGCGTTCTCTTAGGGCACAATATCACACACTGAATAAAACCACGTTGCAGACCATCAAGCAGCATGGCCTGGACAAGATACGGGCGCTAACTTCTGCCAAAAAGAAGTTAGTGAGGCGTAACAAAGCTATAAAGGAGAACGCCACCTTTAATACATGTCCTTCCCGCATCTTTAAGACAAGTTCGCCACTTGCATACACACCGCCAACTGCTACAGAGGTCGAGAATTTTTGGAAGGTGCTCTACGAAACCAAGCCACCATTAAATGAAGATACTCCAGCTATCCATTTGTTTAGGCAGTTCTGCAACCGACACCTGGATGAGGATGAAGTGCTACTGTCAATTAGTGAAGCTGATGTGAAAAACGCCTTCTTGGGTAAAAAGAGTTTCTCTGCCCCTGGCATAGATGCTGTAAACAACTTTTGGTGGAAAAAGTTCCCATCCACGCATAAACATCTAGCCCGCATTTTCACATCTCTAGTAACAAATTTAGACCCTATACCAACTTGGTTGACAGAAGGCCGCACTGTTCTCATTCCCAAGAAGGGAAACTTGTCTGATCCGAAAAATTACCGTCCGATAACATGTCTCAACACTGTATACAAAGCGTTCACTTCCATCCTGAACGAACGCATCTTGCGACATATTGAGCCAGTTTGGAGAGACGTTTATGAGCAAAGAGGCTCTAAACGTGGCGTTGCTGGTTGCAGAGACAATCTGTTAGTTGACAGAAGCATCTGTCAAGATGCTGTCCAATATAAACGCAACCTGTCAATGGCCTGGGTGGACTATAGAAAAGCGTTTGACACCACATCACATGATCTGTTGATCATATTACTTAAGTGTTTGAAGGTCCACCCCGATATAGTGAGATGTATAGAACACCTGCTACCACTTTGGAGGACACGTTTTATTATAACATCCGGTAAACGTGTTGTGACAACAGAGTTGGTATCCTACCATCGAGGGGTATTCCAAGGTGACAGCTTGAGTCCCCTCCTTTTCTGCATCTCACTACTTCCTATCTCCATCTCTTTGAGGCGTAGTCGTGGGTATATGTGTGGTGTTCCATCTAATCGTAGGCATAAAGTCACCCATTTATTTTATATGGATGATTTAAAACTTTACGCCTCGAGCGCCGCAGACTTAACTCTGGCGCTGAACACCGTGCAAGTATACAGTGAGGATATCGGTATGGCATTCGGATTGGATAAATGTGCTGTTCTGCATATCAAAAAAGGACGAAATGGGGACTACGGAGAAGACGTGCAACTCGTTGATGGAAGTGTCATCCACCATCTCGACATCGGAGAGTCCTACACGTACTTGGGTGTGAGTGAGAGTCACGTTCAAGATGTCAAAGTCGTCAAAGAGGCTCTCTGCGGCAAGTATCGACGAATTCTGCGACAAATCTGGAGTTCAGAGTTGTCGGGAAAGAACAAAGTGGCTGCTACAAATATGCTTGCTGTTCCAGTTCTGCTCTATACCTTTGGAGCATTCAAGTGGACAGTTAACGAGTTGCAACAGCTTGATAGAGGCACCCGAAAAATGATGACCATCTACAGAAGTCTTCACCCCAAATCGTCCGTCCCTCGTCTGTACCTCCCGCGTCACCTTGGAGGGAGAGGATTACTCAGCCTGGAGTATCTTCACAACAGAATTATATTGGGTACTGCTATTGCGGTTTGTAACAGTTCGGACCCGCTCTTACAGCTCGTGCGCGATCACGAATATGCGGGTGTTGGGGCGTTTCTGTTTCAAGCCGCAAACAGAGCAGCAAATGAACTCAGTCTTGATTTTGACTTCAGTTCCGCTAGAAATCGTAGAAATGCAACGTATGCATCTCTAACGTCAGATCAAGTAAGATACACAGTAAAGAAGGCAGAGCAAAAGTTCTTGCTCAAACAACATACTGATAAACCGATGCATGGGACTTATTATAAGAACATCAACACTTGCGGTTTATCCAAGGATCTGACGTTTGCCTTTCTGAGATCAGCTGGACTGAGGTCTGAAACTGAGGGATTTGTTTTGGCGTGTCAAGATGGAGTTATCAACACTCTTGTGTACCGTCGCATAGTTATAGGTGCAGAAGTAACAGATACCTCTTGCAGAGCATGTCGATCGCATCCAGAGACGCTCATGCATCTCTTGTCGGCATGTAGTCACTATGCGAGTTGTGCTTACATTCACCGCCACAACGCTGCTCTAAGAGTTTTATACTACCACCTAAGACATCATTATGGTGTTGATAAAACTCCTGTTCTACCTTATGTTCCAAATGATATTGAGTCCGTTGTCGAAAATGAGTCATGCAAGATTTTCTGGAACTACTCATTTAGTACTACCAGGCAACTTTCAGCTACAAAGCCTGACATAGTTCTCCTTGATAAACCTGCACGAACTATGTATGTTATCGAGTTTTCAGCCCCTGCTGAAACGAACATAGTCGCAAAGGAGACTGAGAAGCGGACAAAATATCAAGATCTTCTTTTTGAGCTCAGAAAGCAGTACCCAGAGTATACTGTTAAAATAATTGTCCTTATAATTGGTGTTCTTGGAGGGGCAAAACCGTCACTGTTGGCAAGTATGAAAACTATTCCGGCATGTCAGCGTATTGCTGAGTCACTAATTTGCCGTATGCAAAAGGCCGTGCTTATTGGGTCGCTCCGTGTACTCCGTGCGCACGACCCAAACTCACTGTAATCGCCCATTTCATGGTTTGAGACGCGGTTACAGTTACAACTTGCTCCACAAGTATCCCTAGTATGACGGTGACGAACCTGAAGTTTGGGTGCTTGTGGATGCAAATTTTTTAAGGAATATTTCCTTCTCAATAATAATAATAATAATAATAATAATGCGTTTAACTTTCGTTTCTCGACTTTATGTCATAACAGACGCCATTCGCACCATTACTATTTTCCATCTACCACACTTCCCGTTATTTTTCTACAGTTTTAAAACTTCAACTTATGTAATAGCAATGGGCGAATAAAGGAATTATAGGAAATTAGGATAAGGTAGGCAATTTTTGAACTAGGAGTTTGATAGGTAATCGGCCATGGCCTCAAATAAGGAACCATCTCGATATTTATCTGGAATTAATTGAGGGAAACCATGGAAAACCCCAATCAAGATGGTCGGTACAGGAATTACCGTTTCTCGGCGAAAGGCAGTAGGAATAAGTCCCAGCCACATTTGCCCCCGCCGGGATTCGAACCCGGACCTCCCGAATGCGAGTCTAGTGCTGTCACCACTACTCTACCCAGCTCGGTTTAAATACTAAATATAAAGATATAAAAAATTCCAAATGTCTCAAGGGTTTTTTACTGCGAAAAAAATTTTACTAATTTAAAAATTTCAGGGTCGGTTAAGCTCCGTTTTCGCTTCAGCCAGGCGTGTTTTTGTATTCGGATATTACTAAAGAGGTATTGTACAAATTTTCACAGTGCCTCAAATACCTACCTAAAAATGTCTAACAGCTCTCGAGCTATAAGTAAAGTCTGTAAAGGGGAAGGGGGTTGGAAGGCGAACGGGTGGTCGATGATGTATTCAAACGAACACACGAGTTTAACAGGCAATTTAAGTTGAATATGATATACTTACATACTGTGCTCCAAGCATCGTGCCATTGCATTCATAAGACCGAATCTTTAATCTTGAAGAAAGAAAATGTTAAACATAAAACAGATAATACAAATCTACCTATATCTATACTTAATACAGTGTAACCTTAATATAACGAACCTCAATATAACGATTTCCTCGATTTAACAAATTTTTCCAAATGAACAATTGACCATTCCCTTCGCCCCCTTATCTCCGAAACTACTGGGCCTAAAATTAAAAAAAAAATAGGGAATGTCGGGTCTCACCCATAGTTTACAGGAAAACCTAAATGAAAGTCTTGTCTTAAGGTAGTTGTCGTGGTACAATATTGTCAAAAAGTTATAGATTATACGCGCCACAAAAGTATACTAGCTTGTAGCTAACTGATCCATAATTTGTACGCAAGACTGTACCCGTGGAAACGTAACCCATATAGTATTCACAGGCATGTATACTTTTCTATAAATTGTTGAACTTTAAATCGTTATTTATAAATAATTAGACGGTCAAAAAAGTTTTCTTATTTTTTTATAAACTCATAACAAATGCATTGAAAGACTGTCAGTTTTTGGAAAGTTTCTGACAGTTAGTTCTTTTTTTATAAATAAGAAACTGGTTCAGAACTACAGAGATCCTATACAATCAATGTTAATTATCTAATTTTTAATTGAATTTATCTCGGATTATATACGGTCGATCGACTTCAATTTTTCAGGGTAATTGTATTATTATGTCCTTAATAAGTATACAAAAATTAAGAATTTTCTGACGGTGTGCCTTAACCACGACAACTACCTTAAAGTACTAACGGAAAACGGAATAGTACGAAACCCTTTTCTCGCGAGTTCGACTCGCACTTGACCGTTTTTTTTTCGTTATCTCGATTGTTTGGAAAAGACTCTATAAGCCTACTTTCCCCGCCTTCTCTCGCGTCTTGCCTAGTCACACCTGCAATAATGCCAACGCCCAAGCTTGGTTTCTAGTAACCTTGACGACTTAGTCCTTGCTATGAATACCGACCTTGCGCAAACCAATCTTACAGAATTTTATCGGGAAATCGACAGGCGAATACCAGTCATCCGTGAGCCACATATTTCATGAACAAATCAAGCGTACATTAAACAAATCTTTAGGCGAATGCTCAACCTCTATTTTATACAACGTAGGAATTTCAATTGATGACGCATAATGCGAGGTCTCAGAACGCACTGTCACAAAATCTCAGTTTGGCAATGATCTCAGATTGTGATCATACGATTACAGGTTTTATTAATGCAGGAACAGTCTAATGTCGTCAAAATTTATTAGTATGTGGAACGTTAGATTGTACACACATGAAAAACAAAATGCGATAGTCTAGTTAGTACTCTCTAGCCCAAAAGCTGTTAGACATTTTTGGGTAGGTATTTGAGGCACTGTGAAAATTTGCACAATACCTCTTTAGTAATAGGTATTCGAATACAAAATCACAGAACTCGCTGAAGGGAAGCGGGATTTAACCGATCTTTAGATTCTTAGTTTTGGCATATTTTTATTTTTTTGCGAGAAACTCATAACCTTAATTTTTGTATTAGGTTCAATATCCCAATGATTTGTTATTTTGTCCCAGCTTTCGCATTATTGGGGGGTGTACTGTAGTTTTCAAATATTGTATTATCAAAAATTAAATTAATGATATTTAATAATTGATATTTTTAAGGAATTGAACTACTTGCTAATACTTTCCAATTTTTTATTGAAATAATACAGTTGTAATTTTAATTTTATATATACCTAACGCATTTTAAATTTTCGAACTTGAAAAGGACCGCAAATGTGGTTGAAATGTTGTTTGTAACTATTTCAATAAAAAATTAGACAGTATTAGCAAGTAGAGTTGGGTAACTGAGATCTGAACCGGATCAAAGAGCCGACTCCGACAGAAGATCCGTGAGAGCCGACTCACTTTTTTTGAGCCCACGGATCAACGGATCCGCATAGCTCAGTGAAACACTTAACACACAGAAGCACATTTTACACTTACGTATCAGTTCTTGCTTTGATGCATCTGTCAGCTCAAATGACTCATGCATCACATGTTTGGCTATGCATTCTTGATTCTATACAGGTCGTAATATGATTGACTGAACTAGGTAACTCAGTGGCAGACTGCAGTAACATATTCAGAACTCGGCTCTTTTTGAACCGGCTCAGTGAGCTGGCTCACATACGGGATCCAGATGCAAAGATGCAGATCACTAAAAAGACCCGTTTTTCCCATCTCTATTAGCAAGTAGTTCATTTCGTTAAACATATATTATTACTGTTGGTAGAGTCAATATGTGTAATAATTGCTAGAGAGTTCTCCCGCACTCCCAAAAATACCTAGCGGGATGTGCAATAATTTTTTATACACTGTCGAAACGAATATTGCATTACACTTGATTAGCAGTCAGCTTTGAGCGGATCAAATGAAAGTCGAAAACAGAAATACAACTTCTTTGTTTCTTATATATCATATTACTGCATTATACCGTAACTTAATAAATACGTAGTCTAATTATGATTGACATAACAGTAAAAGCGATCAGACAGTAATTTGGAATTATTACAGAATGATTTTTTTAAACTGAAACTTTCAAATATCTCGACTAATAAAATATATATATATATATATATATATATATATATATATATATATATATATATATATATATATATATGTGTGTGAGGGCTATAACTTTCGAAAAAGTTAATTGATTTTAACGAAATTTGGCCCATGTGTTGAAATCCATCACCGTAAGAAGCCTATTTAAAATGGGCGTAATCGGGCCATTTTAACGGTAGTTTTTAGGGGTTTAAAACATTTTTGGGCCCCAAAATACCGAAAAAATTCTCCAAATCGTTTCAAAAATGAAATTTAACCCTCTGATGGTAATAAAAAAGTGTTCCAGAAATTTTAATAAAATCGGCCCGATAGGACCGGATTTACAAATTTTATGAGAAAACTAGTTTGCAGATAGTGAATTATTTACTGAAGTGTGTATATAATTTAGTATAGAGGTTTGATTGATAATAATGTTGCAATTAAGAAAAAAAATGTTATTTTAAGGGGTGTATTAAGGAGTCAAATTTTTTATTTTGTCCAAAAACCAATTTAAGTTCGCATAATAAAGCCACACTGCCTGTATACCTAATTTATAAACAAAGCAACAACGAAATATTATTAATAAAAATGTGCGAAATCAAATCCGATAAAAAGTAAAAAATCAAAAAACTAAAAAAAATATTAACCTCTTTCAAAACAGTCACTAACAAGATGAAAATAATGAAATTTTGAGGTCGGAGCCAATTTCATTATTAAAACTTTTAATTACATATAGGTATCTACTTTTATTAAATTGGCGCCGACCTCAAAATTTCATTATTTTCATCTTGTTAGTGACTTTTTTGAAGGAGGTTAATATTTAAGTTTTCTTTTACCATATTCTGTGATTATTAATTAGGGGCCATCCATAAATTACGTCAGACGGAAATGGGGGGGGGAGGGTATCACCGAAATGTGACAATGTGTGACAAGGGGCAGGGGGGGTCAAAAGTTTTGTGACGTCACTTGTTAAAATTTAAAATACTAAAACGCGAAATTTAGAGGTGAATAAAGAACTATAAAAATCTACGACTATTTTTGAGTGCATGTATAAATTTGAAAAATTTGTGACACCACACCAGGAGGGGGGGGGGGTTATAAAAATGTGACAACCTGTGACAAGGACGGGGGGAGGGGTTCAAAAGTCTTAAAATTCGTGTGACGTAATTTATGGATGGCCCCTTATAGGGCAGACAGTAATATTTGAACGAAAGAATTGAATTAAATTTTTATGTTTTGATAAGATGTAATTTGAAGTGAATACGTAAACAATTGTTGCAAGCTTTGAATTCGTTTCGGCGATAATTGATTAAAATTTGACGAACCGTTCTTTGTTTTTAGTATTTCAAAAACACGGATTGATAGGATTTATGCAAACAATGCTGGAAATGTCCCATCCCACCGTCCCACGTATAGTCCCTGTTGTTCTGTTCAGGTGAGAGTCGAGGGGGAGAGAGAGAGTGAGATGTTTTTGTTGCAATCAACTTTCAACACCGGAAAAGGTGCGGAGACCCGAATATACCCGATACGTTATGTCGGTGAAACATTTTTAAACATTTTTCTACACACAAAGCGAAAATTAATTCTGATAATGGATTTCATGATTGGCCGATCGAAATAAAAAAAAGACACTACATTGTTGACGACCAGGGTTTGGAAATGTTTTGATATTTTTCTCTTTTGTTTCACTTTCACTTATAACTTATTGTTGGTGCACTTTTACTTATCTTTTTTTTGTGAGAGGGGGAAATCCTTTTTACTGACGCCCAGAGAAGGTAGCTCTGGGTAGTATAAATTACAATAATTTGAATCCCGGTATGTCTCTTTAATTTATTAAAAAAATTCCCGCCAATTGGGCGCCAGGAACATTAAAAATACTCAATTAAGTTAGCAGGAAAGTGGACAAATTGATGTTAATCAATAAACCAATTATTAATTTTAACATGTGCTGTACTTTATAGATGCCTGATGAAGATCAAATAAATGACCGAAACGTCGCTAAATTAATAATTGGTTTATTGTTTTACATCAATTTGTCCACTTTCCTGCTAACTTAATTGTGTATGTTTGAAAAAAATATGGACGCAACAATTTCCAATTAAAAATACTCACACTTGAGATAAGAAATAAAATAAAATTTATATAAATGCGCGAGTGATGCAGTTAACAGCTAGTAACAAATATAGTATTTGATATTTGTTTGCTTGGTTACATAATACGATTTCACATTTAATAATTAATCAAAGTAGACTTGTCAGCTATACCAATCTTAATTTTGACAGATCTTCAGAACAAAAGAACAGTTTTTTTTTTATTTTCAAAATATTTCCGTAACTATAAAGTTTAGAAAAAAGAATTTCTACAAAACTTTCTTAGAAAATAAATAGAACAGTTTAGTATATCATTATATATCATTATATAAGAAACAACAACGTTATAGCATATATTTCGTTTGCGCATGCGCCGATTTTCCCCAAAAACAATAGAGCTCTTCATATTTGCATATCAAGCATCCTCCCAAAATTTGGTTTCAATCCGTTCATCCGTTTGACCTGTATCGTCCTCACAGACAAACGCACAGAGTTTTTCCAAAAATATGTTTTTTGGATTCGGGGGACCTCAAAACGAAAAAAAATTAAAAAATTTAGAAAAGTTACATTTGACCTATATTAGTACCATTCCCCACTAGTGGGTTGGAATGGTAAAAGGAAATAATAAAAAAAGTATGTGGTGGAGGTCCCGGTGTTGGTGGTGGGAGAACGGGTCTCCAGTTGTTTTTACATGTTTTTTCATGTACTTAGAGTCGAACTGGTATTTTCAACACCATCTATTTACGCACTTTTTTCAAGTTTTTAGTTTCTACTTCTCATGTTAAGTGTCTCCCCTACGCTGCTCCACTGGAAAAATACTTTAAGGTCAACGTTTAGCATTAAGTTATTAAAGATTTTTTCTAATTGATCAATGGGGATGAAGAAAAATTCGATAATACATGAGTATATTAGCCTTAAGAGGTTAACAATGAGTTCTGCTGTAAAAAAATTTGAAGATTAATTTTTAAAACAAGAAGCTTTTTATCTATTAAGTATGAAACAATAAAATAATTTAAGCTGATAATTATATATGAGTTGTGACTTATTAATGGTGCTATTCTGTATATTTAATTTCCGTCTGCAAAATTTGTTAGATAGCGACAAAAAATTTACAGCACCGTAAATTCTTACCATAGCACTACAATATTTCATAAAGTTTGCGATCCAAATTTTTACCATCACGAACCTAAATTAAGTATTATTTTTCTTTTTATTTTGTTCCATATTTAATTTAATGTCTTGTTTTCTTACAGACAAGTTGTTTTAACAACTTAAGGTAGTTGTCGTGGACAACGTCAGAAAATTCTTAATTTTTGTATACTTATTAAGGACATGATAATACAGTTACCCTGAAAATTTGAAGTCGATCGACCGTATATAATCCGAATAAATTCAATTAAAAATTGGATAATTAACATTGATTGTATACGATTTCTGTAGTTCTGAACCAGTTTCCTATTTATAAAAAAAGAACTAACTGTCAGAAACTTTCCAAAAACTGACAGTCTTTCAATGCATTTGTTATGAGTTTAAAAAAAATAAGAAATTTTTTTTTGACCGTCTAATTATTTATAAATAACGGTTTAAAGTTCAACAATTTATAGAAAAGTATACATGCATATGAATACTGTATGGGTTACGTTTCCACGAGTACAGTCTTCCGTACAAATTATGGATCACTTAGCTACAAGCTAGTATACTTTTGTGGCGCGTATAATCTATAACTTTTTGACAATATTGTACCACGACAACTACCTTAAGACAAGACTTTCATTTAAGTTTTCCTGTAAACTATGGGTGAGACCCGACATTCCCTATTTTTTTTTTTTTTTTAATTTTAGGCCCAGTAGTTTCGGAGATAAGGGGGCGAAGGGAATGGTCAATTGTTCATTTGGAAAAATTTGTTAAATCAAGGAAATCGTTATATTGAGGTTCGTTATATTAAGTGAGAACACTATATATTATTGTTTGTCATTTTTAAATAAAGATTAATTAATTAATTAATTTCTAGTACATTACCTATTTGTTTATTAATTTCACTTGTTATGTTTAGTCATTTTATCCCTTATATCATGTCGCTTTTTTGTTTTATCGCATTATAAACTCGCTATGGAAGTTCCGCTTTAAAGAAGCAATTGTAAATTAAGCTAGTGGTGTAATGGTCAACCCTTCCCAATAGTAGATTTAACGCGCCTGTTATAAGCAAGGTGTCCCATATCCCACGGAGATGGCGTTTTGCACAAACAAACTCGCCGCTAGGCGATCGGGGGCTGAGCACCGTAGGAGGAGGACACATGCATACAACACATACGCAAAACACAAAACTCCGAGTGTCATTATTTGAATTGGAACCGCAAATCAATAATGTATGTGTGTGTGTGTCTGTGTCTACAATTGGGACCTGGTAGTGTGTTTCAAATTCATATATTATGCAGGCTGTTAAAAAAAAGCATGTGTCGCGGGACATACGAATGAAGTGAAACTTCTTATAATTTGACTGTTTTTACAGGATGTTATTTAAGGCTGTCGGAACGCTCTGAATTTAAGCCAAAAATAGAGCTTCGGCTGTCAACTGATTGCAGACTTATTCGTCGACATTTTGCAAACATTCCTTCTCTATAAGGAAGATAAAGGACAAACCTAGGTCTCTAATGGACTACTTTTGTAATTTATGTACGATTTACTAGAAAAAACACACGTTTTCAATGTCACACTACGACCTTATTCGTACTTATTTCACAAAACTGTTCCATCACAAACCTAAAGTGACTCTTCCTTTTTCGGAAAAGTTTTTTAAATCTTCAAAATAAAATAAAAAGATCAGGTGAAAAGACCAATTTTTTTAAGTACGTTTTTATTCAATGGCGATATTATTCCGACTTCTTCATGTACCTCGAAAATTTAGTTAAACTATGTCATACCAATATTTTTTTTAAATAAAATAATGAATTACAATAAAATTCAAAAAATTATTAGCGTCAAATGATGAAAATAATTTGACGCTAATAATTTTTTGAATTTTATTGTAATTCATTATTTTATTAAAAATATTGGTATGACATATTTTAACTAAATTTTCGAGGTACATGAAGAAGTCGGAATAATACCGACGAAACGTCGTACATTGAATAAAAACGTACTTAAAAAAATTGGTCTTTTCACCTGATCTTTTTATTTAATTTATTTCAAGACCTGATTTTTCCTAATATCTTCAAAATATTTCCAAAAAATAGAGTAATCAATTGACAGCCTCGTAGTTGGCACCAGCCAAAAACTGAAACGTGCGGATGATTAGAGCGAGACAGAGCTATATAAGGTCACAGCCACAATATGCCTTTTGCCTACCTCGCCTCTTACCGCTGGGTCTCAACACAAACTGTGTGAAAGTGATCCAACACTGTTAACTCATAATTTTTATTTTTCACAGTGGATAAATAGGATATTTATTTATTTACCTTTTTCAATATAATAACCTTGAAACCGTTACCATAGATTTCGTAAGCATATTTGTTATTTGACATTTATGGACACGTATTTTTTTCATTTTACCCTTCAAATCATCGAGGTAGTAACGCCGCATAAGAAGTTTCACTTCAAAAAGATAGGTAAACATTCACATTCGAATACGATTATTTAAGTCTAGCACCAAAATTATATATTATCATTTATTATAATAATAATTTGATACTTTTCGCAGTTTACATTTTCGTACATTGATAAAATAAAACACTGTTCAATTCATAATTAAAAAAAATTAAAGTATTGAGGTTATTTAACTGTCAAAATTTGTTAACAACACTATAGCTTTAAAGAAGTTCCGTCCGATGTCGCTGGTATAACCTACATTGTTGTTTTATGAAATAACTATTTTGACGTTATCAGAAAAAATGAAGCGCGTTATCTATGAATATAAAGTAAAACTATACTGCATCGAAGAGTCGACAATTTCAATATTGCCAAAATAAATAATACATGATTTCTTATGTTCGCTGCTTAATAGATCATGTAAAACGTATTTGTCCCGGAAAAAAATAAAACTTATTATTATTATTATTATCATGCTGCGTGCGAAACTTCCATAACACAGAAAATTTACCTTCAATGCGCCAAAAGAAGTATAACTTCAAAAATATTCAAAAAATACCCTTCGAATAGGGATGTTGACTGTATTCAAATAAAAACATAATTTTAACGAAAAGTAGTAATTTCTATGATAGAAATACTAAAAAACACCATATTTTTCCTTATTTTTAAGGAATTTAATTAATATTTAATAAATGAAACCTAATAAAATCGCTCTCAAGTCACGTGACAACAGACACCAATCAGAACGCATAACGTCATATGTTCAGCTGCTGTCAAAAAACTTCATTGTTTGGTTAATATTTAGTGTGTAATTTATTATTATTTCTTTATAGGAAACGTCAAATTACATGTAACTATAGCAACGACTACGAAACAACTTTTCATCACCTCAGTTTACTAACGTTTATGAGCACAGAATACGCATCTATAGGATGGTAGCTCCCGTGTAAACTTTTGAGCCTCCTTTGGTATGAACAGGTGACGTCACGCGACTAGTATTGGCGTTTTGGACCGAAATTTGAAACGGGATTTAAAATACATGATTTTTAAGGCTTGAGTTGTATTTAAATGAAAATAATAAATATTTGTGGCTATATTAGGTACTTATGCACGATTTAAAACACTTTCCCAAAAATAATCAACATCCCTATTGTATAAATCTATTTTTTTGAAGTCGGTTAAACAAATGCGCGGCTATTCTCGATTCTCGGAGAGACAGTATTTTATAATTTTGTTCATAAAGAAATAAAAACAAAACTACGACAATGTATGTTCTGTAATTTTTACCAACGACTCTGAAATGCATCTGCTGCTGTGGCCGGCAGCCTTCCATTATTCCATAGCTCACTTGACTGTAGATATAGTACTACATTGTTTTGTATCCACGGACATATAGCAGCATATATGTGCATATTATGTGGAATGAATTATTTAGTAGCCATTCCAACACTGGAACAGTTTAAAATTTTATATGAGAGAACATCCAGGAGGCTTTTCCGTCATACATGGTATATTGAGATGGTGAATTTGATTCTTGGCATATTATCAAATATCAACTCTTCAGTTTGCAGCTACAATAAAAAAAAAACCCGGGTCGCAGTGCCAAAACCCTGCCGACAATATAGTGTATTTGCTTCTATAGGGCCGTGTGGTTTTATACTTTTATTATGTGAAATTAAGTTTGTTTTTGGACAAAATAAAAAATTTAACCCCTTAATACACCCCTTGAAATTACATTTTTTTTCTTAATTGTAATATTATTATCAATCTAACGTCTACACCGAATTAAATACACCCTTCAATAAATAAGTCACTATCTGCAAACTAGTGTTTTCATAAAATTTGTAAATCCGGTCCTGTCGGGCCGATTTTATTAAAATTTTGGGGACACCTTTTAATTACTACCAGAGGGTTAAATTTCAATTTTGAAACGATTCGGAGAATTTTTTCGGTATTTTGGGGCCCAAAAACATTTTTCAACCCCTAAAAACTACCCTTAAAATGGCCCGATTAGGCCCATTTTAAATAGGCTTCTTGCGGTGATGCATTTCAACACGTGGGCCAAATTTCGTTGAAATCAATTAACTCTTTCGAAAGTTATTGCCCGCACACATATATATATATATATATATATATATAAATATATATATATATACATATATATATAAACATTTTCAAAAATGGTGCCAAAGTGTTTAGGAGGTTATGAAACGTCGAGAAATTTTGGTCCGACCTCTAGGTCCCGCCATCCGACCAACGCCAATAGTGTATGTTGCCTTATGGCAAATACACTAATAATACTAACTTTTGTCGGTTTTGATAGAAACATTTCCTACTAGCATTTTTTTAGTGCATTTGCCATACATGGCACATACACTATTGACGTTGGTCAGATGGCGGGACCTAGGAGTCGGACTTAAATTTCTCGACGTTTCATATCATTCTAAACAACTTGAAACTGTTTATATATGTCGTAGGATAATTGAAATAATCGGATCTTTACGAAAATCCTAGGAAGATTGCAAATAACCGGGTAATTGGAATCCGGTTTTTGCAAACATCCTAAGATTTCCGCGAAAATCCGATTTTTTTAATTATCCTACGAAATATACATTAGTAACAAAAATTAAAGGATTTAAACAAAATTCCAAATTTTTCGGTAATTTTTATTTTTTAATAGGCTGTAACTTGGAGGAAAATGGTCATACAGTAAATTGAAAAAAAGGAAATTGTAGCTTAAAGTGTCTCGTTTTAGAATTTGGACTTAAAATTTTTTTAGCGTAAACGATTTTTTAATTATCGTACAAAAACAATGACAAAAAAATTTGCCAAATTTTTTTATCGTTTTTTACACGGTCTATGGACTTCGGAAAATTTTTATTGGTTATGCCACTGCGAAACTCTTTTAGAAAATTCAATTAGCTTTAATTTGACCTATATGAAAGCTCTGTTGGATAATTTGGCGCTGAGTTATCGTGGATCAAAGCAAAAAAGTCTTTTTTGACTTTGATAATTAATTACGCGGGACATAATGATCCTACAGAAAATTTAAGTAGGTTTCTTATAAACTGAAAAATATTCTCTACAAGAAGTTATTAGTGACTTTCGAAGAAAAAATATGTTTCGAAGTGAAAATGTTGGATGAAAAAAAGGTAAAAAATAGCATATTTAAGGATATTTGGATAACTTTGCAAATAATGGAGAAACGAAGGATATTGTCTATACGTTTTTAGTCTCTAAGTGTTCCAAAGGTGCTCTGAAAGTTTCAAAGCGCCGCGATTTTTTTCACAAAAAAGGCTAAGCAGTACGTTAACTAAAAAAACTGGAACAAAGTCACACGTAAGTGCTATTAATGAATAAATACAATCTATGTTGAAAATAAAATTTATTAATTTATTACAAATGTTCTTGCAGAAAAACTAATCCGTCTGTAATTAGTTTATCTGTTGTTAATTTTGATATTTTAATAAGTATTTATATTATTGTCGCTATTTGAAATATACTTAGAAACTGATTTAAATACCAAATTTCGTTAAAACATCAATACGCAAAATTATATAGGTTAAATCATCTAGCTACAAATAAATTATACATTTTAATTGGTAGGGATTGGTTATTATTAATGTTCTATATTTTTATTTATTTATTTTTATACGCGGTTAGTTCAAATCTTGATTTGATTTTGTCGATGGCCATATATACTTCATACTAGGTATCATAGATGACAATATAATCGCTAGTATAGAATTTATCATTTCTCTCTTAGTCGGAGAGCTGATGACACCTGTTTCATGAAGCGTTTGATTCAGGTAGAAATTTTATACAATAGTATAAATAGGTAAGATGCATAGTTAAATAAGTATTTACTTAACTTACATGGGTATGCTAGGTACTACGCATTCCGAAAAGGTTTAAAAAAAATGTGTCAAAAAAGTGATTGATTCGAAAGTTCAGTTGATTTTAAATAAATAAAAACTCGGGTCGCAATGCCAATACCCTGCCGACAACATAGTGTACTTGCTAATAGAGGTATGGTGGCATATGATTATGTTTACTAAAATTTGTTTTTGGATAAAATAAAAGGGCAAAAGCTATATTGTATCTACATATTAAATTTGCACCCGGGCAATACCGCTATTAATACGTATAAAATTGTAATTTTTAACCAACTTAAAAAAAAACTCGGGTCGCAGTGCCAAGACCTTGCCGATAGTATAGTTGCTAATACAGGCATTGCGGCTTTATTATGTTTCCTTAAATTTGTTTTTGGACAAAATAAAAAATCTAAATCCTTAATACGCCCCTTAAAATCATATTTTTTTCTTAAACATTTTTTTCAATCCAATATCTGCACCAAGTTAAATACACTCTTCAGTAAGTAAATTCAAATACGCAAACTAGTGTTTTCATAAAATTTATTCGGTCTTGTGAGACCGATTTTATCAAAATTTTAAAATCTAAAAGAATAACATAATTCTGTTCGTTTTATACACTTATTGTAAACTGTAAAGGGTCCGAAAATAGAAATCAAAATTATTTTTTACATTATTATTGAAAATAAGTATATGTTATTTTTTTCTGACATGAAATCTCGCAAATCAAAAAGTAATATCCATTTTGTTAATATGTAAATCGAAGTGTATGTATTATCGTCAATATGATTGTAATTTTTTTTTATCAAAATCGATGCAACCGTTTGCCTGTATAAACAAAAAGACTACAAAAACAGTGGATTTTGGGGTTTAAAAAATATTTATCGCATCTAGTTTTGTTCTGTTGGCAATAGATACATTTAAATAAAGGTCTATTATTATTATATTTTTCGTGAGCGAAGCCGCGAGTGCAACAATTATAACAAATAAAAAACCCGGGTCGCAGTGCCAAAACTCTGCCGACAATATAGTGTATTTGCTTATACAGGCAGTGTGGCTTTATTTTGCGAGCTTAAGTTGGTTTTTGGGCAAAATAAAAAATTTTACTCCTTAATACACCCCTTAAAATAACATTTTTTTTCTTAATTGAAATATTATTATAAATCGAACCTCTATACCAAATTATATACAACTTTCAGTAAATAATTCACTGTTTGTAAACTAGTGTTTTCATAAAATTTGTAAGTCCGGGCCTGTCGGGCCGATTTTATTAAAATTTTAACAGCATATTTTAATCGTTACTAGAAGGTTAAATTTCAATTTTGAAACGATTCTGAGAATTTTTTCGGTATTTTGGGGCCCAAAAACATTTTTCAACCCCTAAAAACTACCCTTAAAATGCCCCGATTACGCCCATTTTAAATAGGCTTCTTGCGGTGATGGATTTCAACACGTGGACCAAATTTCGTTAAAATCAATTAACTCTTTCGAAAGTTATTGCCCGCACACACACATATATATATATATATATATATATATATACGTATATAAATATATATATATATATATATATACATATATATAAACATTTTCAAAAATGGTGCCAAAGTGTTTAGGAGGTTATGAAACGTCGAGAAATTTTGGTCCGACCCCTAGGTCCCGCCATCCGACTAACGCCAATAGTGTATGTTGCCTTATGGCCAATACACTAATAAAAAGAAATTATATAATCAAAACAGTCATGTGGACAGTAGGTAAAGGTTAAATTGCAATTAGAAAAACGAGTGTCGTTTGATCGTTGGTAATAGTGATTAGAAAAAAAATATCTGAGCATCGAACTGTCAGTGCAGAGTAGTAAATTTGTCGGAATATCGGCTGTATTAATAATTATTATTATAACATTAAAAACTATTGATTTTAACAATATTATTGTTGAAACACGTTTTTGAACATTTCTTTTCACGTGTGTGTATTAGTTTTGCTGCGTTTTCATTAAGAGTGAACTTTTTGTGTCAACGAAGTTTCGCCCGGTAAACGTCTATACGCTGTCTATATGCAATGTAAGTCATTTTTAACAAACTTTATATTATATTTTCTGTTTTTAAAGAGAACGGTTTTTTATGGTTTCCTCTAATGTACTCTAACTACACATTTATAAATGCATGTGCCATAGTACACGACTGAAGTGAAACTTCTTAAGTAGGACTAATATGACGTCGTTCATATGTCTTGAGAAAAAATAAATTTATATTTTTGATGATTATGTTTACTTTTCTGTTCTCAATATATTTGCCGTATGACATATGCACTATTGATATCGGTCGGATGGCGGAACCTGCAGTTCGAACTAAACTTTCGCGTGTGTGCGGTATACTGTATAATATATACACGCAATAATTTAAGAGTAATTGATTTTAACGACATTCGGTCCAAAATTATTTTAAGGGGCCTCATTAAATGATTAATTTTTTTATTTTGTCAAAAAACAAATTTAAGTTTACATAATAAAGCCTGTATTAGCAAATACATTATATTGTTGAAAGGGTTTTGGCACTGCGACCAGAGTTTCTTCTATTTAGCAGTAACTAGTTGGAATATTTTTTTCTATCGTTTCCACATTTGAAAAAAATTACTCAGTGATTCTATTTGAAGTAGAAAGTGGAAAATGTTCTGTAAAACGGGCTTAATTTCATTTTCTGCATTGAATCATTTGAATTGTAGAATAATAATTACTTGTTGTAATAAATAATGTCGGTGTTTGTCGTAGATTATTAATTTCATATAAACATCTTTTCGGGAAATGTAAAAAACGATCAGTGTTTGTTATTTTCTTATTAAATTTAGAAGCAGTCGGCAGTGTTGTGTAAGTCTGGTTTTGAGATTTTAGTTTTACGTATACATATTTTGATAATTTAATACGCATAATGTATTATTTTAAAGAAAGCGTGTGCTTTGAAAAGAATTTTAACATTACTTTGTTCGCTTTTAATTCTTTTTTTTTTGAACTGACAAATTTTGGTTATTCAGTGTAGGCGTGTAGCGATTATAGAAGCTCGAAATTAGTTTAGGAGGAATTGATGTATGAGTGACGGGACTGTAGGTTAGAGCGTCAGATTCGAACACGATACTTCGATCTATATATCATTCTTAAAGTTTATTTATTTCATTTTCTGCACGTCTCATTGAAACTCACTGAATTATTACATCCTCTATGGATTTTAATAAAGAATATTATTATTATTATTAACAAAAATTCATGGCATAATTATACACCTTAAATGCATTTTAAAGAAGTGAACCGATTTAAAATCAAAATATTATTTCTAACTCTCAATATTGTTCACGTCCATTATAATTAATAAGTTTTTTTTTATTTTTTAACGGGAAATTTAATATAGTTAAACTAAATTAAAAAATTGCGACGTTTCGTTAAATGTTGAAATCATTTAACGAAACGTCGCAATTTTTTAATTTAGTTTAACTATATTAAATTTGATTTGTCCAATTTCCCATAAAAAAATAAAAAAAAAATATTTCTAACGTTTTTGTAGATACATATCGATTTAAAAATTGAAAATTAAAAATTAAGTAATGTTCTTTATCGAAAAATTGAAATAATCGTTTAAGTACCTATATTTTAATATATTCGAGTTGTTATCGTCCATGATATTATATGTTTATAGATAGTGGATAATTATAGAAGTAGGAAACTAACCTACGAAACGTAGCAAATTTAAAAAACTTAGAATTTTCTTTTATTTATGTCCAATTATCCACTATCTATAAACGTATATTTTAATATTGCACAAATATATAATCTTCATAAATTGCAAATTAAGATCAAGTACGCTATATAATCATAGCTGACTATTTGTGCCATCTTGAAATCCAGTGTCTTTTGTGGGCTGCCAGCACTGCACTGAGTAGAAAAAAAAGAACATCTGGCTGTCATATCGTAATGTGTTTAAAAGTGCATTGATATCTTTTGAGTTTTAGTGATAAAATTAGTGTTTTTCAAATAATTTGACTGTTGAATGATGCTTTTAAATGTTTTTCTAATCTATTTGTGATATTAGTTTGGCGGCGGTTTTTGCGAAAATGCTTTTTTTGAATGAAAACATTTTCCGCTCAATGAACGTCGCTGCTAGTAGAATATTGTAAGTAAAGTACCTATAAGTCATTAAAATAATATTACTTTGGATTTTTATTATTCACTTTATAAATATTTTTGGTCTGTTCTGGCTTTTGGTAAAATGATTAAATTATAATTTCAATTTTCAAAAGCAGAGATAAAAACAAAAAAAAAATATATTTTTTTTTTTAATTGGACAACGAGAAATTTTTCGTCAGTGTAACAATGTCAGAGGCGTGCAGCCATCTCACCAAAAAAAAAAAATCAAATTCGGTTCTTATTGCCAAATGAACAATGTATTCGGAGAATTCTTGTTGCGGTGATAATTCACTGCAATTTGTGCAATTCCGCGTCCACAATCAGCACATTAACAAGAAATAATGCTAATATTACAAGTACAGTAAGACCTCGCTTAACGCTGTTTCGGTATTACGCGGTTTCTAAAAAAACAGTTTAACCACAATAACGTAAATTATGGATCAATATATACACAATGATTCAAATGTTGATAGAAGTTCAATGGCAAGACAAGGTGTCATTGATGCAATATCTTACTATCGACTACAACTTGCTGAACAAAAGGGAAAAAGGCAAACGACAATAGATAGCCTCTTCACAAAAAAACAAAATATGTCAAATGAGGAATTTTCCTCATCACAAACATAATTTCTTACTCAAACTTTTATTTGATTTTCATAAAATTTTATGAACACAAATCGATATTAGCAATAAATAAATCTGCAATTAAAGTGATAATAAAGTATTTAACAATAAATGTTACAGAATAAAACAAAAAAACTAACAAACTACGTATTAAGATGGCCTCGTTAAGCGCTGTTTCGTATAGCGCTGCAACTTATTGAAACGTATCTCCCGCATCAAGCGGTATCTTACTGTATTCATAAATACAGTGCATATTATTTCAACGGGCATATATGTAGGTATATAGTATTTACACGTTAAATATATCCAATTGATTAACACTGGATTCAAGTTCCATCGAATAGTCGGCTCAGTTCATAAATGATAAAAACCGTCAGAACTTTACAGAAACATTTTTTTTCAATACCTATAACAAGTTGATAACAGTTTGTATGCTTTTGGGTATTTAATTTAAAATTAATTAAAAATAGTATTGTAGAATATGCTCTCGGGAAATTTCTGTCGCAAAATTCGTTTGATAACTGTTTTTATTGGCTGTGTTTAAGCATTAAGCTTAACAAAATTTGGATTGCTGCTTAGAAATTTCAAAAACATATATTTGTCCTAAAAATTAAATTAAAAAATTTGGTATTCGTCAATATTTCTGTACCAGCACGTCACGAGATTTCGAATTATTATAGGAAGGCAAATTAACATTTTGTAGTTTTTTCTTTTTAAGTTAAGAACGCCGGCAAAGGTTTGCTCAATAATTTTTTTCAAATTTATTTTTTTACTGTACAAAAATTTGTGTAAAACTTAATTGTTTATTTAACTTAGAACGATAATATGCATCTACAAAAACGTTAGAAATTATATTGCAATTAAGAAAAACACTATTAATTCTAACGTCTTTCTAGATCCATATTGATTATCGTTCTAAGTTAAAAATTAAGCTAATATGTTCTTTAATCAAAAAATTGAAATAATCGTTGTAAGTATATTTTAATATAGCACAAATTTACAATCTTTATAAATTGCAAATCAAGATCAAGTACGATATGTGATCATAGCTGACTATTGTAACACCTTGAAATCCAGTGTCTTTTGTGTGTTGGCCACACTGCTATACTTGAAAAAAAAAAAACAGAACATCTACCTGTCATCGTAATTCGTAATTAATGTGTCTAAATGGCATTGATATATCTTTTGAGTTTTAGTGATAAAATTTGTGTTTTTCAAATAATTTGACTGTTGAATTATGTTTTTAAATGTATCTCAAACTGTTTGTGACTTTAGTTCGGCGGCGGTTTTTGCGAAAATACGTATTTTGAATGAAAACGTTTTCCGCTCAAATTCGGTATAGATGAACGTCCTTTGCTAGTTATCGGTATGTATAGTTTCTATTGTACGTGACCCTGATGCCCTCAGATCTTGAGCGTTTTGAATATGCGTAATATACTATTTCGAAGAACACGTGTAGGGGAGAGGGGGGTAGGTTTGAACACTTTTTTTAAATCTTTTTATTACTAAAATTAGAAATTATTTGGAAATTTTTAATTAATTGCATGGGATACTATAGTTATTGCTCTATAATTTCAAATCACAAATATTCTAAATAAATGATAGAAAATAATTTTAGGATTAAAAAAAGAAAAAAAGAAAAATGTTCAAAGCTCCCCCATGTATGGGGAAGATTTGAACACGCCTGGGGCAGTTTTGAACAAGGACTATAAATGAAGGAAACTGGATGTCTTTTTGTAGCAATTTATTTATTTCGCATGTAACATAAGTTTAAGATATTATTTTTTAATGATAATTAACAAAATAATCACTAACATCCATATCGCTATCATCCTGAAGAGAAATGTTTTCATCGGACCTACTGGAGTCAGAACTTAATGACTGAATTTTAGTTTTAGGTTTTGATGCTCTCTTTATCACTATCTTTTTCGGCTTCTGTCGTTTTATTTTAATTTTTTGTAAACGCTTCTGTCTTTCCAAAAAAGCTGCCTCTATCTCATTTTTTTCAGGAGTGTCTGTTAGAATTTTCGACTTTCCTTTCTTTGTGCCGCCTCGAGAATTTTTTCTCGGACTTGCTTTTGGAAAGGGTCTTATTTCGTCTGGTGTTGGTGAGTTCACAGAAGACTGACCATTATTTGAATTCTTGGCTATTGGACTGTTGGGAATGGCGTGATATGAAGACAAGTTAGCAATTGTATGTTCATTTGTTGAGTCCTCCTCTCTTGCTGAAAAAACTGTATCTGTAAGAATTTCACGTGTTGAAGGGACAATATCTGTAGCTAATATGTTTGATGGTATTTGCATTTCAAGAATACTAGAAAATCTCGGTTCTCTGTGACATTTTTTGGACATTATTTCAAAGGGGGCCATGTTCAAACCTGCCCCCTTTGATTTGTTCAAAGCTACCCCATTGGTAGTCCAAATATTAATTCGGATTATTTTGTATTAAACATTATAAAGGCGATCAAATTACTAGGTTTGTTAGGTAACGAAAGACATAATTAATCCATCACACTGTAAATATGTAAGAATTATTACTTGAATTAATCAAAATTTACTTACGTGTTAGAAAATAAAATATCAGCGGAGCACTTTCAAAACACAGAACGTTTATAGGTTAGAATTCTTGAGACATAATGCCAGCCTGACATTTGACAGCTGAGGATTTCCGTGTTGCCACGTCTAAAACACATTTCTTACCAGAAATACATTGATACTTTTTTTTTTATTTGCAATGTTCAAAGCTGCCCCTGTTCAAAGCTACCCCCCTCTCCCCTACTTTGAAAATAATTTTAACATTACTTTGTTCGCTTAAAATACTTTTTTCAAGCTGATGAATTTTGGTTATGCAATGCAATCTATTTTTTTTTGCGTAATATAATTGTAGATTAGTCTAGTAGGCATTGGCGCATAAGATTCAGTGACTAACAAGGCGTAATTTTTTGACTAATAATAATCTTTAATATGCTCTATTGATCATAAATCAAAAAACCCTACTGCGTTAAAAGCAAACTAAAAAGACGGAAGCTACAACAGGAAAATTTATAATGACACTACTTTGGAGATAGTATGTTATTTTCGTTGTATTTGGTAGTAGCCTGCATCCGCGACGTTATTCTCATTAATATTAGTTTCATATCTAACTTGAGATTTGTAAACGCCCTATAATTTTAAGTTTCGGATCAATTAAACAGTGTACCATGTTTTATAAAAATCATTTCAGCCATTATCGAGTAATTATCGAGTAATGATGATACAAACTGACAAGAAATCTGAAACGACTTGTTTCTGTCTGTCACAAAATACCCCAAATTAATTGCAGACAAGGGGTTCACAGCTAATTTACATATTTTGTATTGGTTTCTAACTACAGTATTTTTCAATTTTTTTTTTTTTAATTTCCAGATATGATCACAGAGGCTGAGTAAGCAGGATTAGGAGCAAATTTCCACCGCAGTGGCAGGCTGAACCAACTAAGAAATGAAGACAGAGCTCGAAGCAGTAGACAGGAGGGCAGGTCAAATATCCCCAGCCTTAGTGACCTGCTCCAACATGTGGACCCCGCAAGAATATGATGTTTGGTGATTCAAATGCTCTGCTGATGTGTGTTACGAGATTGTCATTTGCTAGGTAGGAAATATTAGCTTTTTGTTTATATTATTAATTTTATATCACTAAAAACAATAATACACACCTTTTTACAAATTTAAATCTTTTACAGTCTCGAGAGTGATAATAATTTTTCTCTATACATACATTCCCAAACAACCAACGCATTACGGGAGATTTAAGGGCTCAAATCCCGCACGTTCCGATTTATTTTTTCATTCTTAACCTTTCTATCACAGTTCATTTCACTAAAACTAATATATAAAATTTTCAATTTCACACCTTATTTATACACTATAGGATTTTCAGGTTGCCCTAAAACTGTAAGGAAAACAGTGAGGGAATCCATGTCGCAGTATTCTATAACTCTAAAAAATAGAATGATATTTTTTCATTAATATCAGTATTTCGAGCCTATTAAAATTTGTTACTGTTGTGTCTTACACTTAATAAATTATACACCGTATAATTTGTAACTGAATTTTATTTATAAGTACAATATTTAAGAAATACAATATTTATACATTCGTGCTTTATTGTACAGGAGACGATGGTGGACTGCTCATTCTCAATTAAATACAATTCTATCTTAAACTAAAAACGTCATTACGTAACTGTAACTAAAGTATACATTATGCAATAAAATACAATACACATCATATCTCCCCTTTTTAAGAACAAAATCATTTCGATCAAATTATTTTCAACAAAATTATTACATTTATTTTAATTCAAAAAAAATATAAACAAAACTTCACAATTTCTTTTACGGACAAAATCTATCTGGTACTTTTACTTGTCTGGGTGCTTTCCGTAAAGCAATAGGTGGTGATTCATGTTGTACTGATGGTATCTGCTCATTTCTCGAATTATTGAAATCAAAATCATACATCTTATTAATTACACGAGGCTCAGGATGTAATTTTTCATCTAAGTGACTAATTCTAATATTATTTAAATGAATTTTTCGTATAATACCATCATTACATTTTAACAAATAAACAACATTTCCGATTTTTTTCATAATTCTTCCAGGCAACCAGTTCCTTTCCCCTTTACAAAAAGAACGAACTAGTACCTTGTCATTTATTTCAAATTTATCAGTAATTTCTTTTTTGTCATTAGGATTAAATATTACATCATTACTTGGCTTTAACATTGATATTTCTGTACGTGGCTTAAATTTAAACATTATTTCTGCTGGACAATAATTAGTAACTGTTGATGGTGTAAATCTGTAAGAAGCTAAACACTTATTCAATCTTTGTTGAAATGGAACATTTTTATTTTGAATGTTATTAGAAATCACAGAACGTAACAGTAGTTTTTTTATACTTTGAACCGCACGTTCAACAACTCCATTACTGGTAGGATTATATGGTGGTGAATGCATTAGTTTTATATTATGAAATTCGAAATATCTTTTAAATTCAACAGAAGTAAATGGTGGGCCATTGTCACAAATTAATATTACTGGATATGAAAAACGACAAAAACATTCATCTAGTTTGTCTAGTACAATAGAGGCTGTGGTGCTATTCATAATCCAACACTCAACCCATTTACTAAAATCATCAATTAATATCATAATATTTACGTTATCAGTTTTCAAAAAATCAATGTGAACCTTTTTCCAAGCATCATTAACTTTTGGCCAGGGAACATAAATTTTAGTATTTATATTGTTTTGTGTACATTGACAAGTCTCGCATTTACTTATATATTGCTCTATACTTTTATCTAAATTTCTCCACCAAACGTAGCTTCTAGCCAACATTTTAGCTCTAACTACACCTATATGATCTTTATGAATTGTAGACAAAACTTCATTTTTTAAAATTTCAGGAATTACGACCCTGTTATTGTACATTAAACAATTTTTTTCGACAACAAAATTATTTTTTATTTTATAATAGTATTTTAGTTCATCATTTAACATATTAATCACAGGCCAACCATGCAAGGTATAATAAAGTACTTTAGATAATACTTCATCAATTAATGTTGCTTCAGAAATTTGTTTGAACGACAGAAACGGATTATCTTTTAAATAAACAAAATTACATCTATTTTCTTCAACACAATTTACATTTGGAAGTGGTAATCGCGATAATGCATCAGCATTAAAAATATCAGTACCCTTTTTGTACTTGATTTCATAATTATAAGCTGACAATAATATGCTCCATCTTTGAAGTCTAATAGCTGATAATTGAGGAATACTTTTATTCGGATTAAATATACTTTTAAGTGGCTCATGATCGGTTATTAAAGTAAAAAAATTTCCGTATAAATATTTATGAAACTTTTTGATTGCAAATACAATACTTAAAGCTTCTTTTTCTAACTGACTATAAACTTTTTCAGCTTGACTAAGTGTCGTAGAAGCAAAAATTACTGGACGCTCTATTCCATCTACAATATTACTTAACACTGCTCCTACTCCATAACTGCTACTATCACAAGTAACTACAATTGGAAACTTTGGATTAAATAAAGACAAAAGTGACTTTTCGGACAATAATCCTTTGCTTTTTTCAAATGCTTCATCACATTTTACATTCCAGTCCCACTTACTATTTTTTCTGGTTAAACCGTACAAGGGTTCTACAATATCTACTGGCATTCTTAAAAATTTATGATAATAATTTAACATACCCAAATAACTTTTAAGTTCAGTAACATTTTTAGGTTTAGGACAATTTTTAATAGCTACAACTTTTGTTTCACTAGGTTTAATACCATACTTATTTAAACAATAACCCAAATACTCTAACTCACTTACAAAAAACTCGCATTTGTCAAAATTTAATTTTACATTATATTCATTCAACTGTTCTAAAACTTTCTTTAAATTGTTTTTGCATTCAACTAAACTGTTGCCACCAATAATTATGTCATCAATATACGCACATGTTCGACTAATTCCCTTCAAAATTTGATCAATTATTGACTGAAAAATCATAGCAGAAGAGTTAAGACCGAACACTAATCTATTGAAACGATATAGACCATTTATTAGTGTATTTGCCATATGGCAACATACACTATTGGCGTCGGTCGGATGGCGGGACCTAGGGGTCGGACCAAAATTTCTCGACGTTTCATAACCTCCTAAACACTTTGGCACCATTTTTAAAAATGTTTATATATATATGTATATATATATATATATATATATATATTTATATACGTATATATATATATATATATATATATATATATGTGTACGCGCGATAACTTTCGAAAGAGTTAATTGATTTCAACGAAATTTGGGCCACGTGTTGAAATCCATCACCGCAAGAAGCCTATTTAAAATGGGCCTAATCGGGCTATTTTAAGGGTAGTTTTTAGGGGTTGAAAACTGTTTTTGGGCCCCAAAATACGAAAAAATTCTCCGAATCGTTTCAAAATTGAAATTTAACCCTTTGGTAGTGATTAAAAAGTGTCCCCATAATTTTAATAAAATCGGCCCGACAGGACCGGATTTACAAATTTTATGAAAACACTAGTTTGCAGATAGTGACTTATTTATTGAAGGGTGTATTTAATTCGGTGTAGACGTTAGATTGATAATAATATTACAACTAAGAAAAAAATTTTATTTTAAGGGGTGTATTAAGGGGTTAAATTTTTTATCTTGCTCAAAAACAAACTTAATTTCACATAATAAAAGTATAAAACCACACGGCCCTATACAAGCAAATACACTATATTGTCGGCAGGGTTTTGGCACTGCGACCCGGGTTTTTGTATTTACTGTTAGTAATTCTTTGCTTTTGTCGCTAACTAAAAGTTGTAAAAACGCATTAGTACAGTCTAATCGACAAAAATACTGACATCCGGACATTTCAGCAAAAATGTCTTCGGCTTTAGGCAATTTATACTGATCAACAGCAACGTATTTATTTAAAGTGACTTTCAAGTCAACACACAAACGTATCGAACCATTTTTACGGGGAACACAAACCAAGGGAGACGCCCAATTACTATATTTTACCCGCGAAATAATATTTTTACTTTCTAATCTATCTAATTCAGATCTTACTTGATCTCTTAACGCATAAGGAACTTCATAACCTCTGTGAAAAATAGGAACTACATTTTCTTTCAAAACTATATCGACTAAAAAATGTTTTACGGGATCATTGTTACTTTCTGGAAATATGTTAGGGTATACAGTTTTAATAGATTGAATAAATGTACTACTTTCAGAATTTTCCATCTTATCAACAACTAACGGTGTGAACAATGCTACATCTGAATTATTTTCTACCGCTTTAACGTAACGACCATTATCAAAACTAGACTCTCTCAAACCCGTACAGAATATCATTGTTTTCCAGTCCGGATTTAAAAGTTGCAGTACATCACGACCCAATAAAGCCTTTTGTACCATATTATCTGTAACTACCACAGGAACATCATCAAAAATTTCATTGAAATATTTAAGATTAACATATATTATACCTATAGTATTTAAACATCCTTTGTTAGCCGCTATTAATTGACCATCATAATCATGAATTTTTAAAGGTTTGAAAAAATTTTCATAAATAAAGTAAGGAATTAATGTTACGCTTGACCCTGAATCTACTTGAAACGATAAATTTTTACCATTGACATTCAATATAATTTCAAGAGCATTATTATTACGTAAACTAGATATTTGATCGCAATGATCTTCTACACTTTGTACATTTTTTGTTTTACAACATTTGGCAATATGCCCTATTTTATTACATTTGAAACATGACCAATTACTCGCTGGACAGTTATTCTTAAAATGATACTCATCACATCTAAAACAACGTACTTTTTTGTTACCAACATTATTACTTAACTGATTTGAGTTTCCGTAACTCGTACCACCGGAAGTAGACTGCTGTGACTTATTTCCACTAGCATTGAACGAATTCTTCTGATTACTCAATCTCAAAACTTCAGAAACTTGCCCGTCCTTCTTAGCTATGTCTGTCGAATGCTGTTGTATCGCCTCCATGTCCAATACTAACTTACTTGCTGAAGTGAACGTTAAATTTTTCTCCGATAGTAATCTTCTTATCATGCCTTCTTCTCTCAACCCAACTATCAATCGATCACGAAGAGCTTCATCCAGGAATGCGCCGAAATTACAATTTACTGATAATTGTTTTAAAGCAATAATAAAATCTTTTGCTGATTCAGTTGATTGCTGTACTCTCGAATTAAATTTATATCTTTCAGATATTACTATATAATATGGAGAGTAATGACTTTTTAGAATAGTAACCAATTCTTGAAATGTTTTATCAGTCGGAGAATCCGGAACAACTAAATTCTTTAAATTTTTGTACATATCTGCGCCAATAGCAACTATTAAATATTTAACTTTATCTGTTTCTGCTGCTTTATTAACATCAAAATACGCTTGCAATCTTTCGATATAATTTACAAACGGCTCACTGTCCTTATCAAATTGAGGTACGTTACCTAATGTTAACGCCATTTTTACTACAGCACGTGGATTTCTCGTCGCCAAATATGTTGTGTCTTACACTTAATAAATTATACACCGTATAATTTGTAACTGAATTTTATTTATAAGTACAATATTTAAGAAATACAATATTTATACATTCGTGCTTTATTGTACAGGAGACGATGGTGGACTGCTCATTCTCAATTAAATACAATTCTATCTTAAACTAAAAACGTCATTACGTAACTGTAACTAAAGTATACATTATGCAATAAAATACAATACACATCAGTTACTATGCAAACGTTTGAGTGGTAATTTTACAATTTTGGCTATTAAGACACGTTTTTGGTGTGGACAGGTCTGATACAAAGGGTGGTCCCCCCTTGCGATAGTATCAGAATGGGGATCAACCAAAACGGTGGTCGGTATCAGAGGTTCACTTCACTTTGAAGTGAATCTACATAAATTCGATAAAAATGAAAGTTGTCTTAATAATGCCAATAAAGACAAAAGACATATTAATGTTGTTTTTAATTTTGTATAACCGCTCTTATATATTCCAGTGTCATGATTTCGAAATAATTATATTTGGTGTATTGCGATTTTCAGATCTCTTTAAAATTGCAATGAAAGACAATGTGACGGATTCCATGTCTGTACTTATTTATTTAAAAAACGCAATATCCCACATTATTTGTACACTTTTAGGTTTTCAGGTCCCGCTAGAATTGTAATGGAAGTCAATGATGGATTCGATGTTCAAACTTATTAACTAAAAACAGAATATCACACATTATTTGTACGCTTTAGGATTTTCAGGTTGCCATGGAACTATACCGATTTCTTTAAACTAACGGCAAGACTAAATACCTACAATATTACACACCTTTCCACAGATCTTAAATATTATAAATGGTCCCCAAAGTGATGTTTAATTTTTTTTTTCATATTTTTTCACACAACCAACGCAATGTTGGATATGTTCGGGCTCAAATCCCGAATTTTCGATTTAATTTCGTCCTTTAACATTCTATGAATTAAACTCACCTTATAGTAGGTACTTTTATAGTTATATAAATATTTAAATGGTATTTAGGAGGTCGGCAAGAATTATTAGATTTTTTTTTTCATTCTGCTGCACGATAATATAGGTGGCCCGTTTGATAGTTCACGATCAGGCTTGTCTCCAAGGGGTGCCGGGTGTCGGAAGCGAGCCGGCGGAGTAGCGGGCTAGGCACATCCGGCCAAACGTAATAAGTAAGCATCCTTAAAGGTGTAATTTCATCATCAATGCATTTAGGGCCAAGTCACTAGGGATGAGCATTCAGAGTCGTTTTTTAAAAGAAAAGCTCTCGTCGCCTAGTGATGTGACCGTGAAACCGGATAGTTGACTCTGACTATCTTTCGCGGTTGGTAGCCAAGTTGCGGAGGGCTCGTCACCCGGATGTTAGACATTCCAGCGGGATATTCTTCAATGTTTGCTTATCTGCGTGGAAGTCAGTAGTGGTGTGTGCGATGCAACGCTTAGTCGGCGTTTAGTAAAGAACCTTTCACTCGGAGAGAAGCGTTATCATTCGGGTAGTGCGGCAGTTTGATTAATTAAATCTGATTTTTTCTGTTACTGATCCGGAGATAATATTGACCAGTGTAAAGCAGGCAGTTTTGGGATTCAAATTCTCTAACTTTGCACTTATTTTTTGTTTTTTATATTTTTTTATTCATTCAACGCGAAATTCTAAGATCTTCACACTTTTTTTACACTTCAGAATTTTCAGGTTACTCTAAAACGATATCCATTTCTTTAAATATAACAGAAGGATCAAGTTTCTGTTATCACTAAATACAATAACACACACCTTTTTACAAATTTATATCTTTAACAGTCCCGAGAGTGATAATAATTTCTCTTTTTAAATACATTCCCACACAACCAACGCATTACGGGAGATTTACGAGCTCAAATCCCGTACATTTCGATTGAATTTTTCATTCTGAAACGTTCTATCACAACTGTTCATCTCACTAAAACGGGTATTATATATACAATTTTGAATTTCAAACCTTATTTATACACTATAAGGACTTTCAGGTTGCCACTAAAATTGTAATGCTAGACAATAGCGGATTCCATAACCGAACCCATTAGCATTATAATATATTAACACAGATAATTTAAACATATAGGATTTTCAGGTTGCCCTAAAACTGTAAGGAAAACAGTGAGGGAATCCATGTCGCTGTATTCCATAACTCTAAAAAATAGAACGATAATTTTTCATTATCAGTATTTCGAGCCTATTAAAATTTGGGACTATTCAAACGTTTGAGTGGTAATTTTACAATTTTGGCTATTAAGACACGTTTTTGGTGTGGACAGGTCTGATACAAGGGGTGGTTCCCCCATGCGATTGTGTCAGAATGGGAGTCAACCAAAACGGTAAAGATATTGTTTGTTATTATTTGGTCCTCCAATATTGTCTATTTCAGTTCCATGTCCAGAAACTACAATGATTATGTCATGTAATCGAACACTGAAAAGTGCACCCAAACGTGGAAAAGTCTCATTAGTTTTTAATAAGCTACTAATATTTTTTTGTATTGAAAACGCCTTGCACATTTGAATTAGTAGTAACGGTTCTAGAAAATAAATATTTATTCAAATATAAAATTATTAAAGAGTATAACATTTTTTAATAAATACTTCTTGGAATTTTCAGTTGAGTTATTTCGTAGCATTCCGATTTATCAAGTAATGTACCAATGAAGACAATTATCGCCAAAACGATGATTATAACACTGAAAAATATAATCACTGCACTAGATTCGATATGACTCAAAAATCAATAATTTAAATAAAAAATCAATGAAAACTATAAAACAAAATAAGAAGTTGACGTAATCTATCATACAGTGGCTGCAAATTACCGTTTAGTACTTTAGAAGACCTAAAAATGAAGCATCTACAAGAAATTAATATGTTTTTACCAATGTACTTAATTATTAATTTATTAATTTTTAGGTTCCGAAGCTTGTCACTAAGGTAGGTGAAAATAAGAAATTATATTTAAAAAATATTACAATTTCAGTGAGTGTAAATTACCGTTCAGTGCTTTAGAATACCTAAAAATGAACAACTTATAAGAAATTAATATGTTTTTACCAATGTATCGAAAGTAAACAAAGTTTTTTTTATTATTTTTGTTTAGATCCGAAACACGTCACTAAGGTAGGTGAAAATAAAAAATATATTTAAAAAATATTACAATTTCAGTGAGTGCAAATTACCGTTTAGTGCTTTAGAATACCTAAAAATGAACCACTTATAAGAAATTAATATGTTTTTACCAATATACTTAATGTAAAAAATAAAGCTTTATTTATTATTTTCGTTTAGATCCGAAACACGTCACTAAGGTAGGTGAAAATAAAAAATGTATTTAAAAAATATTACAATTTCAGTGAGTGCAAATTACCGTTTAGTGCTTTAGAATACCTAAAAATGAACCACTTATAAAAAATTAATATGCTTTTACCAATGTACTAAAGTAAAAAATAAAGCTTTTTTTTATTATTTTTGTTTAGATCCGAAATACGTCACTAAGGTAGGTGAAATTAAAAAATTTATTTAAAAAATATTACAATTTCAGTGAGTGCAAATTACCGTTTAGTGCTTTAGAATACCTAAAAATGAACCACTTATAAAAAATTAATATGCTTTTACCAATGTACTAAAGTAAAAAATAAAGCTTTTTTTTATTATTTTTGTTTAGATCCGAAATACGTCACTAAGGTAGGTGAAATTAAAAAATTTATTTAAAAAATATTACAATTTCAGTGAGTGCAAATTACCGTTTAGTGCTTTAGAATACCTAAAAATGAACCACTTATAAGAAATTCATATGTTTTTACCAATATACTTAATGTAAAAAATAAAGCTTTATTTATTATTTTCGTTTAGATCCGAAACACGTCACTAAGGTAGGTGCAAATAAAAAATGTATTTAAAAAATATTACAATTTCAGTGAGTGCAAATTACCGTTTAGTGCTTTAGAATACCTAAAAATGAACCACTTTTAAGAAATTAATATGTTTTTACCAATGTACTTAAAGCGAAAAATAAAGCTTTTTTTATTATTTTTGTTTGGATCCGAAACACGTCACTAAGGTAGGTGAAAATAAGAAAATATATTTAAAAAATATTACAATTTCAGTGAGTGCAAATTACCGTTTAGTGCTTTAGAATACCTAAAAATGAACCAGTTATAAGAAATTAATATGTTTTTACCAATTTACTTAAAGCGAAAAATAAAGCTTTTTTTATTATTTTTGTTTGGATCCGAAACACGTCACTAAGGTAGGTGAAAATAAGAAAATATATTTAAAAAATATTACAATTTCAGTGAGTGCAAATTACCGTTTAGTGCTTTAGAATACCTGAAAATGAACCACTTATAAGAAATTAATATGTTTTTACCAATGTACTTAAAGCGAAAAATAAAGCTTTTTTTATTATTTTTGTTTAGATCTGAAACACGTCACAAAGGTAGGTGAAAATAAGAAAATATATTTAAAAAATATTACAATTTCAGTGAGTGCAAATTACCGTTTAGTGCTTTAGAATACCTGAAAATGAACCACTTATAAGAAATTAATATGTTTTTACCAATGTACTTAAAGCGAAAAATAAAGCTTTTTTTATTATTTTTGTTTGGATCTGAAACACGTCACAAAGGTAGGTGAAAATAAGAAAATATATTTAAAAAATATTACAATTTCAGTGAGTGCAAATTACCGTTCAGTGTTTTAGAATACCTAAAAATGAACCACTTATAAGAAATTAATATGTTTTTACCAATGTACTTAAAGGGAAAAATAAAGCTTTTTTTATTATTTTTGTTTGGATCCGAAACACGTCACTAAGGTAGGTGAAAATAAGAAAATATATTTAAAAAATATTACAATTTCAGTGAGTGCAAATTACCGTTTAGTGCTTTAGAATACCTGAAAATGAACCACTTATAAGAAATTAATATGTTTTTACCAATGTACTTAAAGCGAAAAATAAAGCTTTTTTTATTATTTTTGTTTGGATCTGAAACACGTCACAAAGGTAGGTGAAAATAAGAAAATATATTTAAAAAATATTACAATTTCAGTGAGTGCAAATTACCGTTTAGTGCTTTAGAATACCTGAAAATGAACCACTTATAAGAAATTAATATGTTTTTACCAATATACTTAATGTAAAAAATAAAGCTTTATTTATTATTTTCGTTTAGATCCGAAACACGTCACTAAGGTAGGTGAAAATAAAAAATATATTTAAAAAATATTACAATTTCAGTGAGTGCAAATTACCGTTCAGTGTTTTAGAATACCTAAAAATGAACCACTTTTAAGAAATTAATATGTTTACACCAATGTACTTAAAGCGAAAAATAAAGCTTTTTTTATTATTTTTGTTTGGATCCGAAACACGTCACTAAGGTAGGTGAAAATAAGAAAATATATTTAAAAAATATTACAATTTCAGTGAGTGCAAATTACCGTTTAGTGCTTTAGAATACCTAAAAATGAACCACTTATAAGAAATTAATATTTTTTTACCAATGTACTTAAAGCGAAAAATAAAGCTTTGTTTATTATTTTTGTTTGGATCCGAAACACGTCACTAAGGTAGGTGAAAATAAGAAAATATATTTAAAAAATATTACAATTTCAGTGAGTGCAAATTACCGTTTAGTGCTTTAGAATACCTGAAAATGAACCACTTATAAGAAATTAATATGTTTTTACCAATGTACTTAAAGCGAAAAATAAAGCTTTTTTTATTATTTTTGTTTGGATCTGAAACACGTCACAAAGGTAGGTGAAAATAAGAAAATATATTTAAAAAATATTACAATTTCAGTGAGTACAAATTACCGTTTAGTGCTTTAGAATACCTAAAAATGAACCACTTATAAGAAATTAATATGTTTTTACCAATGTACTTAAAGGGAAAAATAAAGCTTTTTTTATTATTTTTGTTTGGATCCGAAACACGTCACTAAGGTAGGTGAAAATAAGAAAATATATTTAAAAAATATTACAATTTCAGTGAGTGCAAATTACCGTTTAGTGCTTTAGAATACCTGAAAATGAACCACTTATAAGAAATTAATATGTTTTTACCAATGTACTTAAAGCGAAAAATAAAGCTTTTTTTATTATTTTTGTTTGGATCTGAAACACGTCACAAAGGTAGGTGAAAATAAGAAAATATATTTAAAAAATATTACAATTTCAGTGAGTGCAAATTACCGTTTAGTGCTTTAGAATACCTGAAAATGAACCACTTATAAGAAATTAATATGTTTTTACCAATATACTTAATGTAAAAAATAAAGCTTTATTTATTATTTTCGTTTAGATCCGAAACACGTCACTAAGGTAGGTGAAAATAAAAAATATATTTAAAAAATATTACAATTTCAGTGAGTGCAAATTACCGTTCAGTGTTTTAGAATACCTAAAAATGAACCACTTTTAAGAAATTAATATGTTTTTACCAATGTACTTAAAGCGAAAAATAAAGCTTTTTTTATTATTTTTGTTTGGATCCGAAACACGTCACTAAGGTAGGTGAAAATAAGAAAATATATTTAAAAAATATTACAATTTCAGTGAGTGCAAATTACCGTTTAGTGCTTTAGAATACCTAAAAATGAACCACTTATAAGAAATTAATATTTTTTTACCAATGTACTTAAAGCGAAAAATAAAGCTTTGTTTATTATTTTTGTTTGGATCCGAAACACGTCACTAAGGTAGGTGAAAATAAGAAAATATATTTAAAAAATATTACAATTTCAGTGAGTGCAAATTACCGTTTAGTGCTTTAGAATACCTGAAAATGAACCACTTATAAGAAATTAATATGTTTTTACCAATGTACTTAAAGCGAAAAATAAAGCTTTTTTTATTATTTTTGTTTGGATCTGAAACACGTCACAAAGGTAGGTGAAAATAAGAAAATATATTTAAAAAATATTACAATTTCAGTGAGTACAAATTACCGTTTAGTGCTTTAGAATACCTAAAAATGAACCACTTATAAGAAATTAATATGTTTTTACCAATGTACTTAAAGGGAAAAATAAAGCTTTTTTTATTATTTTTGTTTGGATCCGAAACACGTCACTAAGGTAGGTGAAAATAAAAAAATATATATAAAAATTATTACAATTTCAGTGAGTGCAAATTACCGTTCAGTGCTTTAGAATACCTAAAAATAAACCACTTATAAGAAATTCATATGTTTTTACTAATGTGCTTAAAGCGAAAAGTAAAGCATTTTTTACTATTTTTGTTTAGATCCGAAATTAAATTAAAATTTAAATGCGTGAGAGCCAGGCATGCGTTCCGCACACAGCGCATACTAATTACTATAAATGTATTGACTGCCCATTGTTGCATCGCCTGCATATATTATATTGAAATATCAACAAAACGTCTATTGTTGATGTTTACCTCGTCTTCGAAAACGATACGTGTGGATATATTGGGAAAATATTCAATAATAGTTCTTCTTTTATTAAAAAATAAAAACTACTTTTCTTCATAAACGACTTCGCTTACACCAGAGGTGTATTTCGTTGTAATGCCGCCCTAAGCCCCCTCTGACGTGTGGCACTGTGAAAATTGGTACAATACCTCTAGTAATATCCGAATACAAAAACACAGACCTGGCTGAAGGGTAGCGCGGCTATGTCTAAAAATTTCAGTAACCCCTACCCTCTCACAGGAAGTGTATGTTCAACGATGACCCTCCTTAAACCAAACAACTTTTATTTCTTGAAATTTTCTGCGCAAGGTCGTTTAGGCATAAGAATTTAATAGTATTGGGAAACCGATTTTTGACATGCATTTTAGGGGCTGAGGGAGGCATCGGATAAAAATTTTTTTCAGATAAATGATGCATATTTTTTATCGAAAAATAATATTTGTGATAAAAAATAGGTGTTCCTATTAAAAATGTCCAAGTCACCCTCATCCCTGCGCAGGGGTTGGGGATGCGGGGTGGTATTATTCTCTAAACGATGTCCCCCTTCAAACTGATCAATTTTTGTCTGAAACTTTTTCCCCGAAATTGTTGCCCTGTCTCAAAAATTTCCCATATAGATATTAAAATGGATCATTCTGTATACTTTTAATATTTCTTTTCGAATTCGTTAAAGTATTCAATAGTTTAACATTAAAATACATATAAAATATTACTAGGATTGTAAAATTTCTGTACTGAACATGTTTCAACATTTGTTCATATTTGTTTGTCAACTGCAGGTATAATTCACAAAAAAAAACGACCCCACGTGACCATTCCATGCCGCCGTAATGCATATATATGCTTTTACTATAAATCTGTAATTGATACAATATTCTATTAATTATACCTAAAATGCCAAAGCAAGCCGTGACTGGATGAGTGACTTCAATACACTGCAGCAGTGAACAAAATGAACCGACGCCACGCTATAATTCGTGTATTTGCCATATGGCAACATACACTATTGGCGTCGGTCGGATGGCGGGACCTAGGGGTCGGACCAAAATTTCTCGACGTTTCATAACCTCCTAAACACATTGGTACCATTTTAAAAAATGTTTATATATATATGTATATATATATATATATATATATATATATATATGTGTGTGTGTGTGTGTGTGTGTGGTGCGGGCAATAACTTTCGAAGGAGTTAATTGATAGGGGTCGGACCAAAATTTCTCGACGTTTCATAACCTCCTAAACACATTGGTACCATTTTAAAAAATGTTTATATATATATGTATATATGTATATATATATATATATATATATATTTATATACGTATATATATATATATATATATATATATATAAATTTCGAAGGAGTTAATTGATTTTAACGAAATTTGGTCCATGTGTTGAAATCCATCACCGCAAGAAGCCTATTTAAAATGGGCCTAATCGGGCTATTTTAAGGGTAGTTTTTAGGGGTTGGAAAATGTTTTTGGGCCCCAAAATACCGAAAAAATTCTCAGAATCGTTTCAAAATTGACATTTAACCCTTTAGTAGTAATTAAAAAATGTCCCAAAAATTTTAATAAAATCGGCCCAACAGGGCCGGATTTACAAATTTTATGAAAACACTAGTTTGCAGATAGTGAAGTATTTACTGAAAGTTGTATATAATTTGGTATAGAGATTATATTATTGCAATTAAAAACAAACAGTTATTTTAAGGGGTGTATTAAGGAGTCACATTTTTTATTTTGCCCAGAAACCAACTTAATTTCTCATAATAGAGCCACACTGCCTGTATAAGCAAATACACAATATTGTCGACAGGGTTTTGGCACTGCGACCCGGGTTTTTTTGGGAATAGAAATGAAAAATTTTGTGTTTCAATTTACATTTTGAAAAAACTTTTATCATAACTTTATTAAATTAGTGCCCAGCTATAAGGCGATATAAATTTAAATTTGAATAACGAAATATTTGTGACAAAAATTGGTTCTCAATTGTATATAATTAAAGTGACAGCAGCCATGTGGTTTTTATGCTAGCGAAATAAGCAAGTAAAAATTGATGTATTTCAGTTGTTAATTAGTAAATAGAATATTATTTGGTGAGTGTAATTTTCGATATTTTTATAATTTATCCTGTGCGACTCATAAAAGGCGTTAATAAAATTCAAAAGTTGAAATTAGATGTGTCGTGATATGAAATACATAGTTAAACAATTTAGTAAAAAAATACATTTAAGTTCCATGGCTAATAGTAAATCACAATTAAAAAGATTATTGTAACTGTGTTCAATAATCATTAAGGAAAGCAGTGGCGTAACCAATGGAATTCCGAGCATGAAATTGTACCTTCCAGGAATTTACTGGCGCAATGCCTTATTTACTAAAGCTTATTGATTACTATTTTGGATTAAGATTGCTTATAATATTTGTACTTATTACGATTTTCATATAGCCGAGTTTGAGCGCAGTCAATACAGGGTCGTATAGTGTTCTATATTTATAGTGCCTTGTTTATTTTTTTTTTACTTTTTTTCCAAAATAAATTGTACCTTATTTTCTTGTATTTTATTCTTTTTCAGTACTATAATAATTAATTAACTACTTGGTCAACTGAAACAATTATGAACGAATAAATTTTTATTTTATTTTTTTAGATATTATATACGCTCGACAACTGAGATCATTAGCGCTTTTTGATACATATCAGTGCTACCTCATTCGAGTATTCTTGAATTAGTAATATATACCAATTTTTTTTAAATTTCAGATGGGAGCAAATGGTGCAAATTCTGATGCCGGGGTGTTCGATCGCGCTCTTGACGAGTTTTAAGGTAGGAAACATTTATTTTTATTTTTTCAAAATGGTTATTCAAGTTGTTTTTGTCTCAAGCGGGCTTAACTTTGAATCTGTCGCGAAATATGTACCAAATTATGAAATAATTCGAAATTGCTGTAAGATACTTTTGTGATCACATATTTTCATTGAAAGTTTACGTACAATGTTTCTCAGATTTTGGAATTCAAATTGACGTACGTTTTTGTATTGTTTAATAAAAATGCGAAGATAAGTTTAAATTTTATAATTAATTACGAGGAAGGAAATCAATGCTTGCTAAAATATAAATAATTATTATTCTATACCACGGCGTTTCCTAAACTATGAAAAAACATTTATTTACAAAACGAATTTTATTTTTTAATTGAAATCAACTTATTTGTTTGCTTATTTCGTACACAAATATTTACATTTTTTCTTGCGACCCGGCAAAAATTTTCTGCGACCCACACTTTGGGAAACGTTGGACTATAAGGTCATTCTGAATATTTATGACCGTAGTCCGGGTCCTTCTACTATACAGGAAGAGACAAAAATTGCGGTAACATGTTTTATGTCTGCAAAATACCTGATAAAATTACAGACGAAGGTCCCATTACTGTTCTACAATACTAGTATATTCACAGGCCAGTCAAAAACTCTATATACAAATTAGGCTATGATAAGTGATGTAAAATTACTGGTTAATTTTAATTGTAGCCATTTTAGCCGGATAATTAGCAAGTTAATTAACCGGCTATTAATAAAACAACATGGCGGTGTCTGTTTTCTGTTTCTCAGGACAACAAAAAATAAAATTATACAGAGCTGTATTTACGTTATGTAGCTATTGGCTCTAAAATGAAAATTAAAATATAGACCGGAATTTAAAATCATGAGCGAAACTTTTTGCGCAGCCTTGTATAATAATAATACATTACCGCAGCTATTTAAAATAAATTGTAACGGTGATTTAACCGGACAAGTAACCGATTATTTACCCTTGTACATCACTAGTTACGATGAATCCCCAATTTCGAGATTCTAGTGTAAGAAAAAAATATGTCGATTACTGATCTATTAATAAAAATAATAACAAAGAAATATGAATAATTATTGCGATTTGAAGAAACGTAAAAAAGTGTACAATGAATTATTTATTAAGGATGAATTCTTTGTTCCTAATAATGTTGTACGTATAGAAATTTGGAAGTATGATTATAAAAGTAATACTTTTTTGTTAAAGAAAAACGATTCCAAAATTTAAAATTTCAATAAGAAAAAAACATTTATGTTAAATAGTTTGTCAAATTTGGTTTATTAATGTCATAAATTGTATTATAATATTATTATGTTTGTGAAGTACCTATTATAATGCTTGATGAAGATTTAATTTTTGATTTAAACGTCGCAGACGTAACTATAGTGTATTAATTATAATAAACTTTTTCATCCACGTTCATGCTAATTTATTTTTGAACTTTATATAAATTATGGCAGCTAATATCAATTTGGATTTTAAAATTTATATGAAATTTTTTATCGACCTAAGTCATCATCAGATAATTATAAAATTTTATTTAAAACAAATAATTCAAAGGATATTTTATGGAGCAGATAAAATATCCTTTAATTTATTTGTTTTAATTAAAAATAAGGAGCTGAACTTTCTGTAAAAAAAAATAAAATTTTATATTTATTTGATGATGACTTAAGTCCAAAGTGCTTATAATAAAAAATTGAATATAAATTTTAAGTTTTGGAATTGTGTTTATTTAACACAAAATTATTACTTTTGCAATAAGAATTCTTTGGTGTCAGGTATAAAGGACTTAAGTCGAAAAACCTAGTTTTTTTGGCCGGTAATACCAAACGAAAGAGAATACAATTTTGACTCCATCCGTGTGATTATGTCTCACCACTTTACCTTCGAGCTATTTCAGATGACTGCGATCCCTCAAATCGTAAAATATGCTCTCGGGAAATTTCGAAGTGTGGTTCGCAAAATTAATTTTACTACGGTTTTTATTAGCTGCTTAAAAATAAAAAAAAACTGCAGGTAATTATTCCCTAAAAATTGAATCGAATTACGGGAAAACAAATTATAAAGGACTTATGTCGAAAAACCTAGTTTTTAAGCCAAACGAAAGAGAACACGATTCAGACTTAAGTAAAAAATGAAATTTAACGAGTTTTGACTTAAATCCTTTATACTTGACACCAGAGAATTTATTAGCTCAAAAGAAATGCACTTATGTCATGCAGTCATCTGACGTATTGAAACGACCTCTTACAATATCGTTTCGTCGATTTCAGTGATTACATAACGAAACAAATGCAAGCGTTTTTATATTCATTCTGAAAACATTGAGTTATGAAGACGGGATTTTCAAACAGCGTGAAAATAGAATCTACAAAACGTAAGTGAATTACATTTATTTAAAAAAAAATGTTTTATTTACGACGTGTATAAGTTTTAATGTAGTAGTTTAATTCGTTGATAAACAATAATAATAAAAAGTTAACAACATTTGATATGGTGAATGAACTGAGACGGGAAGACCGTCGCTATTTTGAAAAAAAGTTCTATAGGTTAAGCCTAATAGTCATAGAACATCAGAAATAATTCAATTCAATTTCAGATAATTGAAACTTTAATAGAAAAGCGACCTGCTTTGATTGCCGGCAAAGACCCAGGATGGATCTAGCAACCGAGACTACAATCGGATTTCCACTGGCCTTCAGAGACCCTGTGTGCTGCATTTTTTCAGTCCCAGGAACAACGTGGACCCGTCGTAGAAACCGGCGAATGGTTCAAGGTTTTTTATATTTCGATTGCGATCGTTGAATTTTCTCCCATTTATTCTATTCCAAATTAGTTTTTTGAGAGTTCTTTACAGTAATTCTTTGGTGCACTTTCGTTGAGTAATTGAATAATATTTTATATTTTTATAGTTATAATAAATACAAAATTAAGTAAAATTAAACGAGTAATATTTTTTGAAAATACTAAATATTCAATTTCAACTTTATCAATAATTTCAACTGAAATCATGTCTTCTATCTATCTAAATTAAATATAAATTTTATCTGTTTTAATTCAACTCAGTTGCTAATACTGTATTTGAAGAGAACTTTAAATATGACTTTTTTCTTGTTCTTATGATCGGACATTTGTGGGGTGATGGGGAGTCATCGTAGGATCCGTCACGGTGTAAAGAGAGGGCGGCGACTTTACACACAGGGCCCAATGGTATGATTCGTTATGACAAAACGATACGCTCGTTTCTAGTGATATTATTGGGTTCTATTTTTTCTAAATTTTGTTTGAAGTCTGTATAAAACTATCAATAATTTTAACTGAAATCATTTGCCATCTAAATTCAGTATAAATTTTATCCATTTTATAATAATTATCTAATTTTTAACATTTTTACTAATTAAACTTAGTTATTTTTTCAGGTGCTTCGGGAGTCCATTTCATTAAGCTAGGGATGATCCTTGGATGAAATAAATATTCTTATAATATAAAATTTGTAATGTGACATCTTGAGGAGGGAAGCGTCGTGCTGGCCCGCATGATTCTTCCCTTATTCGAGTGTTGCTTTTGTGCTGTTTGGTGCATATTTTAACGTTTTTTTCTTTCTGTTTCAGTAATGGACGAGGCGCGGCTCCATTGACCCTAAGTACCTATTCACAATAGACTGAAAGGATCCCCGCTTTAGGATATGTATAAATTCTGTTGCTAAAAAATTCAAAGTTCAATTCACTTAAATAACTAGTTTACGTAAAAGCTAGAGTAAGCTGTTCTTTATTATTTTATCTAATTTCGCTTCCAAATTATATTTTACAAATGAATGGCTGCGTGGCAAATTTAAATGAGATGTCAACAAGTATTTCCATAGTAGAATTAAGGAAGTGATCTAAGACTAGTTACGACATTCACAACGGAACTTGGCGTGGCGCCATACGGTGGAAGGGATCTTTCAGCGGGGAAAACAACTGAGTCAGTTTGTATTCGCGTTCTCTTCCGTGTTTCGAATTGCTGCGTTGTTCAAGCCGTTGAACGTTCGTAATTCTTCTGAGGGTTTGAAGCAGTCGTCTTAGCAGCGTCTCTACTCTGCTACATTCCCTGCTCGGTGGGATGCAAGCTGTTATATTCATATATGCGAATATTCCGGGGCGGCATTGCACTGAGAAGTTCATCGTAATTGGTGGGCTAGTGAACGTTGCGGACAGGCGATTCATCACTCCAGTCAGTCTGATTGCGGATACTTAATATATAATATTTTCTGTCTAAAAGAAATAAGTGGTAACTTGCTCTTTGTGGTTAGCTTAGCTGAGGAACGTTGATGAATAGAGTTCTGTTGCAATTATAAACCGCTTCTACTTGGATATACTTACAGCAATATAAATTCATATAATTGAAATTCGAAATAAAATTGCTGTTTGACGTCGCTTAAAACCAAATTGCCTCCAGCGCAGCCGTTCTTTGTCGAATGTATTTTGTGGGTTCAAGTCCCACGGGAAGTGAGAATTTAATTTCCAGTTTTAATTTGCTTTGAGCCACAACTTTGTTCGTCCCCAAAATTAGTATAAAAACTGGAACAATCGACTGGAATAGAAAGATTTTCTAATTTTTGAATGCGATTTCCAATTGGAAATTAAATGGTTAATTTTTTTACGCATGACAAAAACAGCATTTCATTTTTCACCTTTTTATCTTTTGCTCCGTGTTTCTAGTGCTGTTGGTACCTACAAAATTTTACTTTCAGTCTAATGTGAATTATTTTTTCGGGAAAGATAGTTTTCCGCCTTGCTATCCTTCCTTCCCGTGATGATTTCATGCTCGCTTACTTTACTTTCAGTGAGCTCACACATCCGTTCAATTTGCATCAAAATCACTCAATAGCATCACCTAACGTAATTACAAATCCTCGCTACACTTTGTTTGAAAATTTGGGGTAATTAAATGGGGCAGTTGACATTCTTATCAAATGTGTCGACTTGTGTTGTCGCGCGTCTACAAATCCTCCTGGACTCAAATTGCAAATTGAACGACGGCCGTATAGAGCCGCGCAGTGCGTCGCGACCGGGGCAGGCTCTCGCGTTCCTTTTTTTTTTGAAAAGACCGGTAGTGTCCAATATTGATACATCTCGCAAGTATTTTTGAAGGATTGTCGCTTTCTACAGCGGTCGTAGATGACTTTTCATCAAAGATGGAAGTCAAAAAGTAGATAAGGCGGAAATAAAATGGGGTAGCTTTGAACAGCGAGGTGCTGCTGTGTCCTGGAAACCAGACGGTGCTATGACGCAAAGGGAAGGTTGCAATTTTTTGAAATATTTGCGTAAGTCATGCGGATGAGCACATAATGTGTCTCTCTAAGACGACGGATGCTCATATCAAAACTCGATGAAGGCCATTTTGGACTTTTATAAATAAAATAATTAAACAAAATAACTAAACGATATAATTAAACAAAATACAAATACTTTAGAAAAATATCGAACACGTCAAAGTTCGGGCAAGTGGCAGCCAACCGCTGGCAGCAGATCGGAGTCGCGAATTTGTCAAATAAAATATTACATAATTGCAGTGCGCGATTTTTAACCCGTATAGTTTTAAGTAAATTATCTCGAAGAGACCCAAAGTAGTGCGCGCTCTTTCACCCGTATATAGTTTTAAGTAAATTATCTCGAAGAGACCCAAAGTAGTGCGCGCTTTTTCACCCGTATTCATATAGTTTTCAGTTAAATTATCGCGTTTAAAATAAAGTGTCAAAAATTGTGCGCGCTTCTGCCTTTCGTGTTCCTGCGTCGTTGGAGATTTTCAGCTCTGCAACTAACTGTCCTAGGTATATTAAGTTCTTTTTATATTTTGCTATTTTTAAGTACATTCAGTGGAAAATTTATAATAAAAAAAATACGTCTTCAAGTCTCAACTGATCATCGAGTTACTGTGTAACTATTTTAATGTTTAAAAAAAAACTACAGAAAAATGAACCTCCTTCAAAAATGGCCACTGAAATGTGTAAAATAACAAAGTTTTGGGGTTGACGACAATTTAAAAAAAAATATTTTTTGTCTATGCAAATATTAACCTCTTTTTCTTTTTCCAGACGCTGACAGATTAGCCAGTCATCAAGTCGGTGAGTGTTTTAATCTTCTTTTTTTTTCAAATTCTCTGCTGTTATGAGCTCGGGTCAACAAGTCCTCCGTGTTTATGAAACTCATTGTCTGTTGAAATAAATATTTTAACGTTTCAATGTCTCATAGAGTTGACCCGATTAGGGGTTTTGGGATTCGAGATTATTTTTTAAGCTCAAACGGTAGAAAAGTGGTCACTGATATACTGTCTCAAAAATTCTCAACTATTTCAATATTTTATTGAAAAATATTGATCACTGTATTAAGTTTATGACCTGTTTTATTAATTATTTACGTTGTAATTTAAAATATTTTATTTGATTTTCACAAATCAGTGAACACTTACATATATATTTTCAATATTTTTGTAAATTGCATTTTCAAAATGAGCTAAAACAACGAACAAAAATCCTTTCGATTTTTTTCTTGGACAAAAAGATAAAATCAATTAATTTCTGATTTTTAAGTAAATTTAAATTTTTGGATCGTTGTTGTAGCACTTTTTTGAAAATATTTAATCGAGATCAACCCTTCGGTTCGCGTCGCGTTTATTGAAATACTTTTTTTAATGTTTTTTTGCCAATAGTAAAATAAAAACCAATTAATTCCCTGTTCTTCAATTTTGTCAACAAATATTTTAGTTTATAAGAACAAACAATGTAAAACACAAGGTTCTTTTACAGCAGTTATAAAAATTGAGTTAACCTAGAATCTAGATTATTCTAGAACGTTGAGTGATGCATTGCTTAATATATAATTTTTCACGTCACCTTTTTGTATCGCATCTAAAATTCAATATAAAAAATTAGTGGGGGTTACTTTCTTTGAAATCTATTTACGGCTACTAAAAAGCGTCTGTTGAAAAAAAATTGAACCATTTTTCATTCTAATTAAATTTTGAAGTGCGGTACAGAATAGGTGATTTCACTACTTCACTACACATTTTAGTTTTTTTTTTTTCGTAACGTTCTAGCTTCAGAGTTATTCCAGCAGTTTAACTGTAGATCATTCAGTGTCAGGTATAAAGACTTAAGTCAAAAAACTGTTCATACCAAACGAAAGAGAATACAATTTCGAGTTAAGTCCCGTAATAAATGAAATTAAATAATTTTTGTACTTAAGTCTCTTATAACTGACGTCGGAAAATTCTAGCCTTCGATGAAATATTTAGGGAGGGCCTTTTGATTGTTTGCACTGCTGTGTTTAGGGTTTCTTTCCACAGAGGTTCCTTTGGGAACGTTAAGTATTAGGGTATAGCCGTAGGGCGCCGTTCGGCTAACTTTGTCCTAACGCGTGTAGGTCGGACAGGACTTCGCGATTTGTGACCACCAACGATGGTGTCTGCCCTTAGAGTCTTAGGTCTTGGCTCGGTCGAGACTTCCCTAGCTTCTAAGCGAAAACCAATAGCTGTACCTTCCACCGTGAAAATGATATTAACTGTGTTTTCCGTCGTAAAAATCGCACTTGTGTTTTCTATTGTGAAAATCGAACTTGTTGTGTTTTCCGTAGTGAAAATCGCACTTGTCGTGTTTTCTATTGCGAAAATCGAATTGCTGTGTTTTTCTTAGTGAAAATCGGTTGTGTTTTCCATAAGTGAAGGTTGCTGTGCTTTCTTTGAGTTAAGGTCTAGCCTCCATCGCGCTAGGGGCGTTAAGGTGGTCGAATTTTCTGGGTGGAATTCTGCGTATCGCGATTTTTAGGGACAACACATTACACATGTTTATTATTTGTCATCGGAATCGAGTGTGTACGGCTTGCCGTCTGTCTTCGCAAGGCATTGCTGCAAGGCACCTGCAGGTACGTCGTGCACTTTTGGTTATTCTTTAGCTAGCTGCGCATTCCGCGGTCCATGACCCCCATTATTATAGGACATCCGCGTTGGACCGCACCTAGGGCTCTAGCTCAGGACCGCTGGCTTCGTACCGGTACGAAAAAGGTTGTCCGGCAATCTCGTTCTTACATCAGACTTAACGTCCTATCCTCAGCAGCTGTGAGTCCGGTCACAAAAATAAATGTACGGCTGTTGAGACCAGAGCGAGGACCAGCGGACGCTGTGAAGGGCGGTGATTGTTTTTTCTCTCCGCGGTAGGTTTTGTGGATTTAGGCTGTTCACAGACAAAGAGTCTAACTAATTCACTTTCATTTCGCTCTGATGATTTTTTTCAGATGGCGTTTTTTCGGTCTTTTTTGTCGTCACTTGTTTTTTTTTTACAAAATTTTTTCCCAAATTTCTTCGTACTTTTTTTTACTTAAAATCGTGAAAAATCAATATTCATTATTTGTGTAGAGTTAAAACGCGCTTAACTCATTAAAAATAGAAAAAAGTGCTTATAATGTAAAAAAAAATATCATTTTGGGCCAAATGGTATTTTCTAGACTTCGTAATGACAAAAATCTTAGTTTCGTCTCGCTTAAAAAAGTCAAGACGTGTTTAGAGAAAAAGTACTGAAAATACGCCCAACGGTAGCCGATCTGATCTCAACATGGTCCACTCTCAGAAAGCCCTACGTGAAATAAAGTTATTATTTAAAATTCAAATTTATGTTTTAAAGTATATTTTTATTCTTTTAATTAAATCAAACTGTTTTTTTTATTATTATTTCTTTAAGAACATCAGTTTATTCATTTATTAATTTCATATTAAAATCATAAATAATTATTTTTTTGCAATTTTTAAAATTTTTGTTAATAATAAATCTGAAAAAACCCGGGTCGCAGTGCCAAAACCCTGCCGACAATATAGTGTATTTGCTAATACAGGTATTGTGGCTTTATTAAATGAAATTAAGTTTGTTTTTGGACAAAATAAAAAAAAATTGAACCCCTTAATACACCAAATTAAATACGACCTTCAGTAAGTAAATTCGTATACGCAAACTAGTGTTTTCATAAAATTTGTAAGTCCGGTTCTGTCGGGCCGATTTGCTTATAATTTCAGGAACACTTTTTAATTGCTACTAAAGGGTTAAATTTCAATTTTGAAACGATTCTGAGAATTTTTTCGGTACTTTTGGGCCCAAAAACTTTTTTCAACCCCTAAAAACTACCCTTAAAATGACCCGATTAGGCCCATTTTAAATAGGCTTCGTGCGGTGATGGATTCCAACATGTATGCCAAATTTCGTTAAAATGAATTAACTCCTTCGAAAGTTATTGCCCGCACATATAAATATATATATATATATATATATATATATATATATATATATATATATATATATATATATATATATACGTATATATATATATATATATACATATATACGTATATATATATATATATATATATATATATATATATATATATATATAAACACATATAAGCATTTTTAAAAATGGTGCCAAAGTGTTTAGGAGGTTATGAAACGTCGAAAAATTTTGGTCCGACCCCTAGGTTCCGCAATCCGACCGATGCCAATAGTGTATGTTGCCATATGGCAAATACACTAATAAATGAGGCAAACACTGTTGGAGGAGTTAATATTAAACCAAAATAACTCAAAGTTGAACTTTCAAAATTGAAAAAATAATTGATTGATTCACGCTGAAATTTTTATAACTACTTTCCCAAAAATAGTCTTCAACCCCGGAAAAAGTGTCTGGCTTTTTGCAAATATTTTTAAATATATCTAATGAAGTTGCTATAAAAATTTCAACGTGAATCAATCACTTATTTTTTCATTTTTGAAAATTCAACTTTGGAGTATTTTGGTTTAATGTTAACCCCTCTAAAAGTGTCTGCCTTATTTATTTATTTATTTAAAATCAACTTCACTTTCGAATAGTACTTGTTGGCTTTTGAATCAAACACTTTTTTGGCACATATTTTTTTAAACCTTTCCTATATGCGTAAGTACCTGGCGTACCCATGAAGAACAAGCAAACACTCATTTACCTATACATCTTACCAATATATACTATTAAAATAAAATAAAAGAATAGTTACTTCTTACCACAACAGATTTATTCAGTGGATGTACATTTCGAGAGCTAAGCTCCCATCTTCAGCAGTTGCTGATGATGGGAGCTTAGCTCTCGAAATGTACATCTACTGAATAAATCTGTTGTGGTAAGAAGTAACTATTCTTTTATTTTATTTCATTGTTCCAACCACAGTGCTCTTAATGTTTATACGAGTATTGTATAAAATTTCTACCTGAATCAAACACTTCATGAAACGAGTGTCATGAGTTCTCCGTCTATCATGTTTTCACCCCAACCCTGGAGAGGCCATTGTGTCTGTGCGTATGTCTTTGTGTGCCGGATATCACAGAGAGGGCGCTATGAATATTTATTGTAACGTGCATACAAAACTTCCCATTCATCATCAAACAGCGCATAGCAACTCTTTATAACACAGATACCTATACGTACTACGCATACAAGCTGATTGAAAAACTGTTGCTCCTTAAATGCTCTATCAGAATCAGTAATTGCTCCATTTCTAAAATTATTAGTTTATTTGTAATTAATTATTTAAAAAATCTAATTACTGAAAACTTGATTTTACTATAGAATGAGAAATATTCACTTTTTATACAATTTTTTTTTGCTAAAAAAATTGGAAGTGGTACAACAAACTACCGGACAATATTAAAAATCTTGGTAGTGACACCTTCAAGAAGACTCTAAAAAAAATCCTCATAAAAGAGTGTTTATATAACAGCAATGATTTTTTTAAAATTGATTTTAAAAAATATGTTTTATAAAATTTTAATGTGTATCTTGACGCTATTTAAACTGTTGTACAGTATGTAAATAAAGAACTATATTATTATTATTATTATTATCAAGTGCCGAGAGAAAAATCAATGCAAATTATCTTATCTGAACATTTATTGTATGAGTCGTTGTGAGTGATGTATGTAAAATAGGCATATATTTATTTTGTAATACTTGACCCACGTGCTGCCATCTATGAATTTTTAATCTAAGAGTCGTTCTGAACGATTCATAGACATTTTGTGTCTTGTTGAGGCATTGTGAACTAACATTTCTGCCAAAACCATGAAATAAATACTATCTTTTTGTGCCAGACATAGCATAACTATATGAACCCCCACTTAATAACTGTACTCATTTTTCCAAGGTCTGAGTTCTGTGTTTGTTTTGGGATCCTAATGCTGTGTGAGAAAAGATGTTGGCTTCTTTAATCCTTGTTTGTTTAATCCTCATCACATTGTCTGGCACATGGCATTAAATTCCTGAAGCTAATGGGGAGTTAAAAAAAACCCATCATAAATTATACAATAATTTATTTATTTATTATTAAAAAAAGTAAAAAATTAATAAGTAGTTTAAAAAAACTTAAAAACACACTTTTATGACAAACTGACAATTATAAAATAATGAGTAATTCCAAAAGCGTTGGGCGCTTTGTCTAAATTAACTAAAAGTAAACACAACAAAAAAACAGTATACGTTTTTTTAAACTACATACATATTTTTCATTTACACCCGGTATGTAAGCGTAACATAATATATTATATAGGGCATAGTTACGTATGGTCCGCTCAAAACTATACATATTGTATGACTATTGTTAATTTTGTATATTGCTCTGCAGTCACCATTTGCATATGTTTACGGTACTGTGTAAATGAACCATAAGTTTTCAATACCTAAGAAAAATCAAAGTTTAAAAAAACTAAAACACGTTTTTAATGAGCTAAAAACTCATAATAATTGAACAACAAAATTAGCTTCGAGTTGTTATCGTCCATGATGTTATATGTTTATGGATCATGGGTAATTGGATACAAATAAATGAACATTCTAAGTTTTCTAAATTTGCTACGGTTCGTAGGTTAGTTTCCTACTTCTTCAGGCAAGCTTTAATTAAAATAAGATATAATTAGTATGTATAATTAGGCTTTTAATTTACAATATATATTAAATTTTTTTATCAAGCTACTTACTTTAAGTTTAGAATTTTTGTTGATATGTTTGATAATCAACTATAAAAAAAATATTTTAATCAAAACCACAGTAGATTGCTAATTTTTATATACTTTTAAATTATTGTTTTTAAATGAATGACAAGATGATCTCACTGCAAACATATCAACAAAGATTTTAAACTATAAAGTAAGCAGCTTGATAAACAATTTTAATATATATTGTAAATTAAAAGCCTAATTATACATACTAATTATATCTTATTTTAATTAAAGCTTGTCTGAAGAAGTAGGAACCTAACCTACGAAACGTAGCAATTTTAGAAAACTTAGAATTTTCATTTATTTGTGTCCAATTACCCACGATCCATAAACAAACAAAGTTAGCTTTACTGTAAAAATCGTGGAGTGCTATCTATTTAAATTTTACAATCAACTAGTAAATGAGAAATTTATTACCGATATTACACGCAACGCTTTTTACTGTAAAGCTAATTTTGTTGTCCAATTATTTTGCATTTTTTAGTTCATAAAAGCGTGTAGTTTTAGATTTTTTAAACCCTAATTTTAATTATGACTAAAAACAGTGTTGCATTTGACTATGGGGTAAGTAACGCAACATACGTCATTATACAGCGTGTTGGCTTGTTTGTTGTAATTTTTCAATTTTTTTTCCTAAATGTCCTGGTCAGTATAATGCGACAAACATTAAATTATTGTATTGTCATCGGTCCTTGATAAGTGTGCAAAGTTTCAGTTTAATCTGATGTTTTGAGCTTGGTGAATTTCACGTTCAAAGATTCCTTTACAAACAAACAAACATACAGGTGAAGCCAATAAAAGAGTGTTAAAAAGTCGTGATCACAGTCGGAAATTTTTTTGTTAAGTAAATAAAATTTTATTATTACCGTATTCGTATATAATTTTCTATTTTTTTACAACGTAAACATCTTGGAATTTTTAGATCAAGAAATTTAATTTAAAACCAGTGTAAAAATATAAAATCACTACATAAATAAATAGTTATAGTTTTTATAAAATTGCATCATGTCTATGGGTTTCAAAAAAAAAAATCCAGATAAATTAGAGGGAAGCGTCTTAAAGCTGGTATTTTTAAAATGGTTTTTTAAAAAAGTTTTTTACCTAGTTATCAGCTGTCAAAGCAAAAATGCCACTTGACTTTAAATGCTCATAACTCCTTTATGTTTTAAATATAAAATGACATTACACAATGTATGAATACGATGTGCATGTTTGTTATAAATAACTCATAATTAATCGTATTTGTTAAGCCAAAAAAAAGCTATGAAATTTACACATTTGATGTTGCAATTTTCATATCAAGCTGCCAGAGAATAAATGATAAATCATATCTATAAAACGTAAATAGCTCTACCTGCGGAAATATGATTGCTATTTGGGACAGAAATTAGGCTTCCGTTGGCGATGTTGCATTGATGTATTTATTATGCATGTACAGTAAGACCCCGATTAACGCGCGAAATACGTTCCAGTAAGTGCTAAACGAGGTCATCTTAATACGTAGATAATATACATGAGTGAAACAGAATCAAGAATTAGAAAATTTGTTAGTTTTTTTTTTGTTTAAATATTGATTTTTGTTCACAAAACATTTATGAAAATGAAATAAAAGTTCGAGTAAGAAATTATGTTTGTGATGAGGAAGGTTCCTCATTTGACATATTTTGTTTTTTGTGAAGAAGTCATCTAATGTCGTTTGCCTTTTTCTGTTTCGTTCAGCAAGCTGTTGTCGATAGCAAGATATTGTATCAATGACACTTTGTCTTGCCTTTGAACTTCTGTCAACATTTGAATCATTTTGTATAAACTTATACATAATTTACGTTATAGTAGCTAAACTTTTTTTTAGGAACCGCGTAATACTGAAACAGCGTTAACCGGAGCAGCGTTAAGCGAGATCTTAGTGTATTGTACAAACGTGTGTTTATTATATTACACAGCTCGCGATTCCAAAAATAGTCAGAATAACTTCCTAGGACCCCAAAATCGAGACCTGATGAAAATCTCTCGAGTCGGGTTTATTTTAAGAATACTTTATAGATTTTAAACAGCGTGTTTCACTACGAAAGCGTCTGATAATGTTTATGAGTGAGTGACGTCATGCGCTCTGATTGATGTTCGTTATCACGTGACTTGAGAGTGATTTTATTACGTTTTACTTAATAAATAATAATTAAGTTCGTTAAAAAAAGGAGAAATATTGTGTTTTTTAGTATTTCTATCATAGAAACTACCACTTATCGTTAAAATTACGTTTTTATTTGAATATAGTCAACATCCCTATTGAAAACCGCACAGTGTAACTATAATGGTCGGGGTTTGAAGATTGAATAAGCTCTGAGAGCGGTAGGTAAAGGCGAAATCAATGTACCTTTTAAACATAACAACCTTAACTGATTAGCTGTTGTGTATTGTGTAACAGCGTTGTGTTATGACCATTTGCACCTCTGTAATTACGCAACTTCCAGATGTCTGTATCCCGTATCCTGATGTAGCCATCCGGCATCCCTTCTCACGTCACGTGACCACCGGGGTCATTGGAAACGAACCTTCGGTCTGTCTGTCTGTCCGTTGTTGGTATGGTGAGTCGATCTCAGTTCGTTGTGTTCACGCCAAACGCGCCGCGTGCAATCGTAACGACAGCACTGGCAAAACTAAACACCTAGAGTTGGGTAACTCAGATCTGAACCGGTTCAAAGAGCCGACTTCGACAGAAGATCCGTGAGAGCCTACTCACTTTTTTTTGAGCCTTCGGATCAACGGATCCGCATAACTCAGGGAAACACTTAACACACAGAAGCACATTTTACACTTACTTATCAGTTCTTGCTTTGATGCATCTGTCAGCTCAAGTGACTCATGCATCTCATGTTTGGCTATGCATTCTTGATTCTATACAGGTTGTGATATGATTGACTGAACTAGGTAACTCAGTGGCAGACTGCAGTAACATATTCAGAACTCGGCTCTTTTTGAACCGGTTCAGTGAGCCGGCTCACATACGGGATTCAGATGCAAAGATGCAGATCACTAAAAAGACCCGTTTTTCCCATCTCTATAAACACCATCGAAACTATTTCAATTATATACTATCTTGTTTAATTTATTATAGAGTATAGACGCTCTACAACTTAGGTCATTAGCGTCTTTACATCAAATAATATAATATTCACTTAAAACTAAACGACGTCGCAAAACATCCATGAGCAGAGGCAAGATTTGAACCCACGACAGTCAGCACGCTAATGACTGAGCCACACTGTCCTATAATTATACTATCAAGTGAGCTGAGTAGTATTTTTTGAAGCGAAACTTTTTTAATTTAAATTTCGTTTCAAAAGCCAAAAAACGACACCGTCAGGTGTGAAGGAAATGGAATCAACTGCTAAGGAGATCCGATTGAGATTGGCTGCCAGGTAGTGCGTTGAGGGGAAAACTCGTTGACACGCCCTTTTCTGTTCGTATAGTAGAACTAATGTTAAATGGGCAGAAGTAGAACGCGAGACGTTTTTTGTAGCTGTAATAAACCATTAAGCTTCACAAAGTTTAATGTGCCGCTAAAAATTACAAAATAACATATTTTTGCCCAAAAAACTGCATCATAAACCTGATATTTATCAATGTTTTTTACAACACTGCATAAGGTTTCGAATTACAGGAAGGTTAATTAACAGTTTGAAGCTTTTTCTCTATAAACGTATGTTAAAAATACTGACAAATTTGACATGATCAATATTTTTTTAGAATTTTTTTTTGTACAAAAATTTGTTTTCTTCCCATATAACTTTTAGTCAAGTTTTTGTAGTTTCTTTGATCTTAATAAACGATTTAAAATCAGATAAAACCGAGAAAATTAGTATTTTCTCGTTTTTATCTGATTTTAAATCATTTATTTAGATCAAATAAACTGTAAAAACTTGGCTCAAAGTCATATGGGAAGAGTCGTACATATTTCTAGTTTATTTTGAAGTACAGTAGAACCTCGATAAGTTAAAATCCAAGGGAAACGTTAAAAAATTTAAGTTATCGAGTTTTTTACTTATCGAGAGTTGAAGTTAGAGAGGTTGTCAGAGTAAAATTTTTAATTTATCGAGGTTGAAAGCGGGACATAGTACAAAAACGTATATAATCAGAAGTTTTTAGATATTTATCTTTTTATTTGAGTTCAAATTACGTTTACGTGACAATAGATAGCAAAAAAAAATATGATATTTTAAATCAGATTTACCCTATCGTTAAATAGTTGAGTCTTATTCGTCTGCTGAATAAAAAAAAACAGAAATCAAAATCAAAAAAGTTTTATTTATTAGAAAAATATGGCGTTTCAAATAATAGTCTGAGGAATGAGTGTTACAAATTGCAACTTAATTTACGCACGGTCGAGTTATCCCCGAAAAGCGGGACTGAGCCTGTCTCGCGCGGGACATTTAATTTTGATTTAAAAATCGGGACGTTCCGCCAAAATCGGGAGTCTGGCAACGCTGCTGATGATACAAGTTACCCATAAAGTTTCTCTTCATACATTTAGTTTTTTTAAGTCGTATAAAAATGGGACAATCTCTCTATAGTTTGTCCAGTCTGAATATATGTGAAAGACGAGGTAAATTGGGTTACACAGACCAAAAGTCTCAGCAATGTATGTTTATAACAAACTTTTAATTGGATTAGATACGCACAAAGGAAAGTTTTGGTCTCACTAACTTTTTAAAGGTAAAGCTTTTCCTGTGGCTGCAGCTAACACTGGAGTAATACAGTGTAAACGAAATACATTACATATCTAGTCCGTCTTTGGCTATTATACTTATGCTGCCCTGTTAGGCATAAAAGTCGTATCTGCAATTTTATCATTTCTCGACTTTGTATGTCTTGCACAAGGTAATGAAATTATCTTTCGATATGTTACAGCCAGAATGTCGTACTTGCGCATCTGAATTAAAGCTAAATGCCTGTAGGTAAAGTTTGTCGATTTGTTAAGCCGAAAGTCGTATATGAAATTTTGAAGTCAAAAAGCCGTATATGCGAATTTTTTTCACATACGACTTTTTGGCATAACATCACATAATTTAATTAAAAAAATGATACCGTGTGCTGTTGAACTCAATTTGATTTAATAAACGCATTGTTTTCAGAAGATGAAAATTAATTTGAAACAACAGATACATATTTTACTCTCATTTGATGACAAAAAGTCGTATTACACCAGGGTCGATAATTTTTGAGACCAAAAAAAATTATATTAGGATGAAACCCATTGGAAAAGGTAGAGAATATAACAAAAATGAAAGGAAAAATAAATTACGGTCGATCTGAGATGCAAATAAGTTATCTTAAAATAGCAATAAATAGGCATCTACGCATATAATCTTATAAATTATATGCGTAGATGCCTATTTATTGCTATTTTAAGATAACTACATTTACCGTAGTAATGTATATTTTTTTTCATATCATCAGAAAGTAGAGATTTCAAGGAACAAAAAGCCCACCGACTTTTTTAAAAAAGCAGATATTTTGACGTGAGAATTTTCGATTGAAAATTAGGGTGCTTTTTCGATATTAAGTCACAATAAGGTGAAAAAATGAATATTTTAGATCAAAAAAATTACTGTGTGTTTGGGACATAAAAAAATAAGTTTTCACCAAATTTCGTGAAAAAATATTTTTTTTTGCAAAAGATAAAAATAAAAAACCAAAAACTTGGTTATTTGAATTTTTCACATAAATTTTGAGGTTATGTGAAAAAAGTGTAAAAACAAAAGTTTTATTATCTACAACTTTGCCATTTAACTTTTTTCATAGGACTTGTAGTTTTGCCGGAAATCGAGATAAACCGTTTTTTACCCTTAAAAACTTACCCCCTTCCCTTCCCGACCTCAGATCGACCGTAATTTATTTTTCCTTTCATTTTTGTTATATTCTCTACCTTTTCCAATGGGTTTCTTCCTACTATAATTTTTTTTCACTTTTTACCATTTTCAAAGCTATCGACCCTGATCTATATGTATTAAATCACTTTTTAAACTGGATACAGCTCATAGCATCCAAACTACTGATTTATATTGAAAAAAAAAACTGTCAGAATCATATAATTACATTGAAAATAACTTCATGGCAGAAGTGAATGTTATAATTGCTTTTTATCTCAAAACTGACATTTTGCAGCTACGACTTTTATGCCTAACAGGGCAGTATAGATCACGTTGAAGGGTCCCGAATGATGGGTCGTGCCTATGTCCTCTACGTACTACGGGAATTTATCGAATTTGAATATAAATCAGCTACGAACAGTTTCTATAATAGGTAATCAGACTTGTCATCTAAACATATTAGACGATATTTTGAAAACCTTATTCAATTAAGAAGATATTTTTCTTTGATAAAATATTGTGTTGGATAATTAAGTGCGTATGTTATAAGTTCACGGGGGAAATGAAACTTCTTTAGAATTATGAACTCGCTTCATTGATACGTTATCAATTTTGCGTTACCAAAGTCTCGCTTATATTTGTCTGCCGTTGAATAATTTCTCCTTTAATTTTACGTTACCAAGATTTTTCTTGAGTTTTTTCCCTTTAACCTAACAAAAAATATCAAACAGATACTCCCTCGCTAAAGAAGTTTCGCTTCAAAAAGTCCCAAGCCAAAATCGTCAGCACGTTAATTTTGTTTTTTAAAGTGTATCTTCTTGTAGTTAAACTTCTTTTGGCAATATTTATGAGATGGAAAGTGAAACGAAACGTTGCAATATGAAGTCGGTGAAAATTACTTTGAAACATTCCGTCATATTAAAAGCGTGTTAAAAATGGGTGGCTTGTATCAGTTCAGCGAGCTTAAAGCTTTTGCAAAATTCTAGATTGAGTACAAGCTCTTTGATTATGCTGTAAAAAAATGCGGGACGAACTCATTGCTAATTACTCTTTCGAAGGCGACGTCTATGAGATAAGGGCGAGCAATGCATTAAACAATCTAAAATCGAATACAGCGATGTACACGGAAAGACAAAAAAAAAAGGCAACGGAAAACTAAGCTGCGAACTAAGAAAAAGAGTTTTGTTGTTTTTCGGACGAGTTAGTCTGTCTGTCGAAGCGTCGTCGCTCGGTCAGCGATAAGAACAAGATGTGATACAACCGATTGTAGCTCTCTTTCTTTCAAAGCGAATGGTTTGTTAAGGGTTGAACGAGGTTCATTTTATTTTTGTTATTAGTTGTCATATATGTCTTAGGATAAGTAAAAAAATTAGATTTTCGCAAAAATCCTAGAACTTTTGCAAAAAACCGGATAATTGGAATCCGGTTTTTTGCAGTCGTCCTAGAATTTTCGCGAAAATCCGATTTTGTTAATCATCCTACGATATATACACACTGAGACGCAGAAATTCCTGAACTAATAGCTTTTAAGATATTCCGTCTGATGTCGCTAGTATGCACTATTTTGACGTTTGTAGAAAAAAAGTTATTTTTTTTGTGAAGTAACTGCAAATTTATGGTTTTCGGATTTTCCTCTTTACTTGTGCTATAAGACATTGCTTCTTGCCAAATTTCATGATTCTAGGTCAACGAGAAGTACCCCACAGGTTTTAATTTCTTTGTGAGTGTCAAAAATATGCGGCATAAACGACTGTATCATTTTATTGCGTTGACTTAAAATTTTTATTTTTTCACAGCTCCAAGGGATTGTAGACCTGAGTATTTGGTATTAATTTCAACTTAATATCTTTATGCGTTCCTAAGAAAAAGGTTCTTGATAAACAAACAAACAGACGGACAATGAAAGGATCCTATAAGATACGGAACCCTAAAAATAATAATAATAATAATAATAATGACCCAAACTCACTGTAATCGCCCATTTCATGGTTTGAGACGCGGTTACAGTTACAACTTGCTCCACAAGTATCCCTAGTATGACGGTGACGAACCTGAAGTTTGGGTGCTTGTGGATGCAATTTTTTTTTAAGGAATATTTCCTTCTCAATAATAATAATAATAATAATGCGTTTAACGTCCGTTTCTCGACTTTATGTCATAACAGACGCCATTCGCACCATTACTATTTTCTATCTACCACACTTTCCGTTATTTTTCTACATTTTTAAAACTTCAACTTATATAATAGCAATGGGCGAATGAAGGAATTATAGGAAATTAGGATAAGGCAGGTAATTTTTGAATTAGGAGGCCATGGCCTCAAATAAGGAACCATCTCGATATTTATCTGGAATTAAATGAGGGAAACCATAGAAAACCTCAATCAAGACGGCCGGTACAGGAATTATCGTTTCTCGGCGAAAGGCAGTAGGAAAAAGTCCCAGTCACATCTGCCCCGCCGGGATTCGAACCCGAACCTCCCGAATGCGAGTCTAGTGCTGTCACCACTACTCTACCCAGCTCGGTCGGAACCCTAAACATGGTAGCCCCCATTCACTTTAACGTGTGAAAAGAAGTTTCACTTCATAAACTTGAAGGAACAGAATCGACGATTTTATTGATTATTATAACGGTTCAATCAACAGATCGTCCGTAGGGACGTTGTGTTAGTACAGTACAACCTCGATATAATAAAGCTGAAGGGAATTAGAAAATATTCGTTATACCAAGAAATTCGTTTTAATGAAGTTTGTTATATGGAGGTTAGGTTGGTCTAAGATTCGTTTTCACAACGTAAGAAAACCCATTTTCTTCTGAAAACTTACCTTTAAACTTTAAAATTGTGGCCAGTGTACTTGCGGGAATTTCGGACTCTTTAGCGATGTCTAATATTTTCTTTGTAGGATTCTCATCTAGATACATACTTAATGATTTTTCGTTTCTCGGAGACGGTTAAGGAGCACCTTTTTCGTTTCTCAGCCGCTGCAACTTTAAATTTACCAACAACACTGACCAACAGCTGTGTTTACATTACTTTTCATCAAACAACAATGATTATCTTAACGATAAATTTAACGTGTCTGAACCTGTCGAGACATGAATTGTTGTTGTTATTGTGGAATTGTGTGTGATTGATTGGTAGGATAGTTAGATAGATAGATATATATTTCTTCGCGTAGCCATAATGGAAGCGAAAGTCGGAAGCAATACAATAAAATGTACATATAATATAATTAACATTAAAAATAAAAATACCTAATTAAAATTATAATGCGACGTCATATGGACAAGCATTTATTAAAAAGTGTTTTAAACGGTTTTTAAATATCGTGATACTGGAACTATTCTTGATGAAATCGGGGAGTTTATTATAAAAATAGCTACCCTTATTAATCGAACTGTTGTCATATCTAGCAGTTCTGCAGCGTTATGTAAAGGTCATAAGTTGACAAAAGTCGTTAAATAGAGGTAAATTATAGTTTCTATTTATATTCTGTAATGATTGAAAATTCGTTATAAAAAAGTTTTTGACAAAAAGTATTCGTAATATAGAGCTATATCTTGCATTAACTCTTACGGGCAGTTCTAGGGGAAAATCGAGGAAATAGTTATATTAAGGTTACACTGTATAGTAGAATATGGGTTTGTCTAGCCCTGTTGTTGTGCTGGCACATGAACTGATGTAGTAGGGTAGACGTATAGCGAGCGGAGCGGGCTCCAGATAAAACCGGAAACCTGAATGTATTATTTGATTCCGGTCACGCACTTAGCTCGACGTTCGAGGTGTTTAGAAATAGTGTATACAGTATAATTATATAGAACACCCGGCATACATATGTGTACAATATCACGCCAAGGAAAGTGACAGGTTCGAAATATTGGCGTTGTTTACGTCAGGCCGCTTTACTAACCGCTCGGAAATTATCGACCATTCGCCAATTTTCAAATGCAATACAAAGTAGTAACGAGATCTATGTCTGTAATGGGTATATATTATTTCTCAAATGTGTTTATTTGTGGGTAAGAAATATCTCTCTTAATAATGTATCAAAATTAATGTTTGATACGTCATTTTGGAGATTATTTTTCTCTAATGAACAAAGTAAGTTAATATCTTCCAATAGGGATGATGACTATTTTTGGGAAAGTGTTTTAACTCGTGCATAAGTACCTAATATTACCACAAACATTTATTATTTTTATTTAAATACAACTCAAGCCTTAAAAATCATGTATTTTAAATCCCGTTGGAAATTTCGGTCCAAAACGCCAATACTAGTCGCGTGACATCACCTGTTCATACCAAAGAATGCTCAAAAGTTTACACAGGAGCTACCATCCTATAGATGCGTATTCTGTGCTCATAAACGTTAGTAAACCGAGGTGATGAAAAGTTGTTTCGTAGTCGTTGCTATAGTTACATGTAATTTGACGTTTCCTATAAACAAATAATAATAAATTACACACTAAATATTAACCAAACAATGAAGTTTTTTGACAGCGGCTGAACATATGACATCATGCGCTCTGATTGGTGTCTGTTGTCACGTGACTTGAGAGTGATTTTATTAGATTTTATTTATTAAATATTAATTAAATTCCTTAAAAATAAGGAAAAATATAGTGTTTTTTAGTATTTCTATCATAGAAACTACTACTTTTCGTTAAAATTATGTTTTTATTTGAATACAGTCAACATCCCTATGGAAACATGGAAACATGTCATTATCAACAAAACTGGGACAACTTCGAACAGTTTCTGTGAATACTTGAAGATGACGTAGCATATTTCCATAGTGACATAACATAACGTCAGAACCGATCTCAAAATTTAATAAAACTTAAACGTTGAAAGCCTGTTGCTCTCTTATTTTTGAGTTTTGATAAAAAAGTTACTTGATATATTTGTTCGTCCATTTGATTTATGCACGCTGTTAAAAGAAATCTACTTAAAAATCACCTGTAGGATATAGAAATCATTCAAATATTGTTCAAATTGAGAATGCTTAAAGAAATTAAGTAGATTTCAATAAATGCAATCGAACGTTTGTCTCTTTTGTAGCGTTATGTGTCCGTAGCTACTGTCCGTAGCGTCTCGACGTATAGTGTCATTTCATCAGCGATAAACGATGCACGGCTTATGTTTGTTTTTTTTTTCAAAAATAAACGTCACATGACAGTTTCTATAATGAGGTTTTCTAGCACTGCAGTTTCCTTACAGAGAACTTTTCTATTTTGTATCGATTTTTACTGTTCTTTTTTAAACTTGAAAATGCAAGTAGATCAACAGTAAATTTCAATCTTGAAAATTCAAACAGAATATGTTTTGGTAAAGACAGATATCTGGAGCATAAATACAAAAATATATTTTTATTATTTCTTTATATTGAAGTATTATTTGACAGCTTTGTGGAAATATCAGTTTTATGTGACGGCTTCGCTTGCGTTAAAGTTTTTTCGAAAGATATCGGTACAAACACGCTTTCGCTAATAATAATATTTCTGTAAATTTCAGCCAATTGGGCGACAAGATCATTCCAACTTCAAAATATTGACATGTGATATTTTATAATAAATCAAATAAAATTTCTGTTAAAGCGTGGGCTGAAGCGGATAACAACTGGTATTAAATATTAAAAAAATTGCTGTTTATTTTCAGTGTTACATAATATGGTTTTACATGTAAAAATTAATCAAAGAATGCTTGACAGCCACCTAGTTAGTTTATTTTTGACAGATCTTCCGAAAAGCAGCGTTCATTTTCAAAATATTTCCGATACTAGTAAGCTTAGAAAAAAAATTCTACGAAATAGAATAATAAACCTTTATAAAAAGTATACTATCATTAGGTATACAAAAAACAACATTATAGCATATATCTCTTCTGCGCATGCGTCCATTTTTCACAAAAACAATAGGTCTCTTCATATTTGCATATCAAACATCCTCCCAAAATTTGGTTTCAATCCGCTCATCCGTTTGATCTGTATCGTGCTTACAGACAAACCGACAAACAGACGCACATACTTTTTCCAAAAATATTCTTTTTTGTTCTCAATATTGTTCACGTCCATTATAATTAATAAGTTTTTTTTATTTTTTACGGGAAATTTCAATTCTATTTAAAAAAAAAATTTGTAATTATTTCATTAACTAATTTGTATTTTTAATCATTTCAGTTTTGCCCGAAGAAGTTAAAAAGATTTAACGAAACGTCGCAAAAATTTTTTAATTTAGTTTAACTATATTAAAATTGAATTGTCCAATTTCCCGTGAAAAAATAAAAACAAATTAATTCTTTTTTGTATTCGGAGAAACGAAAAAATATTGAAAAATTTTGAAAAAAGAATTTTATTCTAAATTAGTACAATTCCCCACACATGGAGTTGGAATGACAAAAATAGAACAATTAACTTGTGGTGGAAGTCTCGGTGTTGGTGGTGGGAGGACGTGTCTCCAGTCGTTTTGCAACCTTTTTTTATTAATACACTAGCGGCCTAGTCCGGCTTCGCACGGGCAGCGCTAATTATCTATAACCATAAAAATTGAGAATCATTATCATAAAATTCTCAACGTGTATTGAATTTACGCGAATTCAATCGCTTTTAATTGTGAATGTTTAAAAATCGAAGAAAAATTAAAATTGCCAAAAAAAAATAATTCTGTTGATTCGATCGCTACCAAACTTCTCAGGGTTTCAAGCAATTTTCAGAGTAACCCAGCGGTTGTGACGTCACAAGTCTACTTCCCCCGCCGTCTCTCGCGTCTCGCCATGTCACACTTTCAACAATGCAACGCCTAACCTTAGTTTCTAGTATATAATCTTGAGATTACTTCACTTTACGAGGTTGACTCTAATTAAAAGGAATTAAATTGAGTAGTTGTGTTCCTTGATGAATGTTGGATAAGTTTGGATAAAATCCGTGGCGCAGAATCAATAAAACAGCAATAGTGAATTTAAAATTGAATTTTCACTAACGTTTCGGTGTACCATCTTCAGAGTTCAAATGCTGTCAATTCATATCAATCTTATTTCGACTAAATACTGAAATGAATTGACAGCATTTGAACTCTGAAGATGGTGCAAAGCGTACCGGAATGTTAGTGAAAATTCAATTTTAATCTCAGTATACCGAGCTGGGTAGAGTAGTGGTGACAGCACTAGACTCGCATTCGGGAGGTACCGGGTTCGAATCCCGGCGGGGGCAGATGTGACTGGGACTTTTTCCTACCGCCTCTAGCCGAGAAACGAAAATTCCTGTACCGGCCATCTTGATTGAGGTTTTCCATGGTTTCCCTCAATTAATTCCAGATAAATATCGAGATGGTTCCTTATTTGAGGCCATGGCCGATTACCTATCAAACTCCTAGTTCAAGTATTACCTACCTTATCCTAATTTCCTATAATTCCTCCATTCGCCCATTGCTATTACATAAGTTGAAGTTGTAAAAAAAAATGTAGAAAATAACGGGAAGTGGTACATGAAAAAATAGTAATGGTACGAATGGCGTCTGTTATGACATAAAGTCGAAAAACGGACGTTAAACGCATTATTATTATTATTAATCTCAGTATTGCTGTTTTATTGATCCTACACCACGGATTTTATCCAAACTTATCCAAACTTATCCAACATTACTTTACTTTGTCTACGACGGCTATGTTGAACCCCATTGGTTCACTCTAATCAGCTTTTAAACCACTATTTGATCTTTTTAGATGGCTACTTTTTCAGTTTAGCACCCACAAGCGGTGGGTCTCTTTGTCTCTACCCTCCACAGACTATATTGTAAGCACCTCTTTCTCATATATGAGAAAATAAAATTCTTTGACATGCTTTTGTTGTAGCAAACAACGCCCACGTAGATATTTGTTTACATTCTCAAAATAAAAAATGTTCTATATTTTTTAGAAATAATAGTCAGTTGACACCTTCTTCTGCGTCGTTGCTTTTCACAATACTGTAGCTGCCTATATACTAGAGTTGGGTAACTCAGATCTGAACCGGTTCAAAGAGCCGACTTCGACAGAAGATCCGTGACAACCGACTCACTTTTTTTTGAGCCGACGGATCAACGGATTCGCATAACTCAGTGAAACACTTAACACACAGAAGCACGTTTCACACTTATTAGTTCTTGCTTTGATGCATCTGTCAGTTCAAATGACTCATGCATCACATGTTTGGCTATGCATTCTTGATTCTATACAGGTCGTGATATGATTGAGTGAACTAGGTAATTCAGTGGCAGACTGCAGTAACATATTCAGAACTCGGCTCTTTTTGAACCGGTTCAGTGAGCCGGCTCACATACGGGATCCAGATGCAAAGATGCAGATCACTAAAAAGACCCGTTTTTCCCATCTCTAGACTGCAGTAACATATTCAGAACTCGGCTCTTTTTGAACCGGTTCAGTGAGCCGGCTCACATACGGGATCCAGATGCAAAGATGCAGATCACTAAAAAGACCCGTTTTTCCCATCTCTAGACTGCAGTAACATATTCAGAACTCGGCTCTTTTTGAACCGGTTCAGTGAGCCGGCTCACATACGGGATCCGGATGCAAAGATGCAGATCACTAAAAAGACCCGTTTTTCCCATCTCTAGACTGCAGTAACATATTCGGAACTCGGCTCTTTTTGAACCGCTTCAGTGAGCCGGCTCACATACGGGATCCAGATGCAAAGATGCAGATCACTAAAAAGACCCGTTTTTCCCATCTCTAGACTGCAGTAACATATTCAGAACTCGGCTCTTTTTGAACCGGTTCAGTGAGCCGGCTCACATACGGGATCCAGATGCAAAGATGCAGATCACTAAAAAGACCCGTTTTTCCCATCTCTAGACTGCAGTAACATATTCAGAACTCGGCTCTTTTTGAACCGGTTCAGTGAGCCGGCTCACATACGGGATCCAGATGCAAAGATGCAGATCACTAAAAAGACCCGTTTTTCCCATCTCTAGACTGCAGTAACATATTCAGAACTCGGCTCTTTTTGAACCGGTTCAGTGAGCCGGCTCACATACGGGATCCAGATGCAAAGATGCAGATCACTAAAAAGACCCGTTTTTCCCATCTCTAGACTGCAGTAACATATTCAGAACTAGGCTCTTTTTGAACCGCTTCAGTGAGCCGGCTCACATACGGGATCCAGATGCAAAGATGCAGATCACTAAAAAGACCCGTTTTTCCCATCTCTAGACTGCAGTAACATATTCAGAACTTGGCTCTTTTTGAACCGATTCAGTGAGCCGGCTCACATACGGGATCCAGATGCAAAGATGCAGATCACTAAAAAGACCCGTTTTTCCCATCTCTAGACTGCAGTAACATATTCAGAACTCGGCTCTTTTTGAACCGCTTCAGTGAGCCGGCTCACATACGGGATCCAGATGCAAAGATGCAGATCACTAAAAAGACACGTTTTTCCCATCTCTAGACTGCAGTAACATATTCAGAACTCGGCTCTTTTTGAACCGGTTCAGTGAGCCGGCTCACATACGGGATCCAGATGCAAAGATGCAGATCACTAAAAAGACCCGTTTTTCCCATCTCTAGACTGCAGTAAGATATTCAGAACTCGGCTCTTTTTGAACCGGTTCAGTGAGCCGGCTCACATACGGGATCCAGATGCAAAGATGCAGATCACTAAAAAGACCCGTTTTTCCCATCTCTAGACTGCAGTAACATATTCAGAACTCGGCTCTTTTTGAACCGGTTCAGTGAGCCGGCTCACATACGGGATCCAGATGCAAAGATGCAGATCACTAAAAAGACCCGTTTTTCCCATCTCTAGACTGCAGTAACATATTCGGAACTCGGCTCTTTTTGAACCGGTTCAGTGAGCCGGCTCACATACGGGATCCAGATGCAAAGATGCAGATCACTAAAAAGACCCGTTTTTCCCATCTCTAGTATATACCGTTCAGGTAGCTTCTTCACATTTCTAACAATCTACATATTATGTAACAGACAAGTGGAAGAGCGAGACAAGACGAGGGGAGAAGAGAGAGTGAGAGAGATGTGTTGAGTCATAAAAGGTGTATTGGGAATTTCTTATCAGCAAACACATACACTTGTTTGTATGGATTCTTCTTTATCGGAAATCTTTTGTTGAAATGTTATTGTGCTTTTTTTAGTTGGCGAAAATATTCGAAAAATGTGAAATTTGAATAATACAGTATCGTTGATATAGATAGATAGATCTTTTTATTTTATACACGTCACATATATAAAAAAGTGGTGCGTTTACTTATGTACGCGTGGCAGAAGTTATACTTCTTTGGCATAATCGCGATACTTGATATTCACATTTTCGTTAAGGTAGTTGTTGTGGTACAATGTTGCCAAAAAGTTATAGATTATACGCGCCACAAACGTATACTAGCTTGTAGCTAAGTGATCCATAATTTGGACGTAGGACTGTACCCGTGGAAACGTAACCCATACAGTATTCATATGCATGTATACTTTTCTATAAATTGTTGAACTTTAAACCGTTATTTATAAATAATTAGACGGTCAATAATTTTTTCTTATTTTTTTTTAAACTCATAACAAATGCATTGAAAGACTGTCAGTTTTTGGAAAGTTTCTGACAGTTCTTTTTTTATAAATAAGAAACTGGTTCAGAACTACAGAGATCGTATACAATCAATGTTAATTACCCAATTTTTAATTGAATTTATCTCGGATCATATACGGTCGATCGACTTCAAATTTTCGGGGTAATTGTATTATCATGTCCTTAATAAGTGTACAAAAATTAAGGATTTTCTGACGGTGTGCCTTAACCACGACAACTACCTTAAAGATAGAATAAAATAGGATATCTAGGGAGACGATAAATATAGTTAAAAGTTAGCCTGTTTACTTTAGGTAGTACTTTTTTACTTTAGATAATAGATGGACGACTTCATCAGCACATTGTAACAGAGAATTGAGACGTGTCATCTATGAATACAAAGTAAAACTATACTGCATCGAAGAGTCATCTTTATCGACGATTTTAATCGATATACGTAGTACATTCATATTAAATTAACAACTAACTTCATGGTGTCTCATTTTCGTTTGTTTTTAATGTTTTCATAATAAGTAATAATAATAATAATATATTTATTGCACATAAAACGTACAAAAGGCACGGTCCAACCTGCGTTGGTCTTCCACCTAGCCATAGAATAAAATACATAGAAAAAATCATATATAAAGCAGCACAAATAAAAGAGTTCTTTCTAAATATGGGACCCTATGCAAATTCTTTTGGTAGTCGTATTGTCTTCATATTGGTAGGCAATTCACAAAAATAGATAATGCTTACAGACCAATGTAAATTGCCACAGTCTAGGGCCGTGACCTGAGTGTAACAATTTAGAAGCATCTGCTATAAAATAATTTCAGTAAATCTCTAATCAGCTGATTTCGTTCCAGTTGAACACTTTGTATAAATGCAACAAAAGCACAACAAAACATCTATCCTTTCTGAATAATGCAATTCAATGAATAAGAAAGATTCGTATGCTTTTTTGTTGCAATGCTACCGACAAATAAAGAGCCGTCACTTTCCATCTCTTTCTCTCCTAAACACATATAACAAAGCCAGTCATCTTTCACACGCGCAGTGGGCCATAAAAGTTGAAAAATTGCTGTGCCTACCAGTCGATTACGGGAGTGACTCATCACTCAATTTGTGAAAAATGCTCCCGTTAAATTTCAAGTTATGATCGCAAAAAGATATTTTACTACTGTTTTCAGTGTTCCGTGCCTCAAAAGGAAAAAAAGGGACCCTCATAGGATCATATCGTTGTCCGTCCGTCTGTCTGTCAAGACCCTTTTTCTCAGGAACGCGTGGAGTGAGAGAGACATACATATGCCACGTTTATCGCCTTCTCTTTCCCGTCAGTTTGTATACGCAGCAGTACAATAGCGCTCCATATATAAACCTCGCTAAGGACATTCATCGATGCTTACCAGTTGTATTTAGACCGTGGAAGTTTAATCTGGGCGGTAAGGAAAAAAGGTATGCGCGTGCGCCCGAAGAGAGCTGTTAGACATTTTTGGGTAGGTATTTGAGGCACTGTGAAAATTTGTACAATAACTCTTTAGTAATATCCGAATACAAAAACACAGACCGGGCTGAAGTGAAGCGAGGCTTAACCGACCTTCAAATTAATAAATTAGCAGAATTTTTTTCGCAATAGAGATTTTTAAATTTTAATACCTTGAAATTTAGTATTTAAGGAGTTGAAAAATAAAAAAGCCAGATTTCTTAATCGGGTCTAGAACTTAGCCAGGTGTTTGCAAAATTATATTTTTGAAAAATTTAAAAAATATATTTGAGGCACGTTGTTTAAACAGAAAAATATTGGTAACTAAAAATAGATATATTCAAAAAACGGGTCGTTTCGGTGGGACATTCTACCTGCCGGGTGATTAAAAATTTGAGAGTCGGTTAAGACCCGCTACCCTTCAGCCAGGTCTGTGTTTTTGTATTCGGATATTACTGAAGAGGTATTGTACAAATTTTCACAGTGCCTCAAATACCTACCCAAAAATGTCTAACAGCTCTCGGAATAGTTGACAAACGTCTAGAATTTGGAAATTACAATTTCTCAACTTGTAATGCGCCACTGTGGTGGTTCAATGCACGGTTACAACAAACAAGTTTAACACAACCGAGGTTCAGTTATGGTGCGTTGGTGTGTCTCAGATAAGATTGTAGCAGGCCGTGTGAGTTGGCTGTGACGATCATTGTTTTTTATGTCCCAATGAGAGATCTTCGTCACGGCATTAACGCTGATCGGGTTCGAAACTAACCGTATATAAATTGAATCGAATTAATGATGAATTGTTTTTACGAGCTATCCGGCCCCGACTGAATCTCTTGTCAAAAATTGTTTTTTAAATTTTTTCTTTTTTGTCCTTGGTAATTAATATAAAAATGATTTGTCGGGAAAAAGGACTTTTTAAGTAAACACTTATTTGTTATTTATAGCGACGTTTCGTCCCTTGCTTGGGACTTTTTCAAGCTTTATAATTGTAATTGAATTATTAAAATACAATTTATAAATTTACAATTGAAATATAAAATATCAGATATTAATTATATACACCTACTAAATGTTTTAACTTTTATATCTACTTGATCAAAACATTTAATAGGTGTGTATAATTAATATCTGATATTTTATATTTCAATTGTAAATTTATAAATTGTATTTTAATAATTCAATTACAGTTATAAAGCTTGAAAAAGTTCCAAGCAAGGGACGAAACGTCGCTATAAATAACAAATAAGTGTTTACTTAAAAAATCCTTTTTCCCGACAAATCATTTTTAAATTGTTTTTTAAAGTTTTGCTCGTGACTTGTTACGTATCGATAAACATTTCTACTAGATATTAGGCTTAGTAGTAGAAACAGGGTTAGCTTTATTTGGGTATATGGACACAGGAATATTCCGTGAAATGAATCAGCTGATTTACTAGCAAAGGAAGGACCTAATAATGAGATAGGTTTCGAACCCGTGTATGGAATAGCTAAGGCTGTATATGTAATAAGCAGATTTTCTCTGACATTGACTTTTGATAATGAATAAGTTGTCCCACGGTGAAAGAATTTTCAAAATAGATTCAATAGATCCAGGGATCTTTCAAATAAACAATCAAACTTACAAAATTTCTCTGTTTATAATGTTAGTAGGTATAGATAATTAATAGTTTTAAAAATTGAAAAATGGAATATTTCGCCATTAGTTTGGACACAGTATAGGTCGAGGCTGTCCTGTGGCAAAAGCAAGCAAACGTTATAGGCAATTGATGCGACACGCCACCTTTGACTATGCATCGCCAAAGGACAAAACTCTATGGAATACTATTTATAAGCTTTTGTTTAGTAAATTCACTTGTCCTGATGCCTGACTGTGGGTTTGTAATCGAATCTTACAAGTGGAATTGATCTCTCAGATTGGGATCTGGTAAATGATTATAGGCCCTTCCTTACAGCTAACTGAGGCCTTAATTAGACTCAACAGACCGACACTCAGAAAGGTGATTGAACTTTTAATCAGTTATGCTTTCCTGAGAAAACATCTACATGTGGTAGGGATACAGCAGGAATCAACACTATGTAGATTTTGCGAAATGGAGAATGAAACAGCCACCCATATCGTGTTTGAATGTGAGGCTTTAACTTACAGGAGGACAACCATCTTTGGCTATATTGATGAGGATGGAATAGTTCCACAGGACAATCTAGTAGCCAATCTTCTGGAGCTCATAAGAAGATTCAGATTATTTGCTGAGTAGATCCAATAAAAAGGGAAAACACAAAAATTCTTTCAGGATGTGGTGCATTTGAACCAAGAGACCACCTCATTCTATTTTAATATTTTTTTACAAGGTGAATTTTACTCACTTACCGTTGATCGATTGAGCTGAAAATTTACACCTTTGGTTTTGAACACAGTCTGTTCAATATAGTGAATTCAATCCGATTTTCACCCAGATGAAGCCGGTTTTTATAGACCTAAGCTTTTTCTAAGAAATAAACTATCGGATGGTAAAAATCGCATTCAAATCCGTTCCTTTCACGCGTTTTTAACGGACACTCAAATACACAAAGCGATTTGAATGATAATTTCCAAATTTAATTCAATATTGTTCAATTAAAGCATAAACGGGTTTGTTAATATTTATAATAATAATAATAATAATGCGTTTAACGTCCGTTTCTCGACTTTATGTCATAACAGACGCCATTCGCACCATTACTATTTTCCATCTATCACACTTCCCGTTATTTTTCTGCAGTTTAAAACTTCAACTTATGTAATAGCAATGGACGAATGAAGGAATTATAGGAAATTAGGATAAGGTAGGTAATTTTTGAACTAGGAGTTTGATAGGTAATCGGCCATGGCCTCAAATAAGGAACCATCTCGATATTTATCTGGAATTAATTGAGGGAAACCATGGAAAACCTCAATCAAGATGGCCGGTACAGGAATTACCGTTTCTCGGCGAGATGCAGTAGGAAAAAGTCCCAACCACATCTGCCCCCGCCGGGATTCGAACCCGGTACCTCCCGAATGCGAGTCTAGTGCTGTCACCACTACTCTACCCCGCTCGATTAACTAGCAAACTTCTTCCAATCTTGCAATAATTTTTCGTTTTACTAATCGTATAAACAATTTCGAGGCCTTTATATCATCAAGGTGTTACATATGAGTGCTAGTTTAAGACGCGCTAGCCAAATGACAGAAAGAGATAGCGATAATTGCGGTAGCTATTCCGTCTTTGCTCAACAACTACAAGACGGACCAGAAACAAACATATATGTACCGTGTTTATCGTTTTCTCTTTCCCATGCACAGTAGAATGTTAGCACTCCATATCTCAATCTCGTTGATTTAAACAACAATCATTACTTATCAATCTAAATTTCTCGCTGAGTCATTAACTTTTTATGAACTTATCACTGTAAAAACCTAAATCCGCGGCTTTTACAGATACGCTTTGGATCATAAAATTGATGATAAAAACAACATCCGATAATAAACGGTTTTGATTGACACAGGCGTCTGAGTTATCATGGCATGTTTTAGAAATAATATTCTCAAATGTGTTATTATTTTTGTAAAACGTGAAAATTAGAATTTTGCAGATATACGGTTGATTTTTAAGTTGATTCTATTTTTTTCTTAACAGCGTGTATAAATCAAATAGACGAACAAATATTCCAATCAAAACTCAAAAATAAAGAGAAACAGATTTTCAAATTTTTAATTTTTAATTTTATTTAATTTTGTGGTCGATTCTGTCGTTATGTTATGTCATTATGAAAATACTAGCGGTACCTGTGCGAATAATTCGCACTAAAATTCGTTTCTAATTTCTCACACTCTTTATAACTTTATTATTTTTGTTGTATTACATTACGAAGCTCAGTGACGGTTCAAGAAAATATTTTTCTAAAATTGTCATATAGAGGTGCAAGTATCGAAAACGTTGAGCTGAAGCGCCGCCATACGAAAAGTATTTATACGTGAATTTTGATTAAAAATTAAACAAGAAAAATTTACCGACCGTCAATCATATTGACGTTGTTTCAAAATCAAAGCCGTCAGATGGCAGCATTGCTGTATTGTGTCTTAATGTATATCTATATATATAATTTTAATAATTAATAAATTTACAAAAACAAAAGCAATAATAAATTTTTTAGTTGTTGACGTCGGTAGAGCAAGCAATTATCTATAAAATGATATAAAATTTATGTGGAGCAATTGTGTGTTTTTTTCGAAAAAGGGAGGCAAACATCTTAACCTTAACGTATTAATATCACTATCATGTATCTTGGTACTAATTTGAAACTATTTGAAACAATTTCTGTGAATACTGGATAATGACATAACATATTTCCATAGTGACATAACATAACGACAGGACCGACCTCAAAATTTAATAAAACTTACTTAAACTTTGAAAGCCCATTTCTCTCTTATTTTTAAGCTTTGATAAAAAAGTTAGTTGAAATATTTGATCGTCTATTTGATTTCTACACGCTGTTAAAAAAAGAATCAATTTAAAAATCATTCTGTTTGTTGTCGATTCAAAATTAATATTTTTTATATATTTCAATCAAATCTACGGTACTTCTCGACGAAACTGTTAATATAGCTTTGTAATACAGTTTCCAACCCTGGTAAAAATGATAGATTGTCCCTTTACAATAATATTGTTCTATTAATCTAAACTCTAAGGATGCAAGGCCTTTTGGCTGCGCGATTATCAACCCAGCAGATAGATTAATTCTTCTTCTGATATGACAAGCAAACTATATAAAGCGTACCTAACGTCCACCTCTTTCTTGCTTCATCATCTGACCAGAGTGATAGATATGCACGATACAAGATGTAACTTAAATTAATTGGATTGATATAGAAAATATATTAGACAAAAAAAGACTAGTTTTTATTGCAGTGTACTAGAAAGAATACAAATAATTTTTATTAATTTAAGTTCATAATTTTAAGAGCATGGGCCTTTATTACAGAAGTTCTTCTGAAAAAATTTAGGTACATCTTGTAGAAACCATATAATTGTTATCGAATTATTAGGAGAACCGTGAAAACAGCGAAACTGTTTTGTAAGGTCGAACGTCAAACTTTTAGCAATTTTTTTCGAAAACTTTCAATACATTTTTTGCAAGGGTTTTTTTGAAAGTAGTCGTGTAAAGACAGGATGTGGTGTGAATCAGAAAACAAAATGATGAAGAAAGGTGGATTTGTGGACAGTTGTTTGAATGTTTTATTAAAGTAAAAATGATTTGTCGGGAAAAAGGACTTTTTAAATAAACACTTATTTGTTATTTATAGCGACGTTTCGTTCCTTGCTTGGAACTTTTTCAAGCTTTATAACTATTAAATGTTTAGATCAAGTAGATATAAAAGTTAAAATATACATGAAAATATAAAATTGAGTTAAACAATTGTTCAATAAAAGTTTATAATAATTCCGTTTTTTAAAAATATTTTTACTGTTGATAAATAACAAAAAAACCCGGGTCGCAGTGCCAAAACCCTGCCGACAATATAGTGTATTTGCTAATACAGGCCTTGTGGCTTTATTATGTGAACTTAAGGTGATTGTTGGGCAAAATAAAAAAATTAACTCCTTAATACAACTCTTAAAATTACAGTTTTTTTAATTACACCATTATTGTCGATCGAACGTCTACACCAAAATTAAAAACACCTTTCAAGAAATAACTCACTATCTGCAAACTAGTGTTTTCAGAAAATTTGTAAATCCGGTCCTGTCGGGCCGATTTTCTTGAAATTTTAGGAACACTTTTTAATTGCTATTAAAGGGTTAAATTTCAATTTTGAAACGATTCTGAGAGTTTTTTAGGTATTTATGGGCCCAAAAACTTTTTTCATCCCCTAAAAACCACCCTTAAAATGACCCGATTGGCCCCATTTTAAATAGGCTTCGTGCGGTGATGGATTCCAACATGTGTGCCAAATTTCGTTAAAATGAATTAACTCCTTCGAAAGTTATTGCCCGTACACATATATACCTATATATATATATGTATATATATATATATATATATATATATATATATATATATATATATATATATATATATATATATATATATATATATATATAAACATTTTTAAAAATGGTGCCAAAGTGTTTAGGAGGTTATGAAACGTCGAGAAATTTTGGTCCGACCCCTAGGTCCCGCCATCCGACCGATGCCAATAGTGTATGTTGCCATATGGCAAATACACTAATAAGTGTTTTCTTAAAAAGTCCTTTTTCCCAATAAATCATTTTTATATTAATTACCAAGGACAACAAAGAAAAAAAGTGTTATTAAAGTATTTACAATTTTTATACTAATATAATGTAAGTACAATTATATTTTGCGAATTTTTTTCATAGTTTTGAACCTTTCGAAAAAATAAAAGTGACATTAAATCGTCGAGGTGGTAAGTGGTACCAGCACAAATTACGTAATGAGAATTGACCATAATATATAGTTCAATAAATCTTTTATTTTTAAACTATTGAGTTCAAATACGTCATAATAAGCGGTTGTTCAGTGTATACGCGGAGCCATAATAAACGAACTTCTTTGTGTATATGTATTAAATTAATTCTTCAAGATCAACAAAGCGAATAGACAATATACGTTAAAAAGCGTTCATGTATGGCTTCTTCAACACAAACGTCAGTGGAATATTGTAGACATACGAGAAAATACACAAAAAAAGATTTCAAATATGTAGGGACACTTAATTTCCATACAAAAGCTTCAAAGTAGCGTTAAACAATAAAAAAAAGAGGACGAAGTAGAGGACGAGGCGTATAACTGTACGTTTTTATTTGTATGCATATTTTATTTTATTATTTGTATGTTCGTTTGTGTGTGTGTGTGTCGGAATAAAGGCTCCTGACTGTTGTAACGCGCTGCCGACAGTGACTGACAAAACGCGAAGGACGGATCATGAAGCTCTGACAGCTATCGCTATCAAGGATGAACCAATGCCATTCCTAAATTTATTATAGATGAGAGTTGTTAGACTTTTTTGGGTAGTGTATTGTAATCACGCTTTACAATTTATTGTGTAATACTTTTCACAGTTTTTAGTAGCGATTACATAACATTATCGGTTTTTGCATTCCTGAGCTGTAAAATATAAAATACTTTTAATCATTCAATGTTCATTATTCTGTACTGAAAGTTGTATAATTAAATAAAGAAGTTACTATTAAATTGAATCTAATTATTATTAAATAAATAATTATTAAATTAAATTGTCACTAACCAATACAGGTAGGTATTTGAGGCACTGTGAAAATTTGTACAATACCTCTTTAGTAATATCCGAATACTAAAACACAGACTTGGTTGAAGGCTAGTGGGGCTTAATCGACCCTCAAATTTTTAAATTAGCAAGCATTTTTTCGGAATAAAAAGCCCTTGAGGCATTTTGAAATTTTAATACCTTGAAATTTAGTATTTTAATCCAAAATTATAGTTTTTAAATTTAAAAAACCCGGATCGCAGTGCCAAAACCCTGCCGACAATATAGTGTATTTGCTTGTATAGGGCCGTGAGGTTTTATACTTTTGTTATGTGAAATTAAGTTTGTTTTTTGGCAAAATAAAAAATTTAACCCCTTAATATACCCCTTAAAATATTTTTCTTTCTTAATTGTAGTATTATTATCAATCTAAACTCTACACCGAATTAAATACACCCTTCAATAAATAAGTCACTATCTGCAAATTAGTGTTTTCAAAAAATGTGTAAGTCCGGTCCTGTTAAGCCGATTTTATTAAAATTTTAGGGGCATTTTTTAATTGCTACTAACGGGTTAAATGTCAATTTTGAAAAGATTCTGAGAATTTTTTCAACCCCTGTAAACTACCCTTAAAATGGCCCGATTACACCCACTTTAAATAGGCTTCTTGCGGTGATGGATTTCAACACGTGGGCCGAATTTCGTTGAAATCAATTAACTCTTTTGAAAGTTATTGCGTGTACTCACATATATATATATATATATATATATATATATATATATATATATATATATATATATAACATTTTTAAAAATGGTGCCAATGTGTTTAGGAGGTTATGAAACGTCGAGAAATTTTGGTCTGACCCCTAGGTCCCGCCATCCGACCGACGCCAATAGTGTATGTTGCCATATAGCAAATACACTAAAAATGTATTTGGGGCATGTTGTTTAAACAAAATAATATTGGTAACTAAAAATATATACAGTGTAAACTCTATAATGCGACCCGGAAGGGAGTGCGCATTTGCTGGCGTTATAGAGAGTTGTCGTTATATGGAGAGAAAGAAAAATCAATGTTGTTTTACTATTAACACAAATAACGACGTTTATTGCGCAAAATCTGTTATCTTCGTCTGATAAAACTGCAGTTCTTATCAATTTCGGTAAATTAGGAAGTACCTACAAACAGTAGGTGCTTTATAAGTTGTCGAAATTGCTTGCTTTATAATGACATATGATCGTTATTTAGAGTGGGTGTGATGCTAAATAGAGTGTATCATTGTATGGACAACAAGGCAAAGCAACCAAAGTCGAGAATTTTGACGTTTTAGGGAGTTTGACTTTAAATCCAGTGACGTTACATGGAGTTTACACTGTATATTCAAAAAAACAGGTCGTTTCGGTGGGACATCTGTCAGCTCAAATGACTCATGCATCACATGTTTGGCTATGCATTCTTGATTCTATACAGGTCGTGATATGATTGACTGAACTAGGTAACTCAGTGTGAGCCGGCTCACATACGGGATCCAGATGCAAAGATGCAGATCACTAAAAAGACCCGTTTTTTCCATCTCTATGCTAGATGTCATCTCGATGATTATAAGACTCGTTTAACTAGACGAAGGCCCGATTACCGCGACTTCACTGTACATCATAATTCAAAGAAAAAAATGAAAATAGTTTTCCAACACATGGCTCTTTGCGCGCACAAAAGTAACAAGCGGGAGGTACATAGCGCACCAGAGAGGATAATCGCAGACGTGTTTTCTCTAATTCCATTCTCGTAAAACATGACATAAAAATGGCGTACGCATGTGTTGGTGCGCATGAACATGACTGCATCGTGTGTTGTTTCTGTGCGTTGCGACATTCGCTTGTTTCACGCCTGTCATAGCCCACTGGTGTCACGTTTCAGACGCTGCTGTGACACTATGATTCTTTGTCCCGTCGATACAGACTATATGAACAGCCAATAGGATTAGGACTAAAGAGGATTTATTTCGAACTAGAATCACAACGTTAATTTCGAACATTTATAAAAGAGGGATCTATATCCCCCCCGCCACCCGCTTAAAAATTTTGTTACTTGCTCCCAATCGTTTTAGTGCATTTGCCATATGCACCTATTAGTCGGATAGCGGGACCTAGGGGTCGAACCAAAATTTCATAGCCACCTGAAGAATCCGAGAATTATCTTTACAACTTTGAAATTTAATAACTTTTGAAATAAAAAGGATATTCACATTATGTTTTCTGCAGTTATTAGTGCAACTCATAAAGTTTTGTTCTGTTTAGGTTAGCACCTCCACATGTGCACCACGTGTGGCCCGAAGCACATTCAGTCGGTAATCGATTTCTTGCCAGGTACGCTGTAACATAACGTCTGTGACAGTGGCAAAAGCCTCTGTAATCCGGGTTTTTAAGTCAGCAATGTCAGTAACCTTTCTCCGATAAACAATATCCTTCAAATAAACCCAGAGAAAAAAACTTTATGAGTTGCATTAATAACTGCAGAACACAGAATGTGAATATCTTTTTTATTTCAAAAGTTTTTAAATTTCAAAGTTGTGAAGATAATTCTCGGACACCCTGTATATGTGTGTGGTTGTGTGTAAGCAATAACTTTCGAAGGAGTCAATTGATTTTAACCAAATTTGGCCCACATATTGAAATGCATCACCGCACGAAGCCTACTTAAAATCGGCGTAACCGAACCGTTCTCAGATGTTAAGCGTCTATAATCTTCTGATAGTATAATGTTGTGTCCTTGTCAGCTGCATTTAAAGTATATTTTCAACCGATTTAAAAAAAATAAGAGGGGAGGTTGTCAATTCGGTTACGAGTTTGTTATGCGATTACTCCGCCAATTATGAACCGATTTGAAAAATTTCAACGCCATTTTATTCAGAATGCTACCGGATTGGTATCATATAGTTTTTATTAAAATTGGTTCATCCGTTTTTAAATGACATCAAAAAAATATATTTTTTGTATATATCGCCAGCATTTGTGAACTTACTAAAACTTTTAATTACATATCTACTGTTATTAAACTGGCGCCGACCTCAAAATTTCATTATTTTCATCTTTTAGTGACTTTTTTGAATGAGGTTAATATATTTTTTTTTAAGTTTTTTTATTATGTATGCAAAAATTAACTTAAACCGCTTCGAAAGCCATTCTGATTACCACTGCTATAATACCAGGTCAAAAAATGATATATGCCTGCCTCATAGAAGGCTAAAACTGTCCCAGACTGTCACATGGCCAGAAAGATATATAACAGGCTGGCGGCTGCCAGAGTCAATACAGGAACTACCTATTAAAATATATAAACAAAAACTTCAAATATTCTGTAAGCAAAACTGCTTTTATAATGTAGAGGATTTTTATAACTATAGCTTTTAAACTATTTATTCTTTGACGTTTTGTACTCACAATGTGATTCACAAATAAAGCATCTATTCTATTCTATTCTATTCTATTCTATTCTATGTATTTTGTGTGTAGTGTGAATAAAAAGGTCAGCCGGCGTGACAGAGAGCCCTCTTAATACTGAGTCTGTTCAATTTTCATTAAGGCTTTTATTTGGGATGTAAGAAATTAATGTAGCTCTATACATATATTTCAGCGATAGCTAATAATTTACAATTAGGAGCTATAAATATTAATTGTTCGATAAACGATATTCTATAAAGCGAAAGGGTTTCAGACATCGGTAGACAATACGTAGGCGCTATATTATATAAAGCTATATTGAGTACCGAACACAACATGCAGTGATGCCATCTCTTATTTATGCGAACAATTAATTATGAACCACATAAAACATATATCTTTATACAGGGTTGACACGATAAATAACAGTACTACTGTTGGACTCATGTATTTTCAACTGATTTTACTGACAAATTTTCAAGTTATTAAACAGAATATCCAGTTAAGTTTCAAGTCGCTGTGATTAATTTATCAAAAATAACCGAGCTGGGTAGAGTAGTGGTGACAGCACTAGACTCGCATTCGGGAGGTCCCGGCGGGGGCAGATGTGGCTGGGACTTTTTCCTACTGCCTCTCGCCGAGAAACGGTAATTCCTGTACCGGCCATCTTGATTGAGGTTTTCCATGGTTTCCCTCAATTAATTCCAGATAAATATCGAGATGGTTCCTTATTTGAGACCATGGCCGATTACCTATCAAACTCCTAGTTCAAAAATTACCTACCTTATCCCAATTTCCTATAATTCCTTCATTCGCCCATTGCTATTACATAAGTTGAAGTTTTAAAAATGTAGAAAAATAACGGGAAGTGTGGTAGATGGAAAATAGTAATGGTGCGTATGGCGTCTGTTATGACATAAAGTCGAGAAACGGACGTTAAACGCATTATTATTATTATTATTAATTTATCAAAAATAAAACATTTTAAACAAATATAATTTTAGCGCAAATTTACATAAATCGGTGTATATTATTTCTCAAGGGTGTTTTTTTATCGATGTGAAATATCTCCTTTAATACTGTATCAAAATTAATGTGTGATACGCCATTTTGGAGACTATTTTTCTCTCTAAGGACGAAAAATAAGGTAATATCTCAGAATGAATGTTTTCATTGAAAAATTACAATTTAAAAATTTCATTACAGAAATATAACATTCAGAAAAAACAAATGTCGCCATCTGGTGGCAATCTGTTTAACAGTCGTCGGTAATATTAAGTGACGTACTGGCGCTGAAGTCTCTGAATTGAATAAAATTTATTTCTACCCTATTATATTACGTAACAGACCACTAACGGTGCGAAGTAATCGCACGGGCCCGCTAGTCTGTTTATTATTATTATTGTAAAGAAAAATATGAAAATCCTGTATTAACATAGTTTGAGTTTTGCATAAATATATTAAATATATAGTTGCACGTTCAGATTTACTTACTATTCAGATATTCAGACTTTTGCCTGTTAAAAATTAGGTTTTGAAGAATGTGGTATGTTGCTATAAATTTGTTTTATTATGACAAGTGTTGATTGTTTAAATATGTCCCTGTAGAATAATTGGTAATTCAGCCGCCGCGATAGTTCATAGTTAATTTTTCTAATATCGCTTTATAATTGCAGCAATGAGTGTTTCATAATATTGTAGCAAACTATTAGCTATTATTTATATATTAAGAAACGCACGCAATTGTAAGCATGTTAATTTAAACACAGACGATGAAGGGATCACTATATCTGTGTCGTTATATACGGAATAATAATAATAATGCGTTTAACGTCCGTTTCTCAACTTTATGTCATAACAGACGCCATTCGCACCATTGCTATTTTTTCATCTACCACTTCCCGTTATTTTCTACATTTTTTACAACTTCAACTTATGTAATAGCAATGGGCGAATGAAGGAATTATAGGAAATTAGGATAAGGTAGGTAATTTTTGAACTAGGAGTTTGATAGGTAATCGGCCATGGCCTCAAATAAGGAACCATCTCGATATTTATCTGGAATTAATTGAGGGAAACCATAGAAAACCTCAATCAAGATGGCCGGTACAGGAATTACCGTTTCTTGGCGAGAGGCAGTAGGAATGCGAGTCTAGTGCTGTCACCACTACTCTACCCAGGTCGGTTATATCCGGAATATATACATAGGTAGAAAAAAAGAAAGAAAGAAAGAAAGAAAACCCATATTTATTGCTAGAAAATACAGCCTTACAATGCGCATATATTGCCTATTGTCTACTTAATAATATTATACATATTTTAAACATGGGTATTTTTAAAAAACATCTATAATATTGCATTGTTTCAGTTTAGATTTCGATGAATGAACCTTTGTATGCTTGCTTGTTGACTCGGTCGCAATATTTGCATGGGATATCTTAGACCTTGTTACAAACGGTTCATTAAAACTGGTAGCTATATCCGAAACCGGCGTTCCATCCGAAGTCGCTTATACCCAAATTTTTATTCCTCTAAAAGTATACTTTAAATCACTATAATCGAATAATTTTCTTCTAAAAGTATACTTTAAATTCAAAAGCCTTAATTATTACGTCACTATAACCAAAAATTCGTTACAACCGAGGTCGTTATAAATGGAATCCACTGTATTATATTTATTTAAAAACCCTGATTATATTGGAAGTGTATCATGTAATAAACTTTCTTGTAGTTTAAGGAGCATCCAATGTTTAAAAAAATTTAAAACTAATTTAAAATTACTTCTTATCAGACATTGCTTCTACAGTATGAATGAATTTTTTAATTGTAATTATTAGCTGTTATTTTTTATATTGTAAGTGACTATGTATCCACTTAGGGTAGTACAAATATATCTACTCTATTCTATTCTATTCTATATATTTATATATTACTAGCGGCCCAGTCAGGCTTCGCCCGGGTGTAAATGTAATATATAGGATATAAAAGATGAGAATCATTATCATTAAATTCTCAACGTGTATTGAATTTGCGCGATTTCAATCGCTTTTATTTGTGAATGTTCAAAAATCGAAGAAAAATCTTATTTCCCAAAAAGAAATTTAAAAAATTCTATTGATCCGATCGCTACCAAACTTCAGACGATCACCCGCTGGGCTAATCTAAGGATTGTCTGAAAATTTCATCAAAAATGGTCTACCCGTTTGGAGTCCATAGATTACATATACATCGTCTTTTATCTATAGATTATAAAAATGTAAAAAGTGGTTATTGTGACATAACGATAATAGTTGGACATATAGTATCACGAGGTTTGTTGTAGTTATTGATATGTTCTTTAATATTGTAGAACATACTTTTGTTCTATCATCAATAGTTTCCGCAGCGCATGCGACGAAAGATATTTTATGGCATTTTTTTACACCTTGGGTTACGTTACTAAAGTTTTAGTAAGGATCCCAAATATTTTCTAGTAATAAATATAGCCTATGTTACTGAGGGTGAATGTAGCTTTCTAATGGTGAAAGAATTTTTTAAATCGGCACAGTAGTTTTTGAGTTTATTCATTACAAACATACACACACACAAATACAAATCTTTCCTCTTTATAATATTAGTGTAGATTTAAACGTTAAATATTGGTATTGTTTGCATGTCGTTTGCAAGCACAAATTGTCGTTGTCTATAGCTGTACATTTATAGGAAGAGAGCACTCACTACACCTGTTGTTTGCCATCAGAACTAATTAACTGATTGTACATTATAGTGTTTTTGTGTTCTACACCACTGAATACACAAAGCGTTACGACCAGGGCTGGAGTCGAAGTATCGCGAACAGGTGCAAAAGACGTTTATTTTTAACTAGCGACCTGTTCCGGCTTCGCACCGGTATCACTAATTATCTATAATCATAAAAGATGAGAACCATTATCATAAAATTCTTAACGTGTATAGAATTTGCGCGAATTCAATCGCTTTTAATTGTGTGTTCAAAAATCGAAGAAAAATCTAAATTGTCAAAACGCAAGAAAAAACATTCTGTTGATTCGATCGCTACCAAACTTCACAGGATTACCCGCTGGGCTAAGCACAAGTTTTTTATATACTTTTTTACAGAAAAATATAAATTTGAAAAAAAAATTATTGTCTATGCCAAAATTTTCGGTATCTTTATCAGTGTAGGAAAAACTTCAAAATGTTAATTTGTTTTTCCGTAATTCGAAATCTCGTGACGTGCTGTAAAGAAATAGTGACGAATATTACGTTTTTATATGCAATTTTTATGGTGAAAATATGTGTTTTTTGCAGCAAATCAAATTTTGTTAGACTTTTTGCTTAATATCGCAGCTAATAAAAACAGTAATAAAATGATTTTTTTTTATTTTTTAACGGGAAATTGAACAATTCAAATATAATTAAACTAAATTAAAAAATTTAGTTTAACTATATTTGAATTGTCCAATTTCCCGTTAAAAAATAAAAAAAACTTACTAATTATAATGGACGTGAACAATATTGAGAAATAGAATGAATTTTGCGACTACAGCTCGAAATTTCCCCACAGCATATTTTACAATCTGAGGGATCAATCATCTTAATATTTTGTATTTATTGTCATTTTTATTAATAAAGAAAATCTGGTTGGTATTTTTATTAGTTCTCGCATTAGAATGTAGTCACAGGAGACTTGCAATTGCCGAGCAGAGGGAACGTAATATAAATAATGGTATCGCTAGAATCTCGACTATTCTCAAACTTGCGAAGTTGTTTTGCGTTACAAAACGAAGAGAATATATTGATTTTAATAAAATAAGTGAAATAGCGCGTATTTCGAAACACAACCATTTTTATGGTGGAAGAACGGGATTATATGGTAGAAGTTAAGGTGCTAATTACGATAAAACAAAATTGCCGAGATTTTGAATTATCGAATTGCTACTAGATAGAGGAATTGGAAAAACGGAAGGGGAAAAAATGTTTCCTCGCCACTTTTTGCAGACGACTGTCATCGCGTAAAAAACAAATCGTAGGTGTGGTAAAAAATTTTTTTTCATTCAAGTAAGAGCCAAGAAATTCGAGATTATTGCTTGTTTCTTCGAATTCAGAGCGATGTTTCTCGTAGCACTTTGCATATCAAGTTGGCGGGAAACGTGTCTCTTGTTTTAGATATGATTTTATTGAATTCAGTTAAAAAATTCGAATTAACGAACTTTTTCTGTATATCATACAGTCAAACCTGAGTGAGTGAGAACTGGGTAAGCGAGAAAACTGTCTAAGTGAGAGTAATTGCCAGGTGCCGTCTTTGTAACCCTCTATAAGTGATAGTCGAACGTATTACAGTGGAACCTCGATGAGTTAAAAACCTCTGTAAGTTAAAAATTTTTTGAATTCCCTTCCCCTGAAAGCATAAAACCTCCATTACTAAATCGCAAAACCTCGGTAACTTAAACAAATATTCTGAACATCGCCCTCGATAACTTAAAATAATATTTTGGTGACCTCCATAAGTTAAAGTATTATCAGTGAGTCATCATGAGTAAGTATTCAAACAGAAGGTTTTGCCAAGAACTTAATTGATTTTTACATTAGTCTTCCACTAAATCGCTTTACTGATTTCTTTGTTTAAATAATTGATTGTTTAAATAAATAAATCATTGATTCTAAATGAATAGATAAAAAATGTATGTAACCTCTATTGAACTAAATACATCCTCTATAAAATCCACAAAGCTCGGTCAGTTAAAAATTTTACTCTGACAACCTCTCTACCTTCAACTCTCGATAAGTAAAAAACTCGATAACTTAAATTTTTTAACGTTTCCCTTGGATTTTAATTTATCGAGGTTCTACTGTAATAGTTCCACGAAATTTAAGAATCATAATGTTAAAACGAAAAATTAAAGTGTTATAGAAAGTGAGAAAGGCCACTCCTGTACCTCTATAAACTAGAAACTCGAGTTAGTGGAAAACCTCCATAAGCGAAAAAGAGATCGCGGTTCCTTTGAACTCTTACTTATCCAGGTTCGACTGTATTTGTTGTATTTTTATAGACCTCTATAAGTGAGAAAGGCCACTTCTGTACCTCTGTAAGCTAGAAACTCGGGTCAGTGAAAAACCTCCATAAGCGAAAAAGAGATCGCGATTCCTTTGAACTCTAACTTATCCAGGTTCGACTGTATTTGTTGTATTTGCTGTATTTTTATAGACCTCTATAAGTGAGAAAGGCCACTTCTGTACCTCTGTAAGCTAGAAACTCGGGTCAGTGAAAAACCTCCATAAGCGAAAAAGAGATCGCGATTCCTTTGAACTCTTACTTATCCAGGTTCGACTGTATTTGTTGTATTTGCTGAATTTTTGTAGACCTCTATAAGTGAAAAACGTCACTCCTGTACCTCTGTAAGCTAGAAACTCGGGTTAGTGAAAAACCTCCATAAGCGAAAAAGAGATCGCGATTCCTTTGAGCTCTTACTTATCCAGGTTCGACTGTATTTGCTGTATTTTTATAGACCTCTATAAGTGAGAAAGGCCACTTCTGTACCTCTGTAAGCTAGAAACTCGGGTCAGTGAAAAACCTCCATAAGCGAAAAAGAGGTCGCGGTTCCTTTGAACTCTTACTTATCCAGGTTCGACTGTATTTGTTGTATTTGCTGAATTTTTATAGACCTCTATAAGTGAAAAACGTCACTCCTGTACCTCTGTAAGCTAGAAACTCGGGTTAGTGAAAAACCTCCATAAGCAAAAAAGAGGTCGCGGTTCCTTGAACTCTAACTTATCCAGGTTCGATCGTATATTGTTATTGCGAATTTTTTCCCTAATACTGTATTTCCGTCTATGTATATTAAAATATATTTTATCATAGTCTCGTATCGTATTACTATTTCTAAGGCCCTGCTTACAGCACCGCAAATATAAATTTCAATTAGACCGATGTCAGCGCTGTGTTGCTTTTACCTGTTATGTAATTTATATCTGTGTACGCATATTAATTTATGTAAAACATTGTGAATATCTGTACGGTCCTTTAGTCATGAAAACCAACAAACAGTTATTTATGTTTGTTATCCCATGCCGATCACCACCGGTTGATATATAAGACGGGATTGTGAATAGCCGAACATTATGTTGCGACCATTTTTTCTGACTGTTCTTTTTTTGGAACGAAGTTCCTTATTGCGGGTTGGCGAGGGGACCTAGCCGAGAACAAATGTAACGCGTCACGAAAAAGCGTCACGAAAAAGCGTAAGACGTTTTTCGTAACGCGTTTTATATATTTGTGTGTGTATGTGTGTATGTATATTATGTGTGTGCATTAATTATGCTAACCCTGCAAACGAAAGGGACTTCGTTCCAAACGCGTGTCCCGCGACACGTTCCAAGTTTTTTTTTTAGTGTATTTGCCATATGGCAACATACACTATTGGCATCGGTCGGATGGCGGGACCTAGGGGTCGGACCAAAATTTCTCGACGTTTCATAACCTCCTAAACACTTTGGCACCATTTTTAAAAATGTTTATATATATATGTGTATATATATATATATATATATATATATATATATATATATATATATATATATATATATATATACATATATATATATAAACATTTTTAAAAATGGTGCCAAAGTGTTTATATATATATATATATATACGTATATATATATATATATATATATATATATATATATGTGTGTACGCGCGATAACTTTCGAAAGAGCTAATTGATTTCAACGAAATTTGGGCCACGTGTTGAAATCCATCACCGCAAGAAGCCTATTTAAAATGGGCCTAATCGGGCTATTTTAAGGGTAGTTTTTAGGGGTTGAAAACTGTTTTTGGGCCTAAAAATACCGAAAAAATTCTCCGAATCGTTTCAAAATTGAAATTTAACCCTCTGGTAGTGATTAAAAAGTGTCCCCACAATTTTAATAAAATCGGCCCGACAGGACCGGATTTACAAATTTTATGAAAACACTAGTTTGCAGATAGTGACTTATTTATTGAAGGGTGTATTTAATTCGGTGTAGACGTTAGATTGATAATAATATTACAATTAAGAAAAAAATTAAGGGGTGTATTAAGGGGTTAAATTTTTTATTTTGCCCAAAAACAAACTTAATTTCACATAATAAAAGTATAAAACCACACGGCCCTATACAAGCAAATACACTATATTGTCGGCAGGGTTTTGGCACTGCGACCCGGGTTTTTTTGATTGGTAGGATTATTAAATTAGGCTTGGTTGATTTAAACATAGGCATAAAGAGACCACAGGATTTATTGTATCAAAAATCAACAAATACATTAATATATTTCCCAATCGGGCAGTTAAAAAGTAAAAACGGTTGTGTGCAATTAACGGACATTTTTTAAGGTCCGAAAGGTCAAAAATAAGTTACGTCATTAGTACACATAGATTATTATAGTGTACTAATAAAAATAAATCTCAGAATGTTAAGCTGTACAATTAATATTCGTTACAGTTGTTTATGTGTCGTTGCCATGGTATTTCTATTGCAAGCCCCCAAATCCAAGATCAATTTATTATTAAGCAATCCTAGCCTCCACCGTCGATATATATTCGATCGAGTGAGGATATTTTGAAAAGTGTCTTAGAAAATAAATGAGTGTAATTACTTTTAATATTATAAAGAAACGAATCTCAGTGCTCATTTTTAACATGCTTGTTTTCGGCTTCGTAGAACGGTTAAAAAAACCCAATTCATGTATTTATGTTCGGTTGCTTGCTTTAAACATTTTCGAACAGTCCCTGGCAGTTCCGATAAAACCCTACACAAGCTGAAAAAGAAAGTTAAAGGCAGTTTTCTAAATGACATTAGCAATAATAAATAATAGGTTAAAAAAACTAAAAAAACAGTCTTTAATAACAAGCCGAACTAAAAAGTAAAAAAAAAATGTTTTATTGTAAAAAGTCTGGAGTGCTTGATATCAACTGGTATAAATATTTCATTGGTAGTTATTTGTAAAAGTAGAGTTAGTATAAAAATAGTAATAAGAACCCCACGCTTTTTTACAATAAAAAATTATTTTTTACTTTTTATCTCAATACCTACTCCTTTGCATAAACTGAACGTTACTTTCCTGAGAAACAGTAACTTGCGATAAAAAAACAATCTGAGTTACCACTCAAATCACGCCTAAAAAGTTTTCTTCAAAAATTCTAGCTTTCCCGTAATTAATTTAAATCTCTAGCCACTGGGCTAGTAAGAAAAAACTCTCTGATGAAACAGAAACTGAAAGAGAACAATCACAGACACGATTCACGCAATCGGATAAACCGGGTGACCTTGAGACGCGCGCTTGGGTAAGGCGCGAGCGATAGTGGATCGGCACTTGACCGACTCTCTGGAGACTCGTAGATCGTCACGTGTTGACAGTGCGAACTGCTTTGGCTCCTACTCAACTTACAGTGGTGGAGTTTTCCTTTAAAGGGGTTAAGAATTCGATAAGAATAATATTTTCATTCCTCCAAAGTATTGAAAAAACTCGGGTCCCTACCAATAGTATAATGGCAACAGATGATTTTTAAGTTGATTCTTTTTTAACAACGTATAGAAATCAAATAGACAAACAAATATTTCAAGTAACTTTTTTATTAAATGTTAGTAAATTCGTGTCCATATTTTAATGAAGTTGGAATCGTAGGGAATTGGACAGTTTAGGAAAGAATTAACTTTGATTAAGTTGAACGTTTCGTTGCTAATTGCAACTTCCTCAGCAACTATATTTAAAAACAAACAACAAAATACAAAAATAGCAAATATCACAGTGACAGTTTTATATAGGTTATAAATGTTTCTTAAAAAATTATGTCATACCTTATTCCTATAATTCTATTGTTAATTTTATTGATGTTATTATTAAAACTTAAAAATAAAAGAGAAACAGACTTTAAAAGTTTAATTAAATTTTATTTAATTTTGTGGTCGGTCCTGGCGTTATGTTATGTCATTATGGAAATATGTTGTCATTATACAGTATTTACAGAAATTGTTTCTACTAGTTTCAAATTAACATCAAGATACGTGATAATGATATTACATGTTTTCTTAGTGACATAACATAGGACAGACCGACCTCAAAATTAAATAAAACTACAAAATTTAACTAAACTTTGAAAATCTGTTTCTCTCTTATGTTTGAGTTTTGATAAAAACTTCCTTGGAATTTTGTTTGTCTATATGATTTATACACGGTGCTAGAAAGGATTAACTTGAGTATCGGCTTGTTGGTAACTTAGAAATTTTATAAGGTAACTGTTGAAGATTCTAGTTAATAGATGGCCGCGCAGTTGTAACATTTCTAGCTTATCGGCATAAATTGTATTAAATGTCACGTAAGTAACGTTCAGTTTATGCAAAAGAGTATCGATTTGTTGGTAAATTAGAAATTTTATTATCAGGTAACTGTTTAAGCTTTTAGTCAATAGATGGCCGCACAGTTGTAAAATTTCTAGTTTACCGACATACATTGTACCACTACGCCAAAGAAGTTTTTCTTTTTTTTTAATATAAGCAACTTTTTCATCTTTTGTCCGTCGCTACTGACTATAACAGAAATCTAGTTTAGATTTTATATGTATTTATTAGATCGTACAAAAAGAGTTAGATAGAATTTTCGTTTTATGTGTTATATTAAAGTTAAAAAAATCTTTCTTTGACCGTCGAAAGTTTTTTTTTTTTTTTGTAGCACCGCAGAAACTTTTTATTGTTACGTGAGTCTTATATGGATTCTTAGCTTTCAATATATTATTTCCCATGACTATAACACGTGTCGTTGTATGTTTCAATGATATATCATTTAAACTATCTATATCAATAATGACCGCAGTTGGCGAAATATTTGCACTGATTTGGCACTTGGTAGAACATAATAAATACAAATACTTGAAAATTCTGCAAACATGTTTTATTAAATTATTTCTCGACGATCGTTATTTAAACGTAAAGTAAATGTTAAAAATGAATACTTTTTCACAAATATTTATTTAATAAGAGCACGTTCAATACAATGACGTTTTCCGACTTTGTAGACGATGAAAAAATTGTTCAAATGAACTAAATTTCATAATAAAAATGCAGTGAAACGTTAATAATTTCATACCTTCCAACGAGCGTGAACATAGATACATAGTACTATAGTCTCTTCGAACTGTGTCATTTTAGAACACGCTGGCTTCCGGTCCGGTTTCGTCCGGCTAGATTTTAGTTTGACAATGAAATAGTCAAGAGTAACAAATCTTCCATAATACTTCACTGCATTTCTTACATTGGCGATGGACACTGCCAAACTTTACCGCTAGGGGCGCCAGCTCTATAATGCCTTCAGAGAATTGTGTGTGCAAAATTAGTTTATTTTAAATAATAAAACATTGACAATAACGGTCTGCTGTGTTTACCAGTGTCCAAATAATCGAAGTTTTGGATTTTCAAAAGATTTGGAACTGAAAAAGAAGTGGTTAAGTGCTATCAGAAGGAAACAACTTTAACTGTAAATCCCTGGACAAAATACGGATCTCCATTGGTTTTAACATGATTGTATAGCGTTCCTCCATTTAGCCAGCGTACTACACTTCAGCTCTAGATCGCGTGCGGGTTCCCGACTTGCTTTACATTTTCGCTCACTGATCGTCCTCCCTTTGTCGTAGTGTAAATATACATAGGTTACCTAAATTACTCGAGAAGAAAGTAGACTTAAGTGATTTTTTTTAAATACATTGGATTTCATTTATAACGACCTCGGTTAACTTTTTGGTTAGGGCGACGTAACACTTAAGTCTCTTGAATTTAAAACATACTTTTAGAGGAAAATAGTTTGTCTATAGCGACTTCGGGTATAGCGACTAGTTTGTAACAAGCTCCTATAAATCCCATGCATATATTGCGTCCGAGTCAACACACAGAGAGCTAATCAACAAATAAACACATTCATAGAATCATAACGCTATCTTATATTTTGTTTATAACTGTTACACCAGCTTCAGATTTTGAATTGTCGTTCTAAAAGCTTATGCAAAGTTTCTCCTTGACAAAGTGTTGTAACATTTAACACAATCATTTTTGAACTGCATTTTAGTATTCATTAAACTATTATAATCAAAAGAAACCAGATATATTTTATTTTACGTGATCCGAATACAAAAGTAAAAATATCCACAGATGGTCTGCAGTTGTAATTGGTGTCCTTAGCTCCAGTTTTCGTAAGATTAGCTTGTTTTTGTAGCATTATAGCTTCAAAAACAGTCTGTATAGTAGCGTATAATATCGTACTCACTGTATATTAGCAGTTTACAATAGAAGTAACGATACGGCAGTAATTTTCAAAGAGCCAGAGTTCCACAAGGTTCAGTGCTAGGACCGGCGGTGTTCTTTATGCTGTGAACGCATATAGGTAATAGAAAGAGAGATGGATATGAATTGCGAGGGAAAGAGAAAGAAGAAAAGGGAATTAATCGAGGGTGTAGTAGATAGAACGGCCCTGCGGTCAACACAGTACTGTATTTCGTCTGCCTCCGCATACCGCTAGATATGCTTATGATGTCAGCTTGGTTCAGAACTACACCGTTAGATTGTACTAAACTGAGCGAAATTTGAAACGTTAGCAATGCATGGATCAATTTTAGCAAAATTTGGCATCATAGACGGAATGGCATACACAGTAAGACCCCGCTTAACGCGGGAAATACGTTCCAATAAGTTCCAGCGCTGTACGAAACAGTGCTAAACGAGGTCATCTTAATACGCAGATAATAGGCATAAGTGAAACAGAACCGAGAATAAGAAAAGTTGTTAGTATTTTTTTGTTTAATTTTGTAACATTTATTGTTAAATACTTTTTACCACATTAAATTTCACTGAATTATACCCATACACAAAGTTTACACGTACTATGAGAGTATTAACTGGATTTTTTTTTAAGTAATTTTTATCCAGTCTGTTGTTTCAATTTCATGTATGGAATAGTTGTACACGGGGTAAATTGTATGTATAAGCTTTGGTTCAGAACGGCATGTCGTTGCTCTGTCATATAGGATTAAACAGTTAACTTCCAGAGGGTGGCAACGTGGCGCTATTCTGAAAACGAGCTAAAAGGTTCATGAATGTACCCTACCTCTATGTATATCGTAGACAAATTGCGAAACCAGATTAAAATGGTGCGTTGTTTTATTAAAATATTGCAAGGTTGTTAAACGCTGTACCTTGTTCACTTTTGATTTAAACTTGAATTCAACAAGTACACAATATTATATAAGTTTGCACGCACGTCATTAAGTCGCTTAAAGAGGACAGTGTGATGTAGTGATCATCGTCGTAGCTTCTAGACCACACTGTCGTGGAACCTCTGCTCAAGGATGTTTTGTGTTGTCGAATTATTTGATAATGTATTTCTTATTAGTGTATTTGCCATATGGCAACATACACTATTGGCGTCGGTCGGATGGCGGGACTTAGGGGTCGGACCAAAATTTCTCGACGTTTCATAACCTCCTAAACACTTTGGCACCATTTTTAAAAATGTATATGTATCTATATATATATATATATATATATATATATATATATATATATATATATATATATATATATAGGTATAGGTATATATGTGTACGGGCAATAACTTTCGAAGGAGTTAATTTATTTTAACGAAATTTGGCACACATATTGGAATCCATCACCGCACGAAGCCTATTTAAAATGGGCCCAATCGGGTCATTTTAAGGGTGGTTTTTAGGGGATGAAAAAAGTTTTTGGGCCCAAAAATACCTAAAAAATTCTCAGAATCGTTTCAAAATTGAAATTTAACCCTTTAATAGCAATTAAAAAGTGTTCCTAAAATTTCAATAAAATCGGCCCGACAGGACCGGATTTAAAAATTTTCTGAAAACACTAGTTTGCAGATAGTGAGTTATTTCCTGAAAGGTGTTTTTAATTTTGGTGTAGACGTTTGATCGACAATAATGATGTAGTTAAAAAAAATGTAATTTAAAGGGGTGTATTAAGGAGTTAATTTTTTTATTTTGCCCAATAATCACCTTAAGTTCACATAATAAAGCCACAAGGCCTGATGTATTAGCAAATACACTATATTGTCGGCAGGGTTTTGGCACTGCGACCCGGGTTTTTTGTATAGTATTATTATTCAATAAAACACGTGGCTAATTAGACTAAGTGTAAAAAAAAAACCCGCATATTAAAAAAAAGTCGCTTAGGACTAGATTGCTATGGTATGGTTGCAAGTGGAGTTGGGCGCCAAACATTTATTATTTTGAAATGAGAAATGGTTATTCATCTTTAAAGTTCAATTCCAGATATATGTTATAATAGAAAACAGTATCACGGGTAATTGGAATAATGAATATTAATATTATTTTCTACAATTTTCAATTTTTATAATTGTTTTTTGTAATGCCAAATTGCATATTATATCATAGTTTTACTATCATTTAAGCATATTGAGAGCTTGAAAAAGTCTTAATTAAAGAAAAGACGAAACGTTGCAATCAATGAGTGTTTAAATTGATTTATTTTCATTATTCCTATTACCCGTGATACTGTTTTCTACAAATGGTTATCTTTCTAAATTACTATATTTAAAATTTTCCAAAAAATTGGGTTAAATCGTGTGAAAAGTGTTGTTTTGCATACTGATAAAATTAGCAAGTGAGACAATGAAAATATTTGTAAATTTCTTGAAGTTTAGTTTTTTTCCAAATGTCTTATTTTCTTTTTCTACAAGTTTGGAAGAGATCCGTCAGATTTTTGAAATTTCGAAAGTGGTCCATGATTACAAAAAGAAAAAAGAAACACTGCTTTAGAGACATAACGTTCATTTATTAGCCGACTTCAAAAAAAGAGGAGCGGTTCTCAATTATGTTGTATGTTTTTTTTTGTATGTTGTTACACGCGATTACCTCGCCAATTATAAACCGATTTGAAAAATTTCAACGCCATTTTATTCAGAATGCTACTGCATTGGTACTGTATAGTTTTAATTCAAATAAGTTCATCCGTTTTTAAATGACATCAAAAAAACATATTTTTATATGAATGTCAGCATTTGTGAACCGATTTTGAAAATGATTCTTTTCTTATTTAATAAGTGGCATACCTTCAGAATGATCCCACATAAATTTTACTTAAATCGGTTTAGAGGTTTTCTTTTATATTGAGTTTATTTCTTTTTTGTCCTTGGTAATTAATATAAAAATGATTGGTCGGGAAAAAGGACTTTTTAAGACAGAAATTTTGGATTATAAACATAATTATCTAAAAATAAATAACAAATAAGTGTTTACTTAAAAAGTCCTTTTTCCCGACAAATCATTTCTATGTTTTCTTTTATAATTTATAAACAAAGCATATTATTAATAAAAATGTGCGAAATCAAATCCACTAAAAAGTAAAAAATAAAAAAAACTTAAAAAAAATTTATTCGAGTTGATATCGTCCATGATGTCAATATATATTTATGGTTAGCGGGTACTTGGATATAAATAAATAAAAATCCTAAGTTTTATAAATTTTGCGAAACGTCGCAAAATTTATAAAACTTAGGATTTTTATTTATTTATATCCAAGTACCCGCTAACCATAAACATAACTTAAAAAAATATTAACCTCCTCCAAAAAAGTTACTAAAAAGATGAAAACAATGAAATTTTGAGGTTGAAACCAATATTATTACTAAAACTTTTAATTACATATATCTACTTGTATTATTTTGTGAGTTGCATTCGACCTTTTGGGCCAAACTGTACACTGTTTCGATGAGCGAACAATATTCACTAATTAAAAGAGGTATATAGATTTACCTCCTTCGTTTGCTGCGAAGCTGATATGTGAAATATTCGCTGCGTGGAATTTCGCATAGGTGTTTACTAGTCAAGTGTGTTTGTGAAAGGTCCTTCGGTTGAATAGGACGATCCGGGATGAGGGATCGGCATGCAGGATGTTTTGAAGATAAAGAGAGGAGAAGAGCCAAGAAATCCAGAGCATCTCTCTCTATTCCTTTGAACGCGCGAATGTTGTAAATAATGAATGTAATTGTGAATGCACAACCGAGAATGTTTATATAAAACAATGTTTGAGGAGGTACACTGCTATTATATCAGTGGCCAAAAAGCAAAACAGCTCAAGTGGAATTTTCTGTCATTTTTTGGATTCCGTACCTTGAAAAATACAAAAGGAAACTTTAAAGTGAAACTTCGTTATCTGTTTGTTTGTTTGTTTGTATGTCACACTCTTTTATTAGTGTATTTGCCATATATGCCATATACAATATTGGCGCGGTCGGATGGCGAGACCTAGGGGTTGGACCAATATTTCTCGACGTTTTACATCATTCTAAGCATCTTGATTCCAAATGAAAGATAATTTTTATTATAATAATAATAATGCGTTTAACGTCCGTTTCTCGACTTTATGTCATAACAGACGCCATTCGCACCATTACTATTTTCCATTTACCACCTCCCGTTATTTTCTACATTTTTTTAAAACTTCAACTTATATAATAGCAATGGGCGAATGAAGGAATTATAGGAAATTAGGAAAATGTAGGTAATTTTTGAACTAGGAGTTTGATAGGTAATCGGCCATGGCCTCAAATAAGGAACCATCTCGATATTTATCTGGAATTAATTGAGGGAAACCATGGAAAACCTCAATCAAGATGGCCGGTACAGGAATTACCGTTTCTCGGCGAGAGGCAGTAGGAAAAACTCCCAGCCACGTCTGCCCCTGCCGCGAATCGAACCCGTACCTCCCGAATGCGAGTCTAGTGCTGTACCACTACTCTACCCAGCTCGGTAATTTTTATTATAATATTATAGGCACATATTATATTCGTTTGGTAGTTGTACGAACATATCAATTTAACTTAACTTGTTTTATATGTTTAAATCAATAACAATACAACAAAACAATACAACAATAACTATCTAATATTTTTAAGTATGTAAAAGTTATAAAATTTTTCTTTTTTATTTTTTTTTTTTGTTCTTTGTCATGGCTGATTATGTCAATAGATATAGAGGCCAATAAAACATAAAAAATGTCAGAGATACCCAAACTTTTCTGAACTCCCATGGAAGGGTCCAGCGTCCCCGTTGGGAATCTATGGTTTAGATAGAACTGTACTTCTTTTCCACTATAGGCATTTTGGATGATATTTTATAGATGTTCTCTGCTATAAAAAATGCGGACGGTTGTTTTAACTTAGTTGTTGAGCGTCTGTGATCTACATTCTGTCTATCGATATTTAAAATGAAGTCTGCTTTATGAGAATTTAGTCATGCCTGGAGCACTGAAGTAACGTTAGATTATATTTTATAATCTTTGTACGAGAACAGATCTTTATATTAAAATTCTGAATGTGAATTTTCTGAAAGGAAAATTGAATGATATCGTTCCACATATTGTAAACATTAGACAATTGCTTTGGTTACGAATTACGACATGTCGCCATTGTACTGAAACTAATTGAGACAGGTTTGGACAAAGATCTCTGAATTAATTTTGAAATGACGCATAAACAAGTGCTATTAAGAATTTTATTTTCCACAAAAAAAGCAAGTCTCTTATTGGACGAGTTCACGGAGAGCCCGCGGAGTAGCGCTGCGAGCTCAGCAGCAATGCTTGCTGTTTTAAATAAAAATAGTAAAAGGATTAAATTCAATTTTCAAAGTATATTACGCAACGCCAACGCATAGGCAAACCCGTTACACATCTCTTTTAACACAGCAAGCATTGCTGGTGTGCTCGCAGCGCTACTCCGCGGGCTCTCCGCATACTCGTCCAATAAGAACTTCACCCTGTCCATGTATAAAAGAATATAATATACACTACCATTCTTTCTTATACCGTGGTGGTTCCCTACATATAAAAAAGGTAGGGTCTTAATTTTTTAGGGTTACGTACATTCGATGAAACAACTGAACCCTTATAGGATTACTTTAGTGTCTGTCTGCCACAGCTTGTTTTTTTCGAATATACTGGACGAAAAAAGTTGAAATTTGGTACATATATAGTGTTAGATAACCCAATTATGGCCGTATTTTGATTTTGGTGGTTAATTTTGGATGTCAAACTAGAAAATTAAACAAAAAATGTTTTTTTTGTGCTTCATGTGACGTCAAATGAAAGAGCTCGTTATGATAAATGCAAATATATTTTTTTATAATTTTAAAACGCGTAGTTTAACAGATACGACTATATTATAGAGTTGGGTAACTCAGATCTGAACCGGGTCAAAGAGCCGACTCCGACAGAAGATCCATGAGAGCCGACTCACTTTTTTTTGATCCGCATAACTCAGTGAAACACTTAACACACAGATGCACATTTTACACTTACGTATCAGTTCTTGCTTTGATGCATCTGTCAACTCAAATGACTCATGCATCACATGTTTGGCTATGCATTCTTGATTCTATACAGGTCGTGATATGATTGACTGAACTAGGTAACTCAGTGGCAGACTGCAGTAACATATTCAGAACTCGGCTCCTTTTGAACCGGTTCAATGAGCCGGCTCACATACGGGATCCAGATGCAAAGATGTAGATCACTAAAAAGACCCGTTTTTCCCATCTCTATTATATTAAAGAAAATTTGCGGAAATCGGCCATTTTTCTCCTTATCTCTGAAACTGAGCCTAAAATTTGAAAAAAGTAGAGGAAACAAGGCCTCACCCATAGTCTATAGGAAAACCTAAACGAAAATCCCAAGTCTTAAAGTTCTTATGGAAACCGGAATGCTACGGAACCCTCTCCCCGCGAGTTCAATTCGCACTTGACCGTTTTTAGGGTTTCGTACTTCAAAAGGAAAAAACGAAACTCTTATAGGATCCAATTGTGTAGGCTTTCACGGCTGGCGTTGTTGCAAAACTTCTTGGTTTCCGGGCTATTGTACGCCGTGGTCCATTGGTATTTCTACCTGACGTTTCGTCTACATCTGCGGTAGACATTATCAAAGGTCATTATAGGATCACTCGTGTGTCTGTCCGTCCTACTGTCACAGCCAGTTTGCTCCGAACTACTGGACCGATTTTTTTAAATGCAGTGCAATGCAGGTTGTCGACACATCAATGGCCGACCCTGAGAGAACTAACAAAGTACTGAGAGAGATTATAAGATAGATAGAGAGAGAGAGGGAAGCAAGAGAGCGTCGTTCTAAGTTCTTTTGTATCGTTCAGCGTGCAAGAGATGAGAGGTTCAGACGTAATGCCAGTGGCACCTTCTGTACATAACGACAGATCTCGATCGCTGGCTGGTTGTAGAGAAACAAGCGATAGCGATGAGAGATTTCACGTTCATCTGCAGCCGGTTGTGAATCAAAGGACTGCTGTGTTTAGATTCAAAGGATTAAGGCGTAATTTTGTCTTAACATACATACGTATAATATGTACGAGGACGATGTAAACCAAAATGTACAATATAGCGTCGCCGTTATCACTCACTTAAATGAATTATGTACAGTCACGCCGGGTAGTATACCGGGTGATTTGAAATCAAGTCCAAATGTGTCAGTCGCTTCTGAATTTTTCCTAGAATGCTCAGCTTAATGCCCCTTCACACGGTGCTGGATTTCGTGCTTGCTCACTTGCTCGGAGTCCTGATGGCCGTCTTGCATGCTACGCTGCTGGAAGTGACGTTACTGATTGCTACGTTGCTCGCTAGCTTGCTATATTTTGGTGATAGGTCCGGTGCCTGCTAGTTTGAGAACTTGGCGATACATGGTATACTATAATAAGCTAGTCTGGGCGGTAACATGAATGGACGCGTGGTTTAGCGCGCGTACATTGTTTCATACCTAGGTGTACAGAGTTCGAGTCCCAAGAATGGCGATGTGTGATTTTTGCTTTTTTTCCAACTGTTTCGTTTTTTACATGATATTTATTTACATTATTTTCCAATTTTCTTTTATATAATAAAAATAAATTATTTTCTTGTTTTAGTAATTAGTGGTGACAAAAGTCTCGCAAATATCAACTTTTGTATGTGATATTTGTCATAAAAAGTTTCGTTATAAATGTAGTTTGGTACGGCATACGAAAACCCATAATATCAATACAAGTGGTACTCATTTTGGGGGATTATATTGCGTTTTGGGAGTTTTATATTGCGTTTTGGGGGTTTTATATTGCGTTTTGGGGGGTTTTATATTGCGTTTTGGTGGGTTAATGTAATACAATATTAATTTTACAAAAAAATTGTCATGATGCTAATTAGGACCATGAAAGTGTAAATAATTGTTTATGATGCTAAATGCCCATATACTGATTTTTATGTATCCTTAGTGCATATACATCGGGTTGCCATTTTTGTATATATTAGAAAAATAGACTTTCAAAATTCGATATCTCGAAAACTAAGTTCCAGGGATGGCCTGCAGGGTCAACCGTTTTTCTGATTATTTATATATAAATATACTGTTATTTTTAAAATCTATTACTTTGTAAAAATAATTATATTACGTTGAGTAATATTGAAAATACAAATTTTATTGAAAATAAAGATTTATAGATATACTAAATATCAATATTGCCGTTTTCTTTAAATATAACTGTCAACCTAGCAAAACAGCGAGCAAATGAGCAAGCTTCGTGTGAAGTGAACTAGCAGCGTTCCCTACCAACCACCAAGCAGGATACCATTCATGGCAGCCTGCAACCGAGCAAGTGAGCAAGCACGAAATCGAGCACCGTGTGAAGGGGCCTTTATAGTAGGAGAGCTGTTAGACTTTTTTGGGTAGTGTATTGTAATCGCGCTTTACAAAATATTGTGTAATACCTTTCACAGTTTTTAGTAGCGATTACATAACATTATCTGTTTTTGCATTCCTTAGCTGTAAAATATAAAATACTTTTAATCATTCAATGTTCATTATTCTGTACTGAAAGTTGTATGATTAAATAAAGAACTGTTAAATTGAATCTAATTATTATTAAATAAATAATTATTAAATTAAATTATCAGTAAATAATACATGTAGATATTTGAGGTACAGATGGAAAAAACGGGTCTTTTAGTGATCTGCATCTTTGCATCTGGATCTCGTATGTGAGCCGGCTCACTCAACCGGTTCAAAAAGAGCCGAGTTCTGAATATGTTACTGCAGTCTGCCACTGAGTTACCTAGTTCAGTCAATCATATCACGACCTGTATAGAGTCAAGAATGCATAGCCAAACGTGTGATGCATGAGTCATTTGAGCTGACAGATGCATCAAAGCAAGAACTGATACGTAAGTGTAAAATGTGCTTCTGTGTGTTAAGTGTTTCACTGAGTTATGCGGATCCGTTGATCCGTCGGCTCAAAAAAAAGTGAGTCGGCTTTCACGGATCTTCTGTCGGAGTCGGCTCTTTGAACCGGTTCAGATCTGAGTTACCCAACTCTAATTTGAGGCACTGTGAAAATTTGTACAATACCTCTTTAGTAATATCCGAATACTAAAACACAGACTTGGTTGAAGGGTAGTGGGGCTTAAGCGACCCTCAAATTTTTAAATTTGCAACATTTTTTTCCTCAGTAAAAAGCTCTTGAGACATTTTGAATTTTTTATGCCTTGAAATTTAGCCAGGTGTTTGCAAAATTATATTTTTGAAAAATTTAAAAAATATATTTGAGGCACTTTGAAATTTAAGCAGAATAATATTGGTAACTAAAAATAGATATATTAAAAAAAAACAGGTCATTTCAAACTCCTGGATCAAAAATTGCGTACTTTTTTCTAATTTCCTATAATTTCTTCATTTTCACATTGCTATTAAGTTGAAGTTTTAAAAACGTAGAACATAACGGGAAGTGGTAGACGAAAAAATAGTAATGGTGCGAATGACGTTTGTTATGCCATAAAGTCGAGAAACGGACGTTAAAAGGTAAGTATATTTGTATATTCTTAACGGGCGCAATTTCTCTTTTTGTGCAAAACTTTGTCTGCGTTTAACAAACCTGGGACTTAACCAATAACTGCTTGTAAACTGTAAGCGATAGCTTATGGAATCTATAGTTCTAGAATAGTGTCTATATTAGATTACTACAGCATTATAGAACTACGATATACGATATGTCTATAGTAACAGTGATTTTAGATATAGGTATTGGGTTGGAGAAAAAGTAATTTCGGTTTTTCCCAATAGATGGTTTTAAAGTTGCATATCTCTAATAATACTTATTCAGTAAAGCCGTACTATAGCGCGTTTGAGAGGTAACAGTCCATAGAACATTCTAGATATAAAGGTAGCGTCATTCGTTTACTCAGTCTAAATTTATTGCGCTTTGAAAATAGAGATTTTCGTCATATTTTGATTTTTTACTTCCGAAAAGGGAACAAGGCTGCGCAGGTTCATCGAAAATTGTGTGGTGTTTATGGTGCTTAAGTGAACGATAGTGTCAGAATTGATTTGCTCGCTTTCGTTACGGAAGTGTGGATGTTAAAGACGAAGCTTTCCCTGGCGGGCCAATCGTTGAAGAAGTCGATGATATTTAAAAAAAAAACGAGGAAAACCAACATATTTCATCTGGCGATATCGTCACGGAACTAAAGATCGACCATAAAACAGTTTTGAACCATTTGCATGGGACTGAATACCCCAAGAAGCTCGATACTTGGCTCCCACGTGAATAGACAGTGAAAAATTTAATGGACCGTGTTTCCATTTGTAAATCGAAACGAAATCAAGCCATTTTTGAACGGAATGATTACGAGTGATCAAAAGTGGATCACGTACGACAGTAATGTGTAAAATAAATCGTGGTCGAAGCCCTGAGAAGTTCCCCAAACGGTTGCAAAGCCCGTATTGACTCAAGAAAGGTGATGCTGGGTGTTTGGTGGGATTGGAAAGGAATTGTTCTTCATTTGCTGTTCGAATCTGGCCAAATCATTAATTCGACTCTCTACTGTCAACAACTAATGCGATTGAAGCAGACAATTCAAAATAAGCGGCCAGAATTGATCAATCGGAAAGGCGTTGTCTTCCATTCCGACAACGCTAGACCACACATATCTTTAGTCACTCGGTAAAAATTGAGAAAGCTTGGCTGGGAAGTTTTGATGCATCCACCGTATAGCCCGGATCTTATCCCGTCCGACTACCATTTGTTTCGGTCTCTGTAGAACGCTCTTAATGGTGTAAAGCTGGCTTGAAAAGGGTAATCGGAAAAAACAGACCGGAAAAAATAGATTGGGAAAAAATAGATCTGGAAAAAATAGATTTGGAAAAAATAGTTTTGGTAAAAAATACCCCGGAAAAATGGGTGGCTGAGAGTTGGGCGCTTTTGGGTGGGTGGGTGTTGTGTGCTTTTGGTTTATAATGCTAAAATTAAATGCCCATATCCTGATTTTTATGTATTCTTAGTGCATATAATATATCGGGTTGCCATTTCCATATATATAGTTGTGATTCGTGTCTATTTTTCCCAGGTTAATTTTTTCCGGGGCTATTTATTCCAAATCTATTTTTTCCAAGTCTATTTTTTTCGGTCTATTTTTTCCGGGGCTATTTTTTCCAGGGCTATTTTTTCTGGGATTCCTTGAAAAGAGGCTTGTGAAAATCATTTGGTTGAGTTCCCAGAAATCCTACAGTGACGAAATTATGGTTTTTCCAGGAAATTGGCAAAAGGTCATCGACCAAAACGGTACATGTATCATTGATTAAGGTTTGAAATTTATATGAATAAATTCGCTTTGAAAAACATGAAAAAAACCGAAATTACTTTTTTCCGCATCTATATACTAGATATATGCCATCTATGGGTATTATGTAGTTACGGTGTAGGTACTTGATAAATCCGGTTGGCATTACCGGTAATTACCGGTAATTATTAATAATTAATTCGTTAAAAGCGATTAATAAGTAATAATAGGTATTTATTAAAAAGTTTGGTTGATGTATGCGGGCAATAATTTTTGAAAGAGCTAATTGATTTAGACGTTTGGCCCACATGTTGGAATTCATCACCACACAAACCGTATTTAAAACAGGCCTTAGCGGATAATTTTAAGGGGTGTATTTAAGGGTTTAAAATTGTTTTGGGGTCCAAAAATATCGAAAAAATTCTTGGATTTGTTTCAAAATTGAAATTAAATTAAATCAATTAAAATGTGCTCCTAAAATATTAATATAATCGAGTTATAAATTTTATGAAAACACTTTTTCAGATAGAGAATTAGACTTACTGAAAACTGCATATAATTTTGTGCAGATGAAATATTGAAATTAAGAAACAAACATTATTTTAAGGAGTTAAATTTTTTATTTTGTCCAAAAACGAACAAATGCATATCATAAAGTCACACTGCCTGTATTAGCAAACACATTATATTGTCGGCAGGGCTTTAGCACTGCAACCCGAGTTTTTTTACATTTTGAAGAATAAGTAACTAAACAATACAAGTCAAAAGAAGGGAGCTGTAAAGAAAAAAATGATCCGCCATTTTGTGTCGGCCGCCATTTTGAATTCGGAATGAAGTCACACTGCTGATTGTATTCTACTTGTCATATCCTTTCATTTGATACCCATGTAGAGGGGGTTCTAAAGAAAAAGGTAATCCGCCATTTTGTGGTGGCAGTCATATTGGATTTACCATAATATTCAATGTACTATATCCTCAGAATCAAAGGTGTGAGCAAAATTTCAACTTAATCGAAAACCGGGAAGTGGGTCAAATTTAACTTGCAAGATTTGATTACAGACAGACAGATACCGGGATAGGTTAAACTAAATAAAAGCTTGTAATTAAAATGGTATCTCCCCTGCGTTTCTTATCACATCATTGCTAATAAAAGGATGTGCATTTTTACCATTTTCGCAAATTATTGAGAAGACATAATATACAATTGAGTATTTGAATTAAAAAAAAACTACTAATTTTTTTTATTTTTCAAATAATATATCGTAAATAATACTGAAGAACGAAAAGAAAAAAAATTTAAGCCATAGGTAATTAATAACAAATTAATTAAAATGTATAAAATTTCAAAAGATATTACGTGATAACAAAACGTACCAGGAATGTTTGTGACGTCAAAATGACAAAAGTTGTGCATTTGTGTATGGCTTTATAATACATACTATCAAAGTAACCGTAGCAACCAGGACCATAAAAACATTTTGACGTCACAGAGGTTTTTGGCGCTATCGGATCTTAGCTTAAACATTATTTTTAAAACAAATATAACTTTTTCATTATGAAATTAAACAAAATAATAAAAGTAGTTTCGCTATAAAACTTGTATGTGATATGTAAAAAAAAATCATTCAGAAAGTTAGCAGGAAAGTGGACAAATTGATGTAAATCAATAAACCAATTATTAATTTATCAATTTGTCCACTTTCCTGCTAACTTAATTGTATATGTTTGAAAAAAAATATGGACGCAACAATTTCCAATATTATTTAGAAGTTCCGTCATTAAATATGACAAACAACACAGACGAGCATGTGCGGGAACGAACTTCTGGAACACTCTGTACAATACGTACGTATGGATATGTAATAGGAAGCTTTAATTTATCGTTCGTAAGGTTGAGTCAGACGTCCGTGCTATAATAGAACGATTTTAATTGTCGGAACGATTTTACGAACGCCTGATTTATTTTAACCACGTTTGTTATTTCCCAGTTTTTATATACGTCCATTGTAAGTTTATAGATACTGCATCTGTTCTGACAGAATCGTGGAGTACTGAGCAATCAATCAATTATATTAATGAGTATACAGGCTGTACCATTGCTATATAGTGTTTTTGTCACGTGCTATATACACTATTGCCGTCGGTCGCAGAAAGTTGGGACTGTTATTCAAAAAAACCCGGGTCGCAGTGCCAAAACCCTGCCGACAATATAGTGTATTTGCTATACGTAGGCAATGTGGCTTTATTATGCGAACTTAAGTTGGTTTTTGGGCAAAATAAAAAATTTTACTCCTTAGTACACCCCTTAAAATAACATTTTTTTTTCTTAATTGCAATATTATTATCAATCGAACCTATATACCAAATTATATACACCTTTCAGTAAAAAATTCCCTATCTGCAAAATACTGTTTTCACAAAATTTGTAAATCCGGTCCTGTCGGGCCGATTTTATTAAAATTTTAGGAACACATTTTAATTACTACCAGAGGGTTAAATTTCAATTTTGAAACGATTCGGAGAATTTTTTCGGTGTTTTGGGGCCCAGAAACAAATTTCAACCCTTAAAAACTACCCTTAAAATGACCCAATTAGGCCCTTTTAAATAGGCTTCTTGCGGTGATGGATTTCAACGCGTGGGCCAAATTTAGTTGAAATCAATTACCTCTTTCGAAAGTTGTTGCCCGCACACATATATATATATAAACATTTTTAAAAATGGTGCCAAAGTGTTTAGGAGGTTATGAAACGTCGAGAAATTTTTGTCCGACCCCTAGGTCCCGCCATCCGACCGACGCCAATAGTGTATGTTGCCATATGGCAAATACACTAAAAATGACCGATAACGGCTTAGCTCAAAAACAAAGTACAATCGAAAAGTGAAATTTACAAGAAAATACACCTCTTAACCTTCAAGCGGGCGTGCGGTTAATAATAATAATAATAATAATATATATTTAGTATTGATTACACCGTATGGTCAAATACAAGTCATGTCAAATATATTAAATAGGAACCGCATTATTTAAAAAATCGCTGTAGTTATAAGTAACACGTGTCTTTCAAGAATTCTTTAATGGTTTTTTTGAATTTTGCTATTGGCAAATCTTTTGTATCTGCAGATAACTTATTATAAAATTGTAGCCCAATATAATTTGGGCCATACCTTGTATGTGTAAATCTTTTTAGAGGCAAACAAATGTTAGATTTATGTCTGGTGTCATGTTTATGTACACTTGATTATATCTATTGAAAGTACTAATGTTTTTTTTTACGTATACCAAACATGAGTATATGCACTGATCAAAGAAGGTTAGTATTTTTAAATGTTTAAATAAAGGTTTGCAACTTTGATTAAACTCAGCATTTGACAATATTCTAATTGCCTTTTTTTGGACCAAAAAAACTTTACAAGCATCGATAAAGCGAAAAAGAAAAAATAAATGTGTAATAATTTTTTAAAAGCTATTGAATGGCACCAAATTTGGCACCCTTACCCCATCACCTGGGGGTGAGGAGGGGGTAACTTAAAAAAGTTAAACGGGAACCCTTTTCCGTTGCAGATTTGGATTTGTAAATGAGGTTTATAATCATCGCAATTGATGGACAACCCTAGTTTGAACGAAATCTCTGCACACATAAGATCATAACAAGAGAGACAAGATAGAGAACGAATGGCGGTTGCAGAGGAACGTCTTTGATGGAAGGAGGTCGGATGGAGGTAAATATATTTTAATAGTTGGAGAGCTTTTAAACATTTTTGGGTAGGTATTTGAGGCACTGTGAAAATTTGTACACTAACTCTTTAGTAATACCCGAATACAAAAACACATCTGGCTGAGGGATAGCGGAGCTTAAACCAATTTTTAAATTTTTTGTGCAATAAAAAATCCTTGAGACATTTTGAAATTTAATTACCTTGAAACTTACTATTTAAGAAGTTGAAAAATGGAAAAGCCAGATTTCTAAATCGGGCCTAAAACTTAGGTGTTTGAAAAATTATATTTTTGAAAAATATATTTGAGGCACGTTAAAATTTTACCTAAAAATAGATATATAGTCAAAATCTGTTATAACGACATTTGGACGTAAAAACCGATAGTCGTAACAACCGGTGATGTTTTCTAGGTACAAAGTAATTTTTCATTAAGTATGTAGTATTATTGAATGTGTAGGTATATATAAATAAATCCATAGATTTTTTTTTTTTTTTTTATATGGGTAGTGCGCAGCGACTTAGGCTATATGCACGTGGTCCATAGATATTAATAGGTATAATATTCACATTATCATTATCATTTTTATGTATTCATAAAATCTGTAATTTTAGTCTGCTTGGAACACTTCTGTGCGTACGAATTTTGTTTACAATACAGCTGGTCGTTCTAACAGATATAATTCTCCGAAGATATGAAGATACTACATTACATGTAGTCGCTTAATGCGGTATGTCGTAATAAGCAATGTCGTAAAAGGCAGTGTTTTTTATAAGGCAGTCATATAGCATTCAGTCAGGACCTACGATTTTGGTCAATGTAACAGATATGTTGTTCTAAACGAAGTAGTCGTAGACGGTTTTGACTGTATTAAAAAAAAACAGGTCGTTTCGGTGGAACATTCTACCTGCCAGGTGATTAAAATTTTGAGGGTCGTTTAAGCCTCGCTTCCCTTCAGCCAGGTGACCAGGTCTGTGTTTTTGTATTCGGGTATTACTAAAGAGGTATTGAGGCAATTTTCACAGTGCCTGAAATAATGATAATGAAATGATGAAATTTATTCACATAGTAAATACGTCACAATTAAAAGACCATTACATAAAATCGTTACAAAACACTATTTTAGAACAATTTAAAATCATACAAGGCACTATATCTAATAAAACATGCTTTATCTCCTTTTTATATTTATTTAAATTTAGCTCTCTGACATTTCGAGGTACCTAGCTTATTGTAAAATACTTTTGCCCAATAATTAGCTTCATATTTATATTTATCCGCTCTAAATCTAGATTGCATAATATCTATATTTGACCTAGTAGGGTAGTTATGACTTTCAAATTGGAAATTGAAATTTGAAATATTTAATTTAAGGTGGACCAAACATTCGTATATAAAATATACCTATCTAAAAATGTCTAATAGCTTTCGGGCTATAAATATTATAACGGCGACATATTATGGTATATCATGCTCTAAAAACCTTATTCAAACAAAATACCGACTTACGACTTAGAATACTTCAGCACTTGGTAAATAGTCTCGTCTCTTCGTCAGATTAACTTTGTTATACTTTAGTTGTTTAACTGAAACCCGGAAGCTACTGATACCTTATCGTTTATAACATATGTTTTGTAAATAAATAGTTTTTGTTTACATAAATTTTGCAAGCGAAAACCTAACCGAATACGTCGATAACTAAGCACTCACGTTGCAGTGCAAAACCCTACCGACAAAATAGTGTACAATAAGACACCGCTTAACGCGAGAGATACGTGTCAGTAAATTCCAGCGCCATACAAAACAGCGCTAAACGAGGTCATCTTAAGGTAGTTGTCGTGGTACAATATTGACAAAAAGTTATAGATTATACGCGCCACAAAAGTATACTAGCTTGTAGCTAAGTGATCCATAATTTGTACGCAAGACTGTACCCGTGGAAACGTAACCCATATAGTATTCATAGGCATGTATACTTTAAATCGTTATTTATAAATAATTAGACGGTCAAAAAAAATGTCTTATTTTTTTTAAAACTCATAACAAATGTATTGAAAGACTGTCAGTTTTTGGAAAGTTTCTGATAGTTAGTTCTTTTTTTATAAATAAGGAACTGGTTCAGAACTACAGAGATCGTATACAATCAATGTTAATTATCCAATTTTTAATTGAATTTATCTCGGATTATATACGGTCGATCGACTTCAAATTTTCAGGGTAATTGTATTATCATGTCCTTAATAAGTATACAAAAATTAAGAATTTTCTGACGGTGTGCCTTAACCACGACAACTACCTTAATACGCAGATAGTAGGCATAGGTGAAACAGAACCAAGAATAAGAAAAGTTAGTTTTGTAACATTTATTGTTAAATACTTTTTTATCACATTAATTATAGATGTATTAATTGCTAATATCGATTTTTGTTCATAAAACATTTACGAAAATCAAGTAAAAGTCCGAGTAAGAAGTTATGTTTGTGATAAGAAAGGTTCCTCATTTGACACATTTTGTTTTTTCGGAAGAAATCATCTAATGTCGTTTCCATTTTTCTGTTTCGTTCTGCAAGCTGTTGTCGATAGCAAGATATTGCATCAATGACACTTCGTTTTGCCTTTAAACTGCTATCAACATTTGAATCATTTTGCATAAACTGATCCATAATTTACGTTATAGTGGCTAAACTTTTTTTTAGAAACCGCGTAATACTGAAACAGCGTTAAGCGAAGCATCGTTAATCGAGGTCTTACTGTATTTTCTAATATAGACCGTATGTGAATTTATGTTTGTTTTTGGACAAAATAAAAATGAACCTCCCTAATGCACCCCTTAAAATAATATTTTTTCTTAATTTCAATATTTTGCCTCTGTTTTATCAATTGTGTAGGCTTTCACGGCTGGCGTTGTTGCAAAACTTCTTGGTTTCCGGGCTTGTACGCCGTGGTCCATTGGTATTTCTACCTAGAAATATCAATGGACCACGGCGTACAAGCCCGGAAACCAAGAAGTTTTGCCTGTTTTATCAATTCATTATCTGCACAAAATTATATAGAGCCTTCAGTAAGTATAATTCTCTATCCACAAAAGTATTTTATGTCAAACCGATTTTAACCTGAACGAGGTCAGATCGGTTAAATAGAAGAAATAAAAAAATCGCATTCAAATCCGTTGAGTAGTTTTTCGGATATACAAACAGAAGTGAACTCTAACTTTCTTTTATCTGTTAGTGTTGATGTTGATAATGGAGATTTGTCCTTGATTATTTCGCTACCAAATAAAAATTTGCCCGGATGAATCCTGACCAAAAAGTTAGTTTATATAGAAGAAAGTTTTATTGAACGGACGCTGGTGTCTGTGTGTACATTAAATATGTTTGGCTTTGTAAAAAGCTCTTAAAGCGAGTTTTGTAAGTTCGATTTAAAAGATATCGGGGATCTGTATAAATAGGTATATTGCGTTGGTTTGCGAAACCTTTTAATTGAATTTATCGATTGGGAAAAGTACTGTTACACAAATTCTCAAGTGCAATCAATACAAGTATATATTGAGTTCCTCTTACGATAAGGATTTGGTGATGCTTACATTAAGAGGGTGGCGAAAAACTTACTTTCAAACATGTTTTAGCCAACATTTATTCTAACATTTACCTCTAGCAGGACTGACAAGTTTACCAAATCTGATTGAAAATTCTGCAATCGACAAATATAACAATTTAAAAAAAACCTTTAAAAAAAAAAAATATTAACCTCCTTCAAAAAAATCACTAAAAAGATGAAAATAATGTAAATTTGAGGTCGGAGCTAATTTAATTTCAAAAAAAATCACTAAACAGATGAAAATATTGAAATTTTGAGGTCGGAGCTAATTTCATTACAAAAACTTTTAATTATACATATCTACTTTTATTAATTACTTAATTACTTACAAAAGAACACTTTTTATTCTATGAACAAATATTTCTGTCAGCCATATTGATATTTTATTGATGTTTTATTGATGTTTTATTTATATTTTATTGTGTTTTTACTTGGAAATTGTTAATATTGACTCATTCTACACTGTGCTCAGTATGATGGAATAAAGATATATTATTATTATTAAATATGCGTCGACTTCAAAATTTCATTATTTTCATCTTTTTAGTGATTTTTTTGAAGGAGGTTAATATTTTTTTTTAAAGTTTTTTTATTTTTTACTTTTTAGTGGTGGATTTGATTTCGCACATTTTTGAAGATTTCCCTCGATTTCTCCAGGATTCCGTTATCAGATCCTGACCTGATGACCGTGGGACCACCTGGAATGTATACCCTTTCAAACAAAAAAAGAATTTTCCAAATCGGTTCAGGCGTCTTCGTGTAATTGGGGAACATACATAAAAAGTAATAATAATAAAAAAAAAGATTCCGACGAATTGAGAACCTCCTCCTTTTTTTTGAAGTCGGTTAAAAATTAAATGGACTTCAAACAAGTGCGCGATTTATTAAATAAGATCGAATTTATATTTTTTATATGTATAAAAAACGGTGTCGACGCATTCTGTTTATGTAAAACTTCTTCCTCTTTCGTTTAAGACAGGTTTCGAACCGACCTGATTAAATTGATCGAATTACAAGCAAAAAACATATATTTTTAATTTGGGATCAAAATTCAAAAATCAGGCGACGTCAGGATCAAATAGACCCCAAGACGAATCGAACAAAAAAGGTTTTTAAAATCAGTTAAGCCGTTTGAGCTGTACGCATGACGACTGATTAGTATTCAGTCTATAGATAATCTTGTGGCAATGAAACTTCTTTAGCGAGGCTATCTGTTTGAAAATTCTTGTGACGCGTTATGCGTTACGAAAATAGAATGCTTTGTGTGTATGAAGACGAGGGGTCTTCTAAACCGTTCAGTCCAAAAACTATTTTTCAATTGATTTTATATTACATAAACGAGAGGGAGCCCTAAATCGTTCTGTCAAAAAATTAAAGGAGGGAACTCCTAAACCGTCCAGTCCAGATGGAATTTCTAAACCGTGTTGTCCAAAAATTATTTTCCAAAATTTTTAGCCGTTCTATCTAAAAATTAGAGGATGACTCTGCAATCGTTTAGTCCAAAAATTATTTTCCACTTTTTTATATTACGTAGATGAGGAGGGGAACTAAACCGTCGTGTATAAAAATTAGAGAGGAGGGGACTCCTAAACCGATTTATCCAAAATTTGTTTTCCAAATTTTTTTTTACTACGTAGCCGAGGAGGGACTCTTAAAACCTTCTACGACGAAGGGTTTCACTTCCCCTGCGAGTTTATGTAGATGAGTCCCAGTGTTGCCAGATTTTTTTTTTGCCAAGTCGGGTTTTTGGAACTTTTTGAGTGAAAAAAGCGGGATTCTTTCGTCGAAAGCGGGACATAGTAAAAAAACGTATATATTCAGAAGTTTTTAAATATTTATCTTTTTATTTGAGTTCAAATTACGTTTACGTGACAATAGATAGCAAAAATAGCCATAGAAAATGTATTTTAATAAAAATATGATAGGTATTTTAAATCAGATTTACCCTATCGTTAAATAGTTGAGTGTTATTCGTCTTCTGAATAAAAAAAAAAAATAAAAAAACAAATCAAAATCAAGAAAGTTTTATTCATTACAAAAAAATGGCGTTTCAAACAATAGTCTGATGAGTGAGTGTTACAAATTGCAACTTACAATAAGAGAATAATTATTTACGCACGGTCGAGTTATCCCCGAAAAACGGGACTGAGCCTGTCCCGCGCGGGACATTTAATTTTGATTTAAAAATCGGGACGTCCCGCCAAAATCGGGACGTCTGGCAATGCTGATGAGTCCCAAACATTTTTCGAGTCGTTTTGTTTGAGCCACCCTTGAGTCGAAGTCTCAGTTAACAAGCTGAGAATGTCCGCTATGCAACAGTTATTGTCTGAAGTTATTAATTGCCCTGTTCCCGCCGCCACATCGTCACGTACAAACCTCTGCTGCTAGCTTAACCCGTTCCCCAGTCGCCGCTTCTATCACAGAAGACGGTATACAGCAACAAACCAAACCGTGTTTAGTGAGTGTGAATTGACAAAAACTCAAATATCTAGTGCAATAAATCGAGCATCTCGCATAACATATTACTAACAAAATTGTCGACTCCCACCAAAAACATTTCATGTGAAACTGGTTGCCAAGACTCACAAGTTCGTAATGCTTTCACTGTTAAAAAGTTATGAGATCTCTAGTAGAGCCAAGCCCCTAGTTGAGCTCCGATTTGTCTTGGTCAAAAAGTATGGCTTGGCCGTTTTGTGATTGCCGCACAAATTATTTCTTATGAACTCTTCAATTCCCATATCCAAGTTAATAAAGATTTTTGATTTTTTTTAAATAAAATACCTTATATACATTTGGTTATGACAAGAAAAAATATAAATAAAAAATAAACTACCCCATTTTTCTTTTATGGGGGTGTCACCTACAGGTGACACTGGGCGTTGTGAAATTAGGACTCTGAAGCAGACACAGATTGTTTCTTATTATTACGGTAGGAATAAAACGTCAGAGTTTATAATAATTTTATTTATATTTAGATATATCAGTTCCTGTATAATAAAAATAGTTTATCTGAAAGAAACAAAACACCTATCTATACTAATATTATAAAGCTAAAGAGTTTGTTTGTTTGTTTGATCGCGGTAATCTGAGGGACTACTGGTTCGAATTGAAAAATTATTTTTGTGTTGGATAGTCCATTTATCGAGGAAGGCTATAGGCTATATAATATCTCGCCACGACCAATAGGAACGGAGCATCATTGAAAAATGTTGCAAAACCGGGAAAAATTATTCCTTTTGAGAGTTTCCGTTGCGGCGTAAACGGTTATTATAATGCCCAGTTGTACCTGCAGGTGACACGGCATATTTCCAACGTCGCAAAAAACATGTTCAAAGTTATTTTTGTCAATAAAAACATTTGTGCAATAGTTTATTTATTCATTTATTACATGCAATAAGAAAAAATAACAATAGTTACGATCTAGGCATTTTTATTTCACCTTTTATCGCAAGAGATTACACAAACACAGACTGCTCGAATTTTGCGCGAAGCATCTGATTGTATTTGATAGATGACATTTGGCTAGTGTTGTCAGAAAAAAATAATTAATAGTTTTACTTATTGGCTTTGCAACAATGGTAGTGGAATTTAATAATAAAATCTCCGTGTGATAGAAAAAAATATTGAACTTCTGTCACCTACAAGTGACTGGGAATTGAAGAGTTAAATTTTATGTCACGTAGTTCCACGAACATTAAACGACCAAGCCATACTTTTTGACCAAGATGTAGAGTACAAATCGGAGCTCAAATAACGGCTTGACTCTGTTAGAGATCTCATCATTTTTAAACAGTGAAAGCATTATGAACTTGTGAGTCTTGGCAACCAACTTACCATGAAATGTTTTTAGTGGGATTTCATTTCTTTTTGGCAGGCGCGAGGCGCCGTAAATTATTATATTTTTTTTGGGCTCTAAACAAAATTTTACGATAGAGTTGTCCTTCTTTTTTGGTTACCTAGCCGTTATCGGAAACCCTTTTTAGTGTATTTGCCATATGGCAACATACACTATTGGCGTCGGTCCCATGGCGGGACCTAGGGGTCAGACCAAAATTTCTCGACGTTTCATAACCTCCTAAACATTTTGGCACCATTTTTAAAAATGTTTATATATATATATATATATATATATATATATATATATAAAATAACTTTCGAAGGAGTTAATTGATTTCAACTAAATTTGGTCAGCGTGTTGAAATCCATCACCGCAAGAAGCCTATTTAAAATTAGCCCAATCTGGTCATTTTAAGGGTAGTTTTTAGGGGTTGCAAAATGTTTTTGGGCCCCAAAATACCGAAAAAATTATCCGAATCGTTTCAAAATTCAAATTTAACCCACTGGTAGTAATTAAAAAGTGTCCCTAAAATTTTAATAAAATCAGACCTACAGGACCGGATTTAAAAATTTTAAGAAAGACTAGTTTGCAGATAGTGAACTATTTACTGGAAGGTGTATATGACTTGGTATAGAGGTTCGATTGATAATAATATTGCAATTAAGAAAAAAAATATTATTTTCAGGGGTGTATTAAGGAGTCAAATTTTTTATTTTGCCCAAAAACAAAGTTAAATTCGCATAATAAACCCACACTGCCTGTATTAGCAAATACACTATATTGTCGGCAGGGTTTTGGCATTGCGACCCGGGTTTTTTATTAATTAAACCTCAAATTCTTACTGCGGTTGCAACGACTATCGTTTCTGTAATCCTGTTCTGTGATTCTACCTTGCCGACACTATACGGCACACTGTGTCACACGTGACGTCATGCGACGCCATGACGCAAGGGACGCTGCCACTCTCTCTGCATGACATGCTGTGATGAGATATTGATTCTGTGCTCTCGCGCTTAGACCTCAACGAATTCATCTAATATCGTTCACCGAACATTGTTGCATATATAATTATATTTTTGCATCCCCCTATAAAATTCCCGCTTTTTATGCTTGTAATTCTATTCTATTCTATTCTATAGTGGTTATAAAATTAGTCATTTAACACTAATAAGCAAAGTAAAACCAAAATATGTGATCTAACCAATAATTTCCATGAACGATTCGTGAGTTACCATTTAAAGTACAGTAAGACCTTGCTTAACGCTGTTTCAGTATTACGCGGTTTCAAAAAAAAATGTCTAGCCACTATAACGTAAATTAAGGATCAGTGTATACAAAATCAATAGAAGTTTAAAGACAAGACCAAGTGTCATTAATGCAATATTTTGCTATCGACAGCAGCTTATTGAACGAACTAGAAAGAGGCAAACGACATTAGATGACTTCTTCGCAAAAAACAAAATATGTCAAATAACCTTCCTCATCACAAACATTACTTCTTACTCGAACTTTTATTTTATTTACATAAATGTTTAATGAACAAAAATCTATAATAGCGATAAATAAATTTATAATTAATATGATAAAAAAGTATTTAACAATAATTTTACAAAATTAAACAAAACATTTTTTATAATTGAAAACAGTATCACGGGTAATTGGAATAATGAAAATAAATCAATTTAAACACTCATTGATTGCAACGTTTCGTCTATTCTTTAATGATTTAATTATTATAACATATATCTGGAATTGAACTTTAAAGATAAAATTTTTTTTTATTATTCTCAGTTCTGTTTCACTGATGCCTACTATCTACGTATTAAGATGACCTCGTTTAGCACTGTTTCGTATAGAACTTATTAGAACGTATCCTTCGCGTTAAACGGGGTCTTACTGTACTTTATTTTGGACATTAATGGTCGTCAATATAGTGTTTCTTGTGATCCCTCAAATTGTAAAATATGCTCTCGGGAAATGTCGAATTATGGTTGCAAATTTCAGTTTATTATTACTGTTCTCCATAAAAATGTTTAAAAATTTCAAGACACATATTTTTGTCCTAAGAATTAAATTAAAAAAACGTGATATATAGAATTGAATATTTCTTTACACACTACCTAAATAGAAAAACTGGATCGCAACGCTCTACCGTTGCGATCCAGTTTTTATATTTGTAAAACTTCTAGGACAGGAATCCAAAAAATTAGCTTAGGGATCCAAGATAAAAGCAGTATTTAATGAAAATTTTGCAATTTAATCTTTTTAAATTAATTAATTAATTAAATTGCAAAATTTTCATTAAATACAGCTTTTGTCTTGGATCCCTAAGCTAATTTTTTGGATTCCTGTCTTAGAAGTTTTACAAATAGAATTTAATGGGATTATTTTCAAAAATAATCTAAATCCCTGCTTGTCATGTCTGGGACACTCTGTATAACAGTTTATTTCAATTTCAAATTAATGTAATACTTTATTCATTAGAACTGCGTCTTTAAAGAAAAGACAAGCTTTAATTTCAATGAATAAATAGTGTCACTTCATTTTAAATTAAACTACATCGTGAAATTCTTAGTAATTTACAATTTGCCAAAGGCTAAACATTACAATTTACAATCTTAAATTTAATTATACTACAAAATGTAATGAATACGAAATAAATTGATACTGTTTTGTTTTTAAAACCATTGTTTTTTCTAGAATAAATATAACCATTTCTAAGTAATTGTATTTATAAGTACGGACTATATAATACGATTGTTTGCACACATGGTGGCAGAAATGAGAACTGTGAGACTTGATTGCTTCGATATTTTATGGAGACTATAATAATAATAATAATGCGTTTAACGTCCGTTTATCGACTTTTATGTCATAACAGACGCCATTCGCACCATTACTATTTTCCATTTTACCACTTCCCGTTATTTTCTACATTTCTGAAACTTCAACTTAACTAATAGCAATGGGCGAATGAAGGAATTATAGGAAATTAGGATAGGATAGGTAATTTTTAAACTGAGAGTTTGATAGATAATTGGCCATGGCCTTGAATAAGGAACCATCTCGATATTTTTATCTAGAATTAATTGAGGGAAACCATGGAAAACCTCAATCAAGATGGCCGGTACAGGAATTACCGTTTCTCGACGAGAGGCAGTAGGAAAAAGTTTCAGCCATATCTGCTCCGCCGGGATTCGAACCCGTACCTCTCAAATGCGAGTCTAGTGCTGTCACCACTACTCTACCCAGCTCGGCTGAGATTATTATATTAATAATAATAATGCGTTTAACGTCTGTTCCTTGACTAGAACAGACACCATTCGCACCATTACTATTTTCCATCTTCTACATTTCCCGTTATTTTCTACATTTTTAAACTTCAACTTAATTAATAGCAAAGGATGAATGAACGAATTATAGGAAATTAGGATAAGGTAGAAAATTTTGAATTAGGAGTTTGTTAGGTAATCAGCCATGGCCTCGAACCTCTCGATATTTATCTGGAATTAATTGAGGGAAACCATGGAAAACATCAACAAGATGGCCGGTACAGGAATTACCGTTTCTCGACGAGAGGCAGTAGGAAAAACCCCTAAACCACAACTGCCTCCCGAATACAAAAGTCTAGTACTGTAACCACTACGCTATACACCGTTCGGTGAGATTATAATTTATTACGAAGAATTTTGTAAATCGGTTCAGTAACGCCTGTAATTACTTACAGACTTTTTTAAAAAAAATCATCTGTTGGTTGATTCTTATATAAAGATCCATTTGATCTATTAAAACTGCAGCGGAAGGTGCGTACTTTCGACTGCGTATAAAAAAATAGTATATTACACTGCAAGGGTAGGAATTTCAATTTTCTGGGCGTGTGATGTGCACTATTTTTCTTTATATTCGGTCGAAAGTAGGTACTTTCGTATCAGTGTGCATGACAAAACAGTTTCGGCTCGCTGTTACATTTGCCGTGCGAGTAATTCCAGCAGAGCATAAATGTTAGGCTTTCTGTCTTAAAACCGAAGCCGAAATTACGTAGTTTTGACCGAGTATAAAGAAAAAGATTTTGAGATGAAGATTGCAGAAAGTGTATTTATTGGAAATTGTTGCGTCCATATTTTTTTTAACATATACAATTAAGTTAGCAGGAAAGTGGACAAATTGATGTAAATCAATAAACCAATTATTAATTTACATCAATTTGTCCCCTTTGCTGCTAACCTAATTGGATTTGTATTTATCTTGAAATGTTTTAATTGCTGAAATATTTTCGAATTGTTTATTTTTGTCGGAGCGTTTTATGAATGGCACATTATGCAGGGCGATAAAAATAATTTCAATGTGACAGTGAGTTTGATATCTGGGCGTGCATAGCGTCGAAGAAAGCAAAACCAGAAATTGGATTTCATTTTATTCGATCTGAGGTATAATACGTTTGTACACATATACATAGATGGAACCTAACGCAAATACAGAGTGTCTCAGAAAAGCAGTTAATAATCGAGCGTCTACAATACATAGGTATCTATCTGACCCAGTGGTTCCCAACCAGTGGTCCGCGGACCACAGGTAGTTCTGAGAGCCTCGAAAATTGTCATTAAATAAGAATTTTAAAATCGATATGCGTTGCACGAGATCGAGTGAATATATCCGTGATGATGACTACCTTAATAAAAAATGTGCTTTAAAAAATTGTTTTCCTACTTAAACACCTTTGAATTTGATTACAACTATTAAGAGATATATGGCCGTATTCATAAAGACCTGTTAAATCTCTCAATATTTATCGAATCGTTAGCTTTTATTGAACCAATAAGTTTAGTTGGTATTCATGAAGGAGAATTATAAAATATATAACTATCGACTGGTTAAGATGTGCGTCCTTATTATAAATTGTAAATTGCTCAGTGGATGTCTAGTAACATGAAATTTCCCTAAATATTTTGTCATATTTGATCATATTTTCCTCCTGTGCCTATGATATTTTCCTATTTTTACATTTTCTGTTTTTTTAAATTTTTTTTATTCAGAAGACGAATAAGACTCAACTAACGAGTGATTCATTTAGAGGTACTTTTTTGTCTATGAATTTTTTGACAGATGAAGCGTGAGTCGTGATAACCTTTTATGGTATTTTTGTTCAGTATAGTTTGACATTTCATCATGGAAAGACTTAGCCCCGCACAGCGTCTACAAATTATTCAGCTGTATTACGAAAATCAGCATTCTGCGAGGTAGAAAATCAACTGTTTTCGACAAAAATTTTGTTTAGTGATGAGACACATTTTTGGCTTAACGGATATGGCAGCAAACGAAATTGCTGTATTTGGTCCGAAGAGCAACTTGAAGAGATTCAAGAGCTGCAATTACATCCAGACAAAACAACGGTTTGGTGTGGTTTATGGGCCGGTGGAATCATCGGTCCATATTTCTTCAAAAACGAGGCCGACCAGAACGTAACTGTCAATGGTGACCGTTATCGTGCCATGATAACAGACTATTTGTTTCCTGAAGTTGAAGCCCGTGATCTCTAGGACATTTGATACCAACAAGACGGCGCCACTTGCCAGACAGCACGTGAAACCATGGCTTTATAGCGTGAACAATTTGGTGAACAGTTAATTTCGCGCTTCGGACCGGTGAGTTGGCCGCCTAGATTCTGTGATATCACACCCCTAGACTTTTTCTTTGGGGCTATGTAAAGTCCAAAGTCTATATTGATAAGCCGGGTACGATTAAGCAACTGGAAGCCAACATTACTCGCGTTATTCGCCAAATACCAATCGAAATGCTCGGACGCGTCATCGAAAATTGGAACGGCAGAATGGACTATGTTAACCGGAGTTACGGCCAACATTTAAAAGAAAAAATCTCAAAAAAATAATAGTTCTTTTGTATAATAATAAAAATTATCCGATAAATTTGTTTTTATTAAATTTTTTTTAGTTTTGAAAAAAGTACCTCTAAATGAATCACCCGTTATTTAACGATAGGGTAAATCTGATTTAAAATATCATATTTTTATTAAAATACATTTTCTATGGCTATTTTTGCTATCTATTGTCACCTAAACGTAATTTGAACTCAAATATTTACTATGTCCCGCTTTCAACGAAAGAATCCCGCTTTTTTCACTCAAAAAGTTCCAAAATCTGGCAACGCTGATCATAATCCCGTTTCCCAAGGCTAGATGGTTTTCTTTTAGTTTAGGAATGTGATGCCGTGTTTTTAAGACATACTGTGTCTAACAATCTTCTCAAGTCGTCAGCACTCAGCCTGCGTAACGATATTTGACATTGGGGATGTAAAAACAGATCGAGAATGTGTTCTACTGACACATATTTTTCCTATAGATTTTCAGTGTACTTTGTGCCTGCAAGCCAAATTGCTGAACGGGATGTCCATGAAACACATCACGCGAATTTTCGCCTTTTTGGACGCCCTCCCCTTCATCCTGCTGCGTCACATTTTCTGGAGCCTCTACCAAATATTACGTCTCAACAGATCTTCAGATCAAATGAACATCTGATTTTTTTTTTTATTTTCAAAAAAATATTTACGAAACTATGAAGCTTACATAACTTTCTTGGGAAAATAAACCGAGCCATAAACCGTATACTATCATTGCATAAAAAACAACATTGTGGCATATATTTCTTGTGCGCATGCGTCGAATTTCCCCAAAAACAATAGAGCATATTAAATATCCTTTCAAAATTTAGTTCCATCCGTTCATCCGTTTGAGCTGTATTGTGTTCACAAACAGACGCACAGACTTTTTCCAAAAATATGTTTTGTGGATTCGGGGAGCTCCAGGATGAAAAATATTGTAAAATTTTGAAAAGTGAATTTTGATCTAAATTAATATCATTCTCCCTAGTGTGTTGGAATGATAAAAACGTAGCTATTTTGCCAATATTTGATTATAATACGCGCCCCGGTTCTGAAAGGTTCTGAAGTTAGATGCAAATGGAGGCTTGCGTAGGTACAGTCGGTTGAAAAACTACAAACTCGCGCTATATTATTATTTTTCATTTTTTAATTTTTCTTTAATCTAAAGGTCTAATTCCTTGCATAAAGTCATCCAAAAAATGATTTTTCGTGCTCGTCTATGCAAAACTGTATTAGGCATCTTGATCAATTAACAATCAAAGAAACAACTTATCAATAACGTACTGGATTGTACTTTATAGCAGAAAAGCGACAATTGACAAGACAACCAGCGAGCGCAAGTTCTGTGCCGGTAACCGGGAGATGGTGGGAGAGCCTTCCTTTCCCACAAAACAACCAGGACGGCTCTAAAATATGCATTTGCGACGCTGTTTGTGACTAACTTCAGAACCTTTTAGAACCGTGGCGAGTATTATACCGACGATCATAATCGAGAAGGAATCACGGTTCCTGGACGAGGGCTGTGGGAAAAAGTTTTAGCCACATCTTCCCTCTCCGGGTTTCGAACCCAGTACCTTCTGAGCGTGAGTCGAATGCGCCTACGATAGAAATATTTTGCGAAAATTTTATTACCAAGAATTGTAATCGAGAAAGAGAAATAATTACGGCCCCGGCCAAAATTCAAACTCTGTACATCCCAAGTTTGAGTTTAATGCTCAAGTGATGGAAATATTTTGCGAAGATTTCACTTGCAGCTTACGTAATTGGGAAACGGTGCATTTAGTAAATACATTCCGCGAGTGGTGACACTAATTCGAAATGGCGTCCTTTTCTCTCCATCTGACAAGCGTGTTTACTGAACAATGAATCACGCCACTGATCTTTTAGTTCATTCTTACCACCTGCTTAGCCAGGCCCGGCTCAAGACAAATGCGCAAACAGTAAAACCTGCAAAAATCGCATTCCATTTTAACAGTTATCTTAAAATAGGGATGTTGACTATTTCTGAAAAAGTATTTTAAATAGTGCATAAGTACCTAATATACTCACAAATATTTCTTATTTTTATTTAAATACGACTCAAGCTTTAAAAATCATGTATTTTAAATTCCCTTTCAAATTTCGCTCCAAAACGTCAATACTTGTCATGTAACTGCCGTGACGTCATAGGCTCATAAACGCTGCTAAACTGATGAGGTGATGAAAGGTTTTTTCGTAGTTGTTGCTCTAGTTATAAGTGATTTGACGTTTTCCATAAATAAATAATAATAAATTACACACTCTAAATATTAACCAAACAACGAAGCCTTTTGACAGCGTCTGATAATGTTTATGACTGAGTGACGTCATGCACATTGGTGCTCGTTGTCACGTGACTTAAGAGTGATTTATTTACGTTTTATTTTTATTAAATTCCTGAAAAATAAGGAAAAATATTGTTTTTTCAGTATTTCTATCATAGAAACTACCACTTAACGTCAAAATTATGTTTTGATTTGAATACAGTCAACATCCCTATTGCAAAAAGGGGACATCTCCTTTTTCTGGGGAGCTTAAATACAAGCGTTGAGGTTATTTAACTGTCAAAAACGACTAAAGCGCATAAAAGTATAAACTAATAGCTTTTAAGAAGCTCCGTCCGATGTCGCTAGTATAACCTACTTTGTTGTTTTAAGAAATAACTATTTTGACGTTATCAGAAACAGCTTCTTCAACATATTCGTTGCATGCTGAGTACACAACTTCCGTAACAGAGAAAATTTTATCCTCGGTGCACCAAAAGAAGTATAGCTTCAAAAATTCTCACATCAGATTTTAGAGTGTTGTTATTGTCTTGCTCGCATCCCAAATTTTTTGGAGTCGAGCCTGCGCATAGCGTTCGTATCTTGCAGTGAAGCGTAGAGAAAAAAAACCCTCATTGATTAATTATTTCTGACAAAATGACATCCAGGTATCGTCAAAATACGGAAAGGTGCCGCGCAGTCAAGTGAAAGGATGTTCAGTGCTATTCGCACAACATGTAAATTCAATTTGAGGCACTTACGTTCACTGTGTTGAAATTTTTATTATTTCTTTAAAAGGAAAATGCTTTTTATTTTCAAGGCATTCAGATAATTCGGTGGGACCATATAAAGAAGAAAAATAATCTAACGAATACAGAAAATAAATCATTTGCGTCTGGTAACGACACACATACCAACATTAAATAATGGAAATCATGTCGTCGACCCTCGGATTTGATGGACAGATCCTTTCGAAATTAATATGACGTTGTTGCTATCGAGATCATGGGTTTAATTAACTTTGCTGTTTTATTTGTTTTCTTTTTAAAGTTTAATTTCTTTATCGACGTATCTATTTGAAAAATGTAAGAAATCAAGGGGAAGTAGAACTAGCAAATAAAGGGGAAGTTAGTTTGTCTCCTAAATTACATGACACCGACAAGGACACAAGTTTATAGTGTGTCGCTAAGTTTGTGTAAATATTAATTATTAATTAATAGAAATCAGTATCACGGGTAATTGGAATAATGAAAATAAATCAATTTAAACACTCATTGATTGCAACGATTCGTCTTTTCTTTAATTAAGACTTTTTCAAGCTCTAAAAAATTTTTACAAAAATTAACATTCATATAATAAAAAAAAACGTTGCAATCAATGAGTGTTTAAATTGATTTATTTTCATTATTCCAATTACCCGTGATACTGTTTTCTATTATAACATATATCTGGAATTGAACTTTAAAGATGAATTATTAATTAATTTCACATAAGAAAAATTAAACTTAGGAATAATATTAAAAATTAAAGAACTTAAACTTCTTATGTGAGCTTATGAGGGTGGGGCTCATTATATTTTTTTTAAATACATTAAAAAGCTTCCTATTGCATACTCTAAAAATCGACAGGTTTTTTTCCATATCTCTATATTTTCCTACTGAGTTTAAAAATAAAAAACCCGGGTCGCAGTGCCAAAACCCTGCCGACAGTATAGTGTATTTGCTTGTATAGGGCCGTGTGGTTTTATACTTGTATTATGTGAAATTAAGTTTGTTTTTGGGCAAAATAAAAAATTTAACCCCTTAATACACCCCTTAAAATAACATTTTTTTTCTTAATTGTAATATTATTATCAATCTAACGTCTACACCGAATTAAATACACCCTTCAATAAATAAGTCACAATCTACAAATTAGTGTTTTCAAAAAAATTGTAAGTCCGGTCCTGTTAAGCCGATTTTATTAAAATTTTAGGGACACTTTTTAAATACTACTAAAGGGTTAAATGTCAATTTTGAAACGATTCTGAGAATTTTTTCGGTATTTTAGGGTCCAAAAACATTTTTCAACCCCTAAAAACTACCCTTAAAATGACCCGATTACGCCCATTTTAAATAGACTTCTTGCGGTAATGGATTTCAACACGTGGGCCGAATTTCGTTAAAATCAATTAACTCTTTCGAAAGTTATTGCCCGCACACACACATATATATATATATATATATATATATATATATATATATATATATATATATACATATAAATATGTATATACATATATATATGAACATTTTTAAAAATGGTGCCAAAGTGTTTAGGAGGTTATGAAACGTCGAGAAATTTTGGTCCGACCCCTAGGTCCCGCCATCCACCGACGCCAATAGTGTATGTTGCCATATGGCAAATACACTAAAAATGAACTTTGTTTTTCTAAACTAAAAAACGACGATTATTAACCTTTCTGATTTTATGAATTGCCTTAGTTCGTTATTCACCACCCTGTAAACTATGCATATTTTGTTTACCTACATAAAATGGCCGCTTGTTTCCATATACGCATAACGATGTAAATTAACATTACATAAAACGAGTTTATTATTTTACATTAACCTATTGTCTACATTTAAAACAATGAAATGTGTGTTGTATATTGTTTTAAATTTAAATTGAAATAGCTGGTTTTGCAGCCAGTAATTCAGAGGACTTTAGTTTATAAATTATTTTAGTAATTAATTTTAAATTGTTGTTTATTAAAAGAATATAATACTCGACTGACCCCTTCGGAATTCGACCTAGTAAGGATGTTTTGAAACTATTATATCATTTCTTTGTAATAATATTCTTTTGTGTTCTTTGTAATAATATAAAAAAATATATTTCCATGATATAATAGTTTCAAAACAGAGATCGAATTCCAGGGGGGTATTATATTCTTTTAATAAACAACAATTGAAAATTAATTACTAAAATAATTTTTGTCACTATTGAACAATATCTTAAAAGTGTGCTCATGGTCTCCATGATTTTAGCTGATTGGGTAATCTGAAATTAAAAAGATTAACGGCATTTTAATTTGTACGCATCGCATGAACTAGAATCATTTGAAAATTTTGAAAATTGAATTTTTGACAAACTTTAAAAAAAAGTTTCAAATTTTTTGATTTTTTTTTATTATCTCGTTACGAAAAAAATAGAAATACTTGGAATCACGCGGTGGCTCTATATGTGCTGAGTCTACCCTGTAGAATTCAAGTGAATCGGTTAAACCGTTTTTGAGATATCTTGGAGACAAGTTTTGAGAAAAACGCGTTTCAAGTACGGTTTAAACGATGAAAATCTTTACTTACCACCAATCTGCGATGCCTGGTTTGAAATAACACCTCATCATCGAAATCTCCTTCTATACATGTATATATGAATGCACATTTGTATTGAAGGATCTCAGGCACCAAAACGACACGTCACAATAGGCCTAGTGTCCCACTACACAACTCAGCGCTCCGAACACCTGCCCGTTCTAACGGCTGTATCTTTACGACGACTTCGAATTTGAAAAAATCATTTTACCACCATATTCTATACATATTAAGGAAGTAATTTATATAAAAAAAATGGATCCTTTGAACACATCATACGGGATGACCCCCTTAAAGTTTCATCGTAAATTGCACCTTAACTTCCACCATATAATCCCGTTCTTCCACCATAACAATGTTTGTGTTTCGAAATACGCGCTATTTCCTAATATTTTATTAAAATCAATATTTTCTTCATTTTGTAATGTAAAACAACTTCGGAAGTTTGAGAATAGTCGAGAGTCTAGCGATACCATTATTTATATAACGTTCTCTATGCTCGGCAATTGCAACCTACTATGCATAGATGAAAAATTATCGCGGCAAACTTCGGATATAACCGACGGACTGTGACAATCCCTTGAAGCTAGTTATAATCAAGGCGTTGTGACGGTAAATGTTAAACGCAACATTGACCGTTTGGCCCAACTGTATGCGTGAATTGGCAGACCTGCCGCAGTGGTTATACGAGGATGATCAATAAGTACCCGAGCCTGACAACAGATGGCGTTGACGAGTGAAATTGACGTTACCATCGTGTACTGCAGACTTTTAAACCACCTGGTGCTGAGTTGTGGATGCATTTTTATAGGTTAGGTTATTTTTGACAGTCAGTTGTATCATTCGTGTTTTGTATTTTTCGACAAAATGGAAAAGGAGTAATATCGATACGTAATTCGTTTTTTAAGAAACATGCGAAGAAATAAAACTGAAGTTAGGTACTGTCTATGGGGACCCTTCACCATCTATGACCACGGTGAGATACTCGTTTAAAAAACGAATTACGGTTCAATATTGCTCTTTTTCCATTTTGTCGAAAAATACAAAACACGAATGATACAACTGGCCGTCAAAAATAACCTAACCTATAAATTTATCTACAACTCAGCACGAGGTCGTTTAAAAGTCTGCAGTACACAATGGTAAAGTCAATTTCACTCGTCAACGCCATCTATCGTCAAACACGAATACTTATCGATCAGCCCTCGTATATACTCTGGATTTGAGTAACAGAAGAGTAGGTTATGACAGGGTCACGATTTTTGTTTATTTCATTTTTAAACAACCTGAGAGTAGTATATAGCGGGAAGATAGAAGCGCATAGAGTGGTCCGTTCAAACTTCCAACGACCGACATGCGTTGCGTGTTTACGTGAAACGTTTATTTTTTAATATCAGTAGCGTGCGTATTTTCACTAATGCTGGGTTAAATAGAAAACAATGTCGGTAGTCTTGAGAATAATCGAATGATTTTGATAATCGAAATACTGATAATCGAATGATTTTTATAATCGAATTATTGCTTCGTGTATCATAATTATAAGTGCGTGTTGATACTATGCGTCAATGAATGAATGTTTCAACTCTCGAATAAATTTTGTTCTCGGTTTCGATTGTCAGTCTTGAGAGAGTCACCTACATACAGTGCTTCATAGTACAGACGGAGATAAAAGACGTAAGTAATCTTATTCAATACTGCATGAATCTAAGCAATTCGAGTTGTTATGATGCGAGCGAAAACAGAATGCATTCGATATGATTATTATAACGAATTAATTTAACTCTGGGGTTTATGCGATTATGCAGATGTTGAATTGTTAATGAAATTTGAATTAAGAAAAAAAAATATTCAAGGGATTATAATTCAATATTAAATCTTTGATTATTTAAAATTAGCTATTACCACATGATGTTATAGAGACGAATTTTTTATTGTCTGTTATTAATTTTTATTATTCACGTAAAAATAACTAAATTTGAAACTTTACCAATCTTTTTGAACATTATTTAATTAATTGACTTTTTTCTTTTTTGTCCTTGGTAATTAATATAAAAATGATTTGTCGGGAAAAAGGACTTTTTAAGTAAACACTTATTTGTTATTTATAGCGACGTTTCGTCCCTTGCTTGGGACTTTTTCAAGCTTTATAACTGTAATTGAATTTTTATATTATTTAATTAATTCTAAATGCAATGTGTGTTCAATATTATAAATTTTAAACATAAATTATTTGATTGATTATTTCATTTATTAGGTATGGTAATAATTTACAAAATTTTTTATATATATTTTACTGATTATAGTATAGTTGAATTTGTATATGTATGTATTTTTCAGAGCCTGACGAAGACTAAATAAAGTAGTCGAAACGTAGCAAGATTAACAATAACACTATTGTTTTGTATTATTAATCCAAATACCTGAGATTTATTATTGAATTATAGGTAATAATTTTGGATGCGATATAATGTCTAATTCAAGAGATTATTTTTTTTTATTTTGTCCAAAAACAAACTTAAGTTCACATAATAAAGCCACACTACCTGTGTTAGGAAATACACCATATTGCCGACAGGGTTTGGCATTGCGACTCGATTTTTTTTATTAGATATAGGCTGAAGCATACATATGACTGGGTTATGTGTGCGGTCCTAGAAGTTCCACACGCAATACAGCAGGACCTGTCTCACTACGTATCCGAGTGAGAAAGTGAACTACCGAAATACATTTTTAATGAAATAATTTTCATCAGAATTCAGAACACACCGACGCAGCTGAGGCTGCTATTGGACAGTTACGTCATCATGGCTGCAGCGGTGTGGATAGGTTTGTTTTACGTCTTGTGAAAAATATCATTTCAATATTACCGTTTGATAGGTAGATTATAGATACTCAACATCTAAGGTCATCAGCGTCTATGTTACCGTTTGAACTCGAGATTAGTTAAAACGCGATCTCAACAGTCAAAACTTGTAAAATTTCGTCAATATAAGTTTTAAAACTAGTCAAACGAAGTTGTAACATTGGCCTTTCATTAATAAATCAGTTTGAACTAGTCAAAACTAGTTGTAACATTGACCTTTCGTCAATACCAGTTTTAACTAGTCAAAACTAGTTTTCAACAAGTCTTTGAGTGAATTCTAGAATTAGCCAAAATTCTTTACTAAATTGTTAACATAAAAAAGATCATTGTAAAAGTGATGGAACCAAAAACTATGACGCCTAAAATAATAAAATGGGTCTTAGAACAAACAATTATTTTAATTGACGCATTAACAACTGCCGACTACTAATTTTCGCCTTGATTCTTAGCATTTTGATTTCTGATATCTGCCCCAACAGCAATTCGTCTAGGAGGAATTACATCTTGCATAATTAAAGCCTCCATTTTTAACTGTCAAGCTAGCAGAGCATCAAGCAAACGAACAAGCTTCGTGTGAGACCAAACCAACAGCGCTGCCTGCCGACTTGCAAGCAACATACAATGCACAACAGCCTGCAGACAAATTCAACAAGCGAATTAACATGAAAACTAGCATCGTGTGTGCCATACTTTAGAAGGGTGAGCCTGCGAGGTAGTTTGTTTGGTGTAGTTGACGATCAATGGGTTGAAGGCTTTAAGCTGTGAAGTATCTCCCAGTGGACAGCCGTAGTTGTATTTTCTGCCCAACGCAACGCCATAAGCGTGGTCAGTGAGGATTTTGTTCGGTTAAACAAGCAGTTGTTACTCTTCCTTAAGACACCAGTTCAATATATTCCCTTCTTAACCTGAACAGCTCTATCTTAGGAGCAGTTGGATGATGTGTGTGTGTACAAGGGTTGCCAGATGTCCCGATTTTGGCGGGACGTCCCGATTTTTAGCACAAAATTAAAATATGTCCCGCGCGGGACAGACTCAGTCCCGCTTTTCAGGGATTACCCAACTCCTTAAGGCTGTCGGAACGCTCTGAATTTTGTTTGTGCTCAGACCCAGCGGTAAGGGGTGCGGTAGGCAAAAGACATATTGTGGGTGTGACCTTCTTTAGCTCTGTCTCGCTCAAATCATCCGCACGTTTCAATTTTTGACTGGTGCCAAGTATGAGGCTAAAAAAATTTTTTGCAAGGGTGCCGCTGTCAATTGATTACTCTATTTTTTGGAAATATTTTGAAGATTTAAAAAACTTTTCTGAAAAAGGAAGAGTCACTTTAGGTTTGTGATGGAACAGTTTTGTGAAATAAGTACGAGTAAGGTCATAGTGTGACATTGAAAACGTGTGTTTTTTCATCACAATTAATGCCAAATTTTTTCTGGTAAATCGTACGTAAATTACAAAAGTAGTCCATTAGAGACCTAGATTTGTCCTTTATCTTCCTTATAGAGAAAGAATTTTTGCAGAATGTTGACGAATAAGTCTAGAATCAGTTGACAGCCGAAGCTCTATTTTTGGCTTAAATTCAGAGTGTTCCGACAGCCTTAACTATAGTACCTATATCAGACAGTTTTTGTTAGTAGTATTGTAAAGTAACGTATTTTCATTAAAATACTTTTTCTATGGCTATTTTGGTTGTCTATTGTCATGTAAACGTAATTTGAAACTCAAATAAAAGAACAAGTATTTAAAAACTACTAGTATTTATATATATTTTTAGTATGTGCCGCTTTCGACGAAAGAATCCCGCTTTTTTTACTCAAATGGTTTCAAAATCCCGATTTGCCCGGGAAAAAAATCTGGCAAAACTGGTGTGTACATGTAAAATGCCCTCACGTTTCAAAAATCTCTAGAAAAATCTTATTCAATCTTTGTAAAACCTCGCTTAACGCTGGAGATACGTTCCAATAAGTTCCTGAGCTATACGAAACAGCGCTAAACGAGGTCGTCTAAATAGATACGTAGATAATAGGCATAAGTGAAACAGAACCGAGAATAAGAAAAGTTGTTAGTTTAATTTTGTAACGTTTATTGTTTAAATACTTTTTTATCACAATAATTATAGATTTATTAATTGCTAATATCGATTTTTGTCCATAAAACATTTATGAAAATCAAATAAAAGTTGGAGTAAGAAGTTATGTTTGTGATGAGAAAGGTTCCTCCTTTGACATATTTTGTTTTTTGTGAAGAAGTCATCTAATGTCGTTTACCTTTTTCTGTTTCGTTCAGTAAGCTGTTGTCGATAGCAAGATATTGCATCAATGACACTTCGTCTGGCCTTTGAACTTCTATCAACATTTGAATCATTTTGTATAAATTGATCCACAATTTGCGTTATAATGGCTAAACTTTTTTTTAAAACCGCATAATACCGAAACAGCGTTAAGGTAGTTGTCGTGGTACCATAATGTCAAAAAGTTATAGATTATACGCGCCACAAAAGTATACTAGCTTGTAGCTAAGTGATACATAATTTGTATGCAAGACTGTACCCGTGGAAACGTAACCCATACAGTATTCATATGCATGTATACTTTTCTATAAATTGTTGAACTTTAAACCGTTATTTATAAATAATTAGACGGTCAAAAATGTTTTCTTATTTTTTTTAAACTTATAACAAATGCATTGAAAGACTGTCAGTTTTTGGAAAGTTTCTGACAGTTAGTTCTTTTTTTATAAATAAGAAACTGGTTCAGAACTACAGAGATCGTATACAATCAATGTTTATTATCCCATTTTTAATTGAATTTAATTCGGATTATATACGGTTGATCGACTTCAAATTTTCAGGGTAATTGTATTATCATGTACTTAATAAGTACACAAAAATTAAGAATTTTCTAACGGTGTGCCTTAACCACGACAACTACCTTAAGCGGCATCTTACTGTATACCGAGTTTCATCAAAATCGGTGTCGGTACAGACATTGTTTGTATTTAAAAACTATAAGTGCAAAGAGTAAATAATACAACGTGAAAGAGCGGATAAAAAGAGTTTTATTAAGTGTAAAAAAAGAATATAGTAAAATCATAGTAAACGTTGTTCGCTGTTGTTGGACTTGCCAACAAGGAGTATAGTGGAGTGTGTCGTAAGTGACGTGTTCGGAGCAGGTCTGTGTAGCACTAGAGCACATAGAGGAGATACTTTTACATTAGTAATTTTCTTGTACGGAGAACTATCGAACCGAAAACAACTTATAAACACTTTTAGCGATGTGAGCGAACAAACTTTTATATAACACGCCGCAGCGGCGATACAAAGTGTCTCTCAAACTTACATAACCTGTAAAAATCTTATATAAACTTATGTAATAATTGTCAACGTCTAAACTGAATTCCATCGCCAGTTTCCTGGTTTAATTTCAACCGTGCGGATTTTAGTTTAGCAATCTTACAACTTACTACCTTGAAATAAACGCCTATTGGATAAGTTAGGATAAAATTAAAAGAAATTAATTAGAGTGGTTGCGATCCTTGATGAATGTTGGATAAGTTTGGATAAAATCCGTGGTACAGGATCAATAAAACAGCAATACTGAGATTAAAATTGCATTTTCTCTAAGGTTTCGGTGCGCTCTGCGCCATCTTTAGAGTTTGACAGCATTTGAACTCTGAAGATGATGCCAAGCGTAGCGAACGTTAGTGAAAATTTTTAACGTGGAAGGAAAGTTTGGTTGAGGAACAGTTGAAAAAAAGAAGCTTTACCGATGTTTCGCTTGTGGCCTACGTTTCGGAAAATATATTTCCATCTTCAGGGCCTCAGGCTAGTCAAAGGGTGGTAAATTGTACTAATCTTAAATACATGATTTACCACCCTTTGACTAGCCTGAGGCCCTGAAAATGGAAATATATTTTCCGAAACGTAGGCCACAAGCGAAACATCGGTAAAGCTTCTTTTTTTCAACTGTTCCTCAACCAAACTTTCCTTCCACGTTAAAAATATATATTGGAACAAAAAATATTAAAGACTGTTGGTGAAAATGCAATTTTAATTTCAGTATTGATGTGCCATGAATTTTATCCAAACTTATCCAACATTCATCAAGCATCGCAACCACTCTAATTAATTTCTTTTAATTAGAGTCAACCTCGTTTCGTTCGTTCGTTCGTTCAATCGCTTGTTAATTTACGACTTATGTGCCGTTCATAAAACAGAGGGAAGGGTGAGGTATTGCTTACCATGACGAAATACGACAAGGGACTCTAAGAAACCATGACGTTCGGAGTTCATCAATTTTATCTTAATCTTTTTGTTAGTCTCATGTTTGACACGAAGTCGAAACTAGCGATGCGATGCATCGCTATTGGTGTCTCTGTAGATTCAATATGAAAAAAAAATGTTTCCACATACTCTTATGAACGGGGAGTAGGCACCGGTCCTTGGGCAGAGCGAGAGGAGCGGTCGCTCTAGGCGCCAGGTAGTAAGAGATGCCAAAAAACCAAATGCGAAAAACTATTTCCAGGGCAAAATAAAATTTTTATTGAAATTAATACCAAATACTTATTCAGTTATATAGAGGTACGAACTTTCTGAATGTTAAAGAAGCAGAAGTATAATAAAGCTGCTTAATTTAATTTTAATTCAACAAGTGTTGATGTTTGCAATAAAAGTTGATTTTTGAAAATTTTGAACTTATTAATTATTTAACATAAAACTGAAGTACAATTTACGTGAAGTGAAAGCGTTGACCGAAGGGCGCTGAACGACAATCTCGCTCTACCCTGATCAAGGGCTAGGGCTGGCGCTGCAGGGAGTCTTGCTTTTTGTGATGCAATATTTGTTAGGGATGTTCCAGAAAATGTGACACAACGTGACAAAAAGGGGGGGGGGGTAAAAATGAGTGAATTTTGCGTGACGTATTTTTATAAAAATATGTCACGCAAAATTCACTCATTTTACCCCCCCCTCCTCCCTTTTTGTCATGCTGTGTCACCTTTTCTCGAGAATGCTTACAAATATTTTGACCATCTATACAAATATTATAAAGAGAGTTTGGATGCAGGAGGTAATCTCTGAAACTACTCATCCGATGTCAAAAATTTTTTCAGCAATATTTAGAATGGACGTTCAGAATGGGCATAGACGATATATATTATTGCGTCAAAATAAAAGCGCTTTCTGTGGAGACCAATTTTGTAACGTAAGTCGATGAAAAAACTATTGTTTCTATAGAGCAGGGCATAGCCTCGCAAGACAAGATTGTAAAACGATGGAACCGAGGGCTCGACTACTGTTGTTGCTGTCGAGCGAGTTATAAAGCATTGTTTATCTTAAGGGGGTATTCTCATGTAAACGCATAAATTTTACCTCTTTTTAGGGAATTTTATTTTAGACGACAATAACATTCAATCATTTAATTTTTTTTATATGTTTTTGTTTGTATCTTTAACTGTACAAGAAACATTTTTTTCCCTTATTTTACATTTCTTATATATATATATTTTTTAATTAAATTAGACACTAAAAAAAAGCAGGTCACTGGTCATGGTAATAGCGGCTGTTCATGTTGTCTGAAATAAAAAAAATCGAATGGATCATTGTTCAGTAGGGATGTCGCTATCGTCCCTACCAAAATTAATCAATTTAATTAAAAAAAAAAATGGCGGACTGTAGAAAAAAAGTTTGTGTTGTTTGTTAGTTTTTTTGTTAAAAATCGTTTAAAAAAAATAAGAAAATATTTTCGAAAATAAGCAATTTTGGTACGGACGATAACCATTAATAGAAAATATATAAATTTCAAAGCAATCGGTTGAATACTTTTTTTTTAGGACCATGACAGTTTTAGAAAATAATGTTTCCAGATAAATGCGTTTAAAGTTTCAAGAGTCAACGAGTCGCTTATACGGCTCGTCGGCGACTATGAGTTGTAATTTATTTAAAACTAGGAATTTAGGTCTCTATTTTTCACAGCATATTTTCGGTAGGTTTTACTACTGAAATATGAAAAAAAATCGATTTTTCGAAGTGGTCACATGAGAATACCTCCTTAATCGCGTGAGGAGCTGCGAGTAACGGATAGTATTTAATAGATTTATATGTATGTCGTTAATGACCTATTAATATGCCATCGGAAAAATCCAGAAATCATAGTTTACTAATAAACGAAATCCATAGTAAATGAATTTTAACGACAAAGCGGGGTGCAGAGGACTCGTACATTAACTCGCTTGAAATCGGCTTAAAATAAAAAAAAATGGCTGATTGCGTGTTTTGTTTGCAGTTGCTTTTAATTTATTTCATTATAGTCATTTGTATACACGTTGTGTTTAATTTAGTATTAATTACTCAGTAATTGAATTTGTAAATTATGCTGGGTGTATATGTATATAATATTATACAAACGTACAAATGGCCAAGTGTAAGTCGTACTCCTATACGAAGGGTTCCTTACCACCGTACTATATTTATTAGCTTAATTTAATAATACAGACTAAGGCGCAGAAATGTCTGAACTAGTAGCTTTTAAGAGATATCGTCCGATGTCGCTACTATGCACTAGGGATTGCATCCAGCGGCATTTTGAATCCAGCTGGATTTATGCTGGATTAAAGTAAATCCAGCTGGATCCAAGCGCCAGATGCTTGATCTAGCAAGGCCAAAAATGAGCTGGATCAAGCTGGATTGCTGGATCCAGCATTGCAATCCCTAGTAAGCAGTATGCACTATTTTGACGCTTATAGAAAAAAAAATGTTTGTGATGTAACTCCACATTTACAGTTTACTTGTGCTATAAGACATTGCGTCCTGTCAAATTTCATGATTCTAGGTCGACGGGAAGTACCCTATCGTCAATTGACTAACGAAATAATAATTATATGGTACATGAAATTAATGGTTAACTAATATTAAAAAAAAACATTAAGTATTGACATTTTTTTTTGAAGTATCAAACAAGTTTTTAAAACAATATTTGTATATACAAATGTTGGTTTAAAAATTGTTTGGTACTTCAAAAACAAATTTCCTATATTTTCAATATTTAAAAGTTTTTTTTATTATTAGTTAACCATTATATCATTAACCATATAACTGTTATTTTGATAGTCAATTGACTTGTTGAGTTGCTTGATAAAAAGACGAAACGTTGCATACCAATAATTGTTTAATTGTTTTAACATTGAATTGTCCAAACACCCGTTGCATTATTATCATTTATTTAAATATAAAAATGATTTGTCGGGAAAAGGACTTATTAAATCATTTTTATATTAATTACCAAGGACAAAAAAGAAAAAAAGTCAGTTATCATTTATTAATTTGTACAAGTTTAAAGTAAGTTCTGTAATAGTTTTCTGCGTTGAAAGAAAACCGCCGTTTGAGAGTCTCTCAAGTACAGTTGAATATTCTTGTAACGGTGCAAGTAAGAACACACCGGGGTTACACTGGGACACTTGGGTTCAAGTTTTTAACTATACACACCTACCTAAGACCAACTTTACTTGTATCAACTCAAAGTTTTAAACATGCATGTAAATAAAAAAGTACTTTCTCATACCACATGTTTTCCCCGGGAGTATATGCAGGACGTATTTAGAGTATCTTTAGTATCCTAATAGCTCCTTTCTACTCTGCTCTTATTTTGATTGAAACATACATAATGAATGTACTTTGTCATTATTTTATATCTCGACACAACATCCTCTTTAATGAGTTAGTGACTAATTAGGATACATCACTTTACGTATTATCTAATTATTTTAGTTTTAAAATCGTGTCGCGATACGGGATGATGTTTTTTTGTTCTAAGTTTCTATAGGTTCCTGACGAACCTGTTTACTAAAGGCTATTTGACTACCGAAAACAGTTTTCAACCCCTAAATACACCTTTTAAGGTGTTAGGTGGGTTTGAAAATTTCGAAAATTCGATTTTTTTAAGCTTATCTTCTTTAGCGACGTATCTATTTGAAAAAAGTAAGAAATTGTGCATAAGTATCTAATAAAGTCACAAATATTTATTATTTTTATTTAAATATAACTCAAGCTTTAAAAATCATGTATTTTAAATTCCGTTTCAAATTTCGCTCCAAACGCCAATAAACGCCAAAAAATATTTAGTTTTTTAATTTCGGATAAATCTGTCATGAGTTATCCTGACAACGCCGATAGAGCTTTTTTCTGAGGGGTCTAGGGAAATGAGGATCCAATGGCTGAATTTTCAAAATTTTCAAATCAAAATTTCACAAAGTACTTATCCAATGTGTATCTTTGATATGTTAGTTTTTTTGATTAAAAAAAATATAAATTGATATATTAGAGAAAAGTTTTTTGAGCCTTCGAGACCCACCTAACCCCTTAAAATGGTCCGATTAGGCTCATTTTAAATAGACTTCGTACGATGGTGGATTCCAACGTGCGGAGCAAATTTCGTTTAAATCAATTAAGTCTGTCGAAATTACAGGTCATATGGCAAATACACTAAAACTGAATTTATTTTATCAGGAATTCTTTAGCGAAACGTCTCCATTTGAGGACTACTTTAAATATTTATTATTTTCTTGTTTGGTTTCAAAAACCAAATTATCATCGCTTTCTGGACGAGGTGCTCATCAATTTATTATGAAAAAAATTACAAGACAGAAAAGTTCACGTCACGCAAAGCTAGTAGAGGAGTTCTGGAGTGCAGACACTTTACAAGGACTCGATTAAAACGTCAATCATGGAGTGAACCAGTCAGTCAGTCAGTCATCCCGATGACTGCGTTTATCGTTGTGATAAATCTGTAAGATGGGCGATGACACTGTCAGCAGAACCCTATTTATCTAAAGTTGGTTTGTGCTTGCAGTTTGTTTGTCAAACATATCGTTGGTTGAGTATTGATTTGTTCCATGCCATCAAGAAGTTAACGCATAAATTTTATCTCTTTTTAGGGAATTTTTTTTTAGACGACAATAACATTCAATCATTTAAATTTTTTTATGTTTTTGTTTGTATCTTTAACTGTATAAAAAAAATTTTTTTTCTCTTATTTTACAGTTTTTATATATATATATTTTTTTAATTAAATTAGACACTAAAAAAAAAGCAAGTCACTGGTCATGGTAATAGCGGCTGTTCATGTTGTCTGAAATAAAAAAATCGAATGGATCATTGTTCAGTAGGGATGTCGCTGTCGTCCCTACCAAAATTAATCAATTTCATTAAAAAAAAAATGGCGGACTGTAGAAAAAAAGTTTGTTTTTTGTTAATTTTTTTTTTAAAAATCGTTTCGAAAATAAGCAATTTTGGTACGGACGATAACCATTAATGAGTAGAAGAATATATATAAATTTCAAAGCAATCGGTTGAATACCATGACAGTTTTAGAAAATAATGTTTCCAAATAAATGCGTTTAAAGTTTCAAGAGCCAACAAGTGGCTTATACGGCTCGTCGGCGACTATGAGTCGTAATTTATTTAAAACTAGGAATTTCGGTCTCTATTTTTCACAGCATATTTTCGATAGGTTTTACTATTGAAATATGAAAAAAAAATCGATTTTTCGAAGTGGTCACATGAGAATACCCCCTTAAAAATTTTGAAAATTAGATGTAAATCAGCATTTATAGCAAAAAATAATATATACATATATGTCGCGCGTGCATATTTCATCATAAGATCACACTGCGTCATAAAATAATAATTCACGCTCTATATACATAACCTACATTTTTTTCCAATCGGCTGTCAAGTTTATTAGCGCAAAAATAACGCGCTGTGTCGCGTTGAGTAAACTTTTAGCCATAATAGCGAGTCAGTCAATGAGCCAGTGAGTGAGTTATAGATTAAAATAAGGTGCATTCATAAACAGTATGCATCTTTAATCGTCTTTACGTCACGTATAAAACTAGTCTTGTTCGTTTTAGGTTGCTGATCAAATCCCTTGCCGGATCTACAGGGTTTGTCCATAAAGTAAAGCTGTAAACTGCGTCTGGTAAAAAGAATTTATTGATTTATTTATTGATACAAATTGTTAAAAGTCTTCAAAATAGTCTCCTTGGGTTTCTTCGCTGCAAAGGCTTCTTTGAAGTCAGCTCCCGTAACCTCTTTCGAAGACTCTGTGACAGCCCGTCGGATAGCGGGAACATTTTCGAAACGGTGACCTTTCAGTTTTCACTTGAGCTTTGGGAACAGGGAAAAGTCTGCGGAGCTCACATCGAGGCTGTATGGTGGCTGCAGCAAGGTTGCCAGGTAGGCGGTCACAACGAAGCACCGCATCACTCAACATTTTTTGGCACCAATTTCGCAAAAAACCTTCCGCGTGTTTTAATAATTTTATGGGCCGTTGTCTTGCACATGTTGAGGTGTTCAGGGATTAATCTTACACTTAAACAACGATCGGAATTCAGGAGGTTTTTTTTACTTTGGTTACATTTTCATCCAAACCACTCGTTGAAGGACGTCCAGATCACTCCATGTCTTTAACGATCTCCCATCGGAAAATCTGAACCCTTGACAGGACGTCGTCTTTACAAGCCTTCTTAGTCAAGGCTATCGTCTCGGAAGCGGTTTTGTTCAGGTGAAAGCAAAATTTAATCGCGTAGCGCTGCTTCAGCAAACGCTCCATTTTTAACGTTTTCTGCCGTGACCAAAACTTAAAACCAGCTTTCGTGCCGTGTGTCAAAGCTTGGACGCGAATGGCGCCTGGTGCGTTGTACTTCGGTCGTGTATTTCGCGTCACATGCTTTTTGAAATGAAAACCTCTTTGGCACCGTTGTGATTTGAACTCGATGAAACGAAAAAGCGACACTAAAAAGAGACAAACATATACATCTATAGGGTTTAGCATGCGAGAAAATGGGATAGAATGAGATAGAATACAGTGTTTCCCATTATCTTCGTCTCTTCTTTGTGCCGTGCTTCGTAGCCTCCCTACTCTTGTCTACCAAGCATTGTGTGCGCCTGCGTATTAACGAGCCGAAGGTTTCACTTCTAACGCGTGTGAAGTGCACACATGCTTTTTTAATACGAATTATTTTTAATAATTGCCGTGAACAATTTTTAAAGGCTCACCTCTAGAATGTTCTACATTGTCGATCGTCTCAATCGATAGAACGGTCGAAAGGTAATGTAAAAAGCATCCTTAGATTTTTTGTTGTTGGTACATTTAGTGTGATGTCTCTTAAAGAGATTATATAAGACATGTCCACCCCTCTCTTGTTTATACATCGTGTCCCACGGTATATCGATATTTTATTACCATTCAATATTAATTCGTTCATTAACAGCTAAGCTAGTGGCAAGGCTTGCTATGTTTCTGAAAGTTTCGCATCTTACAGTATAACCAAACTATTGTAAATTTATTTGTGGCAAAGTTCATTAACTATCTTTCAATAAAAGTTCCGTCACTTTGCAGCGATTGCTCAATTTTTAATAGTGATGTTTTAAATAATTTAATATTTTTTCTAATACACTGTACTTTTTTTAAAAATTTATTTTATGCAATTATCTCTGTTTAAGTAATTAGAGGGCATTGCGAACATACTTTGTTTGAAGGTGACAAGACTTTCGATAGGTCATTCAAAAATTCATTACGAATAAATAAATACTTAAAATATTATTTATTTATTGCACAAATAATTTATAAAAATATACTTTCATTTCTAACAAAACTTGCATTTTTGCTTTACTTAACCATCGATACAAAACATTATTCAATAAATTGACTTTTTTTCTCTTTTTTGTACTTGGTACTTAATATAAAAATGATTTGTCGGGAAAACGAACTTTTTTAAGTAAACACTTATTTGTTATTTATAGCGACGTTTCGTCCCTTGCTTGAGACTTTTTCAAGCTTTATAACTATTATTATTTATAACTATTATTCAATAAACTTTTATGCGGTTAGAGTTTGAATTATAAAAAAAAAAAATCTTGCTAGATTTTTTCATGAACTCGTGATTTTTATGTTTGATAAACTCGTTCTTTGCAATAAAATTCCAACGTAATAAACGTGTCAATTTTAAAACATGTCAACTGACATTTGAAAGCGCGTATAGCTGTCTATTTTTAAATTGTCATTCCAGTTTGACGGGCAATAAAGCTTTTAAAAAATGTGTCGTATTTTTAAATCGAATTAAGTCGAAGCACAACACCTACATACGTTCACAAAATAAGTGAAGGCTTCGTGCTGGGTCGTCTACTCGTTCGTAAAACATCGTACTGATACGTTCAGAGCTTTGGCCGTCTGTATCGTCATCTATATAGCTTAGAGCAAAGGCGACGCTCGTTTGTTTGCCGCGTCGATGCTCTAAAATCGATGACAAAACATCATCACAATAATGACGATTTGATTAAGACGAGTTTTCGAGTCACGCTGACGTCATAGCTAGTCGATGACAACGTTTGCCGTCTGTTTTATGTGAAATAAATCGAACACGTTCAAAATACACTTTTTTCGAATCGAATCGTATTTTTGAATCGGTTGAAATAACGAAGTTACGTCAGTTAACATCGCGTATTCATTTCCAAAAGTTTCTTGTGATGAGAAAATATATAACTATATTGAAGTGTTGAACTTTTCAGTGATTTTTTTCAGTTAGTGCTTTCATTCATTCAAATTTTTAAGTGCATCAGTGACAAAATAATTCAACGTGTGGTAAAATTTGAGTGCGGTTTTGTAAAGTGAAACAATAGTTGATTAATACTGATTATATTCTTTGTCACAAAAATTTACAATTTTTCATTCATTATTTCGGTATTGTGTTTTGAACTTTAACCTTCCATTCATTAGTCGTGTACGAAAAAAAGGAGTAACGAACTACCAATTTGGATGCTATTAGTCTATTACGGCATAAAAACAAGACATTTTCACAAAGGAGTGAATAACTGATGATGATTTATGTGCTGTGGCAGTGAAGAACATTTATTAGCGTCTGTAAAACTTGTCTTAAGGTAAGATAAAGATAACAATATTTTGTTTCCTAAAAGTGTGATAAAGAATACAAAAAGCACTGCGGCGGGAAACCAGAAATTGCGACCCTAGTTTTTCGTAAAAAATTATCAATTTTAATACTATTGACTCTACAGTAATAGATATGTTAACAAAATAAAATTACTTGAAATACTGTTCAATAGTTTTATTTATATAAAAGACGTTTCAACCGACAGTTTTGGTCCTTTTCAATTTTTTTTGCATTTTATTAAAAAGCCATTCAGAATGGACTTAAATAACCGATCAAGTGCGTATTGAACACGCACACATTATAAAAATATTTTCTATTTTTTTTGCAATTTATTAACAAATCATTCAGAGTGGATTTAAATGTCGGTCAAGTGCGTATTGAACACGCACAAATTAGGGTTCAGTAGTTGTATTTTTCGAAAAATATTTTCAAGTTTTTTTATACAAACCGTTGGAAAGTTAAACGATTTTTAATTTAATAACAGCGTTTGTTTTATGTTTATGGATCGTGGGTAATTGGACACAAATAAATGAAAATTTTAAGTTTTCTAAATTTGCTACGTTTCGTAGGTTAGTTTCCTACTTCTTCAAACAAGCTTTAACTAAAATAGGATACAATTAGTATGTATAATTAGGCTTTTAATTTACAGTATATATTAAAATTTATCAAGCTACTTATTTTATAATTTAGAATCTTTGTTGATATGTTTGCAGTGAGATCATCTTGTCATTCATTTAAAAACAATAATCTAAAAAATATATAAAAATTAGCAATCTACTATGGTTTTGATTTGTATTACAGCTTCTTTTCAAATTGTAAAATTTTTTTTACTTAGTTGATTATCAACAAGTGTCAATGTCATTTTTTGGGTAAATATGTTTGTTATGTTTCTCTCGAAAACCTATTATTTTATAATGACGGTAATTTATAATTTTCAATTCAATATTTACTAAACGCTACTATCGTGAATTTCTTCAGATTTTTTAAACGATCAGTTGGGAAGTTATTGCTCGGGCTGTAAAATTATTGTTATGATATTAAGTGGTTTCATTGCATTTTAAAAGAACTATCGCGGTATCGTTTCAATTCATCAATTTTATTTCGAAAAAAATCGAGTTACAAAACTACAATGCTTTTTGTTATGGAGAAATATGTCAGGTCACAATCTAAGGTCATTGTGGTAAAGTAGATTTTTTGACAGTGGTTTTGCAGTTTCGCATTAATGCTAATTTACACTTTTTTAAGTAGCAAGTGTAGCTGTTAAGTGATTAGTAAAATCAGCGTGTAAACGGTTACGCAATTAAGCGAAGTAAAGTGATTAGAAGCATAGTCTATTTTTCTTTGTTAATTAGCTTCCCCGCACCCCCGCGTACTCCTCGTACTAACAGCGTCACTCGAGTAACTGTGTTGTATCACTTTGACAAGTGCCATAGTACTAAACATTAAAAAATGATAACTAATCACTTGTCACCTGCACTTGATACTTAACAAAGTGTAAATTAGCGATTAGGAAAGCAGAAAATTATGAAAGTACGTTAAATTTGTATGATCAGTCATCACGAGTACCAACTAGTACGTATATGCTGTAAGTCCCGAAGAATTACACTACGCTATTATTATTATAAATTGCATAGGTCTGATAATTTTTCAAGCGGCTTTAAAAAATACGAAAACCTCTACGGAAATAATACCTAATGTTTAGTCGACTAAATAAAACCATTTCCGTGTTCGTTTTGAAACGCTATTAAAAACATTACAGTAAGACCTCGCTTAACGCTGCTCCGCTTAACGTTGTTTCAGTATTACGCGGTTTCTAAAAAAAAGTTTAGCCACTATCATCAGTTTATACAAAATAAATGTTGATAGAAGTTCAAAGTCAAGACGAAGTGTCATTGATGCAGTATCTTGCTGTCGACAACAGCTTACTGAACGAAACAGAAAACGGTATTATATTGTTTTACAGGAAATCATAAAAACGCTAAGTTCAACAAACTTTCATGATATTTGTGGATTATCTGGCTTAGCGATTATCCATGCGAAAAAAAGGCAACGTAATTACAATTACTAATGGGATTTACTATTTCCCTCTCACTCTTATATACAAAATGAAATCTTTTTAAAAGTTAATATCAAAATTGACTGTCCAAATCATTTTTGTGACATTTTTGATTTGCTTTAATGACTCGTTTAAAATTAAAGTTAAGACAAACGGTGATTGGTTTTTATCTATTATCTAACCTAAAATTATGTATATATATGATAGTTATCCAAAATTCAAGCCATTTTGATTCGAAAATTTGCCAACGATTCTTACTCAGCCGATTTTTTTTCAACAGATTTTTCGATATTTTCGAAATAATTCATGCAACATTTCATTGATTGTAAGTTTTATTGATATTTCTAATGAAACAATAACATAAAATTTTAAATATTTTTGAATCTCGCCCGGTTTTTATGAATGGCGATAGGAAGCGTCAGGATTATCCACTATATATAGTTTCTCTAAAATTCGATCAGCACTACAGTATTTCCCACCAACAGATACAGTTATCACGTAAGCAGCACATGCTTAACAAGAATACACAAAGTATCTGGTTGGTCAATCTGCTGTGTTGAGTTTCAGACGACTAAGTACCGCGACATACGAGTTTTATTCGTTCCGTAACCTTGCTCGTATCTCAAAGCAAATTAATTGAAATGCCATTCATCCGCTCCATCTCCTGTTTTTCTCTTCACTGGTCTTTGTCTTTTTCGTCACGTTTTCCTCACTTTCACCCGCAGGTAGTTTCAAAAAAACCTGTCCAGGAGCTTTGTTTCTTCCTCCCTTTTAGAATATTGTGAAAATGAGTTAGACAAGTGTCATTAAATAGCTCCGATGCACGACCAGTTGCAACTTTTTCGGGTAGTTTTTTTCCACTGTGATAGCCTCTCCCACATTCCCAGGATCTCCTTTTTTCTTACTTGTAGAGAAAATCTCCTTCACTTCTGGCTCCTCCTCGAAATCAATTTCTTGCAGAACCTCCGTATCTCTTGTAACTCCTCGATCGTCAGTCCCTGAGAGTGCTCCCTCGACGAGCTCGTTCACGTCTCTTTCATCCATCTTCAGACCCATGGATTGTCCCAGAAACACAATCTCCTCCTCTACTGGCACTTCGGGTTCGAATATTTCGAAGGTCTTTTTGGTTACAGCCTCAAGTCATAGCTTCTTCCATGCAGAGGCCAAAGTTCTCGTTGTAACACTAACTGAGGCCTGAGGCGTGACAAAACTCGTATGTTAGGACACTTGTATATCGAGGTATAGTACGTGCCATGGATCTAAAAGGCTCGGAAGCTAGATACAAATGGAAGCTTGCGCAGGTACAGTCGGTTGAAAAACTGCAAACTTGCGCTATGTTATTATTTTTTATTTTTCTTTAATCTAAAGGTCTAAATCCTTGCATAAAGTCATCCAAAAAATTATTTTTCCTGCTTGTCTATGCAAAACTGTATTGGGCATATTGATCAATTAACAATCAAAGAAACAACTTAACAATAGCGTACTGGACTCTACTTTATAGCAGGAAAGCAACAATTGACAAGGCAACCAGCGATAACCAATCACCGACGAGTGCACGTTCTGTGTCGGTAACTGGGAGGTGGTGGGAGTCTTCCTTTCCCACAAAACAACCAGAATGACTCCAAAATATGAAATTTGCGACGCTGTTTGTGACTAACTTCAGAACCTTTTAGAACCGTGGCGACTATTATACCATTGTGTCCGTTCATGGGATAGAGTATAGTATATATCTTGTAATACAATCAACTTGTTTGGTAAGCAAACGAATCAAGATCTCTGCATAGAAGAGGTATGTTTGCACCGATCAAGCTGTAATGACTATTAAACTATAGGTGGCCATGCGAATATACAAACAAAAGAGCGTGCGGCACGACACATATTACACATTCAACTGTTTGCATTGTCAGCAACTGTCACCTTTTCTACTTCAGATTTAAATCCTATTAAACTTGTCCGCCGGACAATGACGTAGATATGCAATTAAAATTACATGCGGATACGATTTATAATCCTGGAAAATTGCTTTATTTGGGGTCCGATTTCTTGACGTTAAATATATTTCATTACTAGTCGTCATCCGCGGCTCGGGACGCGACTGAAATGAAACAAATTTTTATTGCCCGCTCAGCAGCAACAACAGTAGTGGAAAAAATTGGAACGTGTCGCTGGACACGCGTTTGGAACGAAGTCCCTTTCGTATGCAGGGTTGGCATAATTAATAGACATACATAATATACATACACACACATATATAAAACGCTTTTTCGTGACGTGTTACATTTTTTCTCGGCTAGGTCGCCTCGCCAACTTGCGATAAGGAACTTTGTTCCAAAACACCCGGTATAATCTAAAAACAATCATAAACTAAAAACACCCGGTATAATCTAAAAACACCCGGTATAATCTAAAAACACCCGGTATGATCTAAAAACACCCGGTATAATATAAAACACCTGGTATAATGTAAACCACTCGGTATAATATAAAAACACCCGGTATAATATAAAACACTCGGTATCACCGTATACCAGTATACATTATACGTCTTAGGGTTTTTCGTGACATTTTTTGTCTTACGGTTTTTCGTGACATGTTACATTTTTTCTCGGCTAGGTCCCCTCGCCAACCCGCGATAAGGAACTTCGTTCCAATAAATCAAACAGTAAAAAAAGTCTACTCAACGATAGTGTCAGGGAAAGAATTTTTAGAATCGGTTCAGTAGTTCTAGAGATTATCCTCTACAGACAAATAAACTAATTTTACGTTTAACTGACATTAATTGTTTTAAACTGTTTAAAATTAAACTTAAGTTGTTTTTTATTGAAAATTGTTTTTATGATATTAAGGAATTTTTAAATTTTAATTATTAATTGTAATTATATATATGACGATGTATCCACCTTGGGCATTATAAATATATTTTACTCTACGTCTTTATACTGTAGCATAGATTATCAAAAAAATGTTTGGAAAAATTAATAAAAATTAAAGTTTGGAAAATTTTTACCACCACAGTAAAACTGCTGTGGTTAGAAGTTTCTATACTTTTATTTTTGCTCAAACCACAATGCTCTTAATGTTATGAAAAAATTAAAGAAAAATTTTAGAATTTTTTTTATTAAAATTTTCTTGAGAAAATAAATGGAAAAATATAATAAATTTTAGTAATTAAATAAATAATATACTATAAATTCATACAAAATAAATAATTTAATCTACTTAATTATTAAGACATTTAACTACGAACACCTGAAGAAGCATTAATAAAAAATACGAAACGTTGTGAATACAGTGTAAACTCTTTATAACGAAACTCAAGGGACCGAGCATTTTTTATCGTTATAGAGAGTTACCGTTATATGGAGTGAAGAAAGAAAAACAACCAAATTAACAATAATCTTTAATATGTATGTTTTTGATAAAATTAATACATATAGTCAGTTAACTTTGCCTGACGTTTTTTGCTTTGTCAGTATTTGTTTTGTATTTTCTTATGTTATTCTATCCATCTCTTGATATGTGGTGGAATCTTCTTGATTAAACAATAAACATTTTTCCATTAACTTAGCGGCATCAAGCGCTTGTTGAATAGTTGGTGGTGGTTCAGAATCATCTACTTGATTATCTTCTTCATCTTCATTCAGTTTTTCCTTACTTTTCGACACTAAGTTTACGACCTCAGAAGTTTCGGGGCCTCAAAGGTTTAGTCGGCGTCTTTTGTAACCTGATAAGATAATATAAACAATAACACCGACAATGACGATTTTCTGTGTCTAAATATGAACACATTTCTTCGTAATAGAGAATGGCTGCTGCGCTATAAAGAGTGTATCAATGTATGGGTTTTAAAGTAAACCAACCAAATTGTGATCTTTTCTATGTTATAGAGAGTTTATCGTTATAAAGAATAATGTTATAAAGAGTTTACACTGTAATAATTTGTCTTAAATTATTCATTGATCCTAAATCCTCTAATAATATTTATAGTTATAAATAATATATTATTATAAAAGCAAAAATAACATTAAATATAGCTTATATCTACTCGTCTAATGTGTGTTATGAACGTTCTATTTCACTTTTTAACCGACTTCAAAAAAGGAGGTGGTCCCATTTTTACCAAGTCAGGATCTGATTATGGAATCGCAGGGAAATCGAGGGAAATTCTCAAAAAATATAAGCACTGATTGTGTGCTTGTAATTTTTTTTATAATTTATAAACAAAGTAACCACGAAATCTCTTTAAAAATGTGCGAAATCAAATCCACTAAAAAGTAAAAATTAAAAAAAAAAACTAAAATATTAACTGCAAAAAAGTCGCTAAAAATAGGAAAATAATTAAATTGGCTCCGATCTGAAAATTTCATTTTCCTCTTTTTAGTGACTTTTTGAAGAAGTTTACGAAGGTTTAAATCCCGACGGTGACGTGTTGGAATAATAAATTTTTCTAATATAGTGCTACAACAATGAATGTTTCTTAACAATTATAGCAGACAATAGCTATTATACTAAATAAATTTTTGAAGAAGGTTAACATTTTTTTAAGCTTTTATATTTTTTACTTGTTAGTGAATTTGATTTCACACATTTTTATAATAAGATTTCGTAGTTGCTTTGTTTATAAATTATAAAAATTTAACAAACTATAGTGTGTTTGCTAATTTTTTTTTTTGTTATAGCAAATTAATTAATTGTGGCAGTAGAAATAATTATCGTTTATATAAATGTTTTATGAATATTTCACTTAAAAATTAATTGCAGTAATTGTAGACATAATGGAAGTAAATTATGATAATAAGTAACTATAATTTAACAAAACTAAATTATTTTTCATTAAAACGAGGCAAAAAGTATATCGTTTAAAATAATGCAAAGTCATTATCTGTTGATGTGGTAGAATGTGCCACAAAATGCTGTTAATAATATTCATTCAGTGGCGGCGCGAAAAAAAGAATAAATTCATTCATTCGCGTATACTTAAACAAAACGGTCCGTCTCAAATGTTTAAAAATGTTGATACTTTTTACAACATTTTACCATTCCAACTACTACTACTAATTTAGATCAAAATTCTCTTTTCAAAATTTTACAATTTTTTTTCGTTTTGAGGTCCCCTGAATCCAAAACACATATTTTTGTCTATTGGTCGGTTTGTCTGTGAAGGTCAAACGGATGAACGGATTGAAACCAAATTTTGAGAGGATATTTAAAATGCAGATATGAAGACCCCTAAAATCGACGCATGCGCAAAAGAGATATATACTATAACGTTGTTTTACCATTCCAACTCGACTATAGTGGGGACTGGTACTAGAGATGGGAAAAACAGGTCTTTTAGTGATCTGCATCTTTGCATCTGGATCCCGTATGTGAGCCGGCTCACTGAACCGGTTCAAAAAGAGCCGAGTTCTGAATATGTTACTGCAGTCAATCATATCTCGACCTGTATAGAATCAAGAATGCCTAGCCAAACATGTGATGCATGAGTCATTTGAGCCGACAGATGCATCAAAGCAAGAACTGATACGTAAGTGTAAAATGTGCTTCTGTGTGTTAAGTGTTTCACTGAGTTATGCGGATCCGCTGATCCGTCGCGTCGGCTAAAAAAAAAGTGAGTCGGCTCTCACGAATCTTCTGTTGGAGTCGGCTCTTTGAACCGGTTCAGATTTGAGTTACCCAACTCTAATCCTGGTTAATTTTGTGAGACGTGCGACACTGACAATCAGGTGTGTCGTATAATATAACTCACAAATGTGTCTCTCGATTCTCCCACAGCAGAGCGAAGCGTTGTTGTCGCGTCTGTTTGCGATGTAAAAATTTATGAAGTGAATTTACATATTTATCAATTTAAATTTAACGTAAAATGTGTTCTATGTATGTAAAGTATGCAACACAAAGGATGAGGGATAACCTCTACGTCTCGACGAGAAATAGTCACTCTCGTTTTCGTCTCAAATTTCAAGACGAGACATTTTGCAATCCTGGTTTTATTGGATGCCTTTTTCGTCTCGATAGCGGCCATTCTGAAAAATGGTGTCATTAAAAGCTCAACTGGTATAGTAAGTGCCATGGATCTGAAAGGCTCGGATGTTAGATGCAAATAGAGGCTTGCGCAGGTATAGTCGGTTGAAAAACTACGAACTCGCGCTATATTATTATTTTTAATTTTTTAATTCCCTGCACTAAAGTGATCCATCCTGCTCGTCCTTGGTGTGGGACTTTGGGTGTTCTCAGCAGACAAATTATCATCTTGAACAATCAAAGAAATAATAATGGCGTACTGGACTGTACTTTATAGCGGGAAAGCGCCAATTGACAAGACAACGAATGTTAACCAATCACCGACGAGTGCACGTATTGTGCCGGTAACTGGGACGTGGTAGGAGTCTGCCTTTCCCATAAAACAACCAAAATATGCATTTGCGACGCTGTTTGTCACTAACTTCAGAACCTTTTAGAACCGTGGCGCGTATAATATCTAGCTATTTGCATAGCTATTTTATTGTTTCATGACACTCTTGTTAGTAAAATAGCAAATAAATTACAAATGCCATTCATATTTTGAGAAATTTAAGAAATGCATTTTTTGACGAAACTTTATACTTAGGAGTTTTTTGTGATTGTGAACAACTTTTTTTAATAAAATTTTGCTCTATCTTGATTGCACGTGTGAGTTTACTTGAAAACCTACTTTTTATTTTAATCGTAGTTGGCTAGATTTTGACTTTTGAAAAATTTTGTCCGTACAAAAAAGATGCTACTTAATGGCCTGCATAAGTGCTGATAATTTTGTAATGATTGCTTTGAAAATGAAACAGTTATTTAGGTGTCCTCATGTAAAGTGAAACACACTGTATATAGAGTATTTTTTTCAATAAATTCTTGTATCATAATCTTTGCGAGCTCATCCCTGACAGGTACATGCGCATGAGAGAGAAAGAGATAAGCGCTGGCGACTAGATTTGCACATGATAATGTATGTAGTAGGCACTGTATCTAATATCTATGTATGTCTGACAGAGACATATTATGTATGTTGCAGACGCTAGCGGTCACTGAAACTGCAACATAATGTAATACAGTCAAAGCCCTCTAAGTGCGCGCTCTCTAAATGCACACGCTCTCTTACTGCACACGAACTCGCCCTCTAAGTGCACGTTCCCCAGCCCCCACTTCGAATAATCTGCGACCAATCACGTGCGACCGTAAGCGCGCTATTTACAAACTTTTCATTTCCATCATATTCATAGAGTTTTAGAGATATTGTTTATAGCATCTGATTGAATAAAGATAGCTATAGGAGTTAGAAGAGTGGGGATGAAAAAGATCGTAGGGGAAGTGTGCACTTAAAGGATGGGCTCGGTTCCGAGCTGTGCACTTAGAGGGCTTTGACTGTAGTAGTATATTACCCCGCAAGGACAGAAAATTTAAATTTCTGAACTCGATCGCCTCGGACATTGCGTATCGCGCAGTGCTGGAATTTCAACTTTATGGCAGTGTGGCAGCGTTGCCAGATTTTTTTTTTGCCAAGTCGGGATTTTGGAACTTTTTGACTGAAAAAAGCGGGATTCTTTCGTCGAAAGCGGGACATAGTAAAAAAACGTATATAATCAGAAGTTTTTAAATATTTATCTTTTTATTTGAGTTCAAATTACGTTTACGTGACAATAGATAGCAAAAATAGCCATTGAAAATGTATTTTAATAAAAATATGATATTTTAAATCAGATTGACCCTATCGTTAAACAGTTGAGTCTTATTCGTCTTTTGAGTAAAAAAAAAAAAATAAAAAAACACAAATCAAAATCAAAAAAGTTTATTCATTAGAAAAATGTGGTGTTTTAAACAATAGTCTGAGGAGTGAGTGTTACAAATTGCAACTTACAAAAAGAGAATAATTATCTACGCACGGTCGAGTTATCCCCGAAAAGCGGGACTGAGCCTGTCCCGCGCGGGACATTTAATTTTGATTTAAAAATCGGGACGTCCCACCAAAATCGGGATGTCTGGCAACACTGCCATGTGGTGTACCTTTACTATTTTTCTTTATATCCGGTCGAAAGTACGTACTTTTGTATCAGTGTGCCTGAGAACTGTTTCGACCCGCTGTTATAGATGGCGTGTGAGTAATTTCAGCAGTGCATAAATGTTAAGCTTTCCACCTTAAAATCGAAACCGAAAGTACATAGTTTCGATCGGGTTTAAAGAAAAATTGTTTCTTGTGACGTTAAAAATATTCATTTTAAAAAATAAAAGTCCGTTTGAACAACGAATAAAATGGATTAAGTGCAATAATTAACACTACTAATACAAATTATAATTAATATAAATATTATAATTATAAATAGAAAACAGAATCACGGGTAATTGGAATAAAAATAAATCAATTTAAACACTCATGGATTGCAACGTTTCGTCTTTATTTAATTAAGACTTTTTCAAGCTTCTGAATTAAATAAAGACGAAACGTTGTAATCCATGAGTGTTTAAATTGATTTATATTTTATTCCAATTACCCGTGATACTGTTTTCTATTATAACATATATCTGGAATTGAACTTTAAAGATGAATTATAATTATTATAATTAACAATTAAAAATACAGTCAAAATCTGTTATAACGACGTCGAAGGGGCTACTGATATTTGGTCGTAAAAACCGATAGTCGTAGCAATCGGTATGATGTTTTAGAGTTACAAAGTAATTTTTTATTAAGTATGTAGTATTATCGAATGTGTAGGTAAATATAAATCCATAGATATTAATAGCAATAATATTCACATTATCATTGTCATTTTTCTGTATTCATAAAATCTGTAATTTTAGTCTGTTTGGGACACTTCTATGCGTACGAATTTTGTTTACAATACAGCTGGGCGTTCTAACAGATGTATTTCTCCGAAGATATTACATTAAATGTAGTCGCTTAATGCGGTATGTCGTAATAAGCAATGTCGTAAAAAGCAGTGTTTTTTAATAAGGCGGTCATATAGCATTCAACCAGGACCTATGATTTTGGTCACAATAACCGGTATGTTGTTCTAAACGATGTCGTCTTAAACGGTTTTGACTGGATGTATACTGTGGACAAAAATGACTGCCTTTTCAATGAATTCCACTGTATTTTCATACACACACTATTGTAGTTTGTGAAAATTTTCACTACAGTTTTCTTGCAGTTACTGGTTTCTTATTTTGTGCTCCACAGAGTATATTTGAATTAATTAAAATCACGTACATACCTGAATTTCAAGTTAATTTGATCACAAATAATTCTTTCCATTCTGTTTTTAAAGATAAAATAGGTGTATATAGAACTATATCGATTCTAATCAGTTGTTCTTAGGTTTTAGACCATACAAATTTTTTTTTTCAAAAACATTTTTTTCTGACAAATTGATAATAGGTTGAATTTCTTAATTTTGTTGTAATCACGCTGCATACAAATTTTTTTCCTCAAAAATAAGTTATCTATGATGAGTTGCAAAACAATTGTCAAAAATTTTGATTTGGGAACGTTCATAAACCAGGTAGCTCGATCAAGAGGGAGGAAAGTTACGCTGAGTTACGTGAGGAGAGGGGGGAGTTGGAGCCAACTACGTAATTTATATTTTACATATATATTTTCCATTATATATATTACAATTGTTTTCTGGAGATGCTAATCGACCAAAAGCAAAAAATCTAACACTAAAAATATGTCAACAAAAAACAACTGAACCCGAAGGAAAGCGGTGTCGATAGAGACTACAATATTTAAAATAAAGAAGTAAATTAAAAAAAAATCAAAAACCCCGACTGCGTAAAAAGAGCACAGAAACGATAGAAACAAGATCAAATGATAAGATGTAGTTGCAGGTATACATGTAGTAATTGCAAACACAAAATGCACAGAAATATCTGATGCATCCGACTGCATATTATCATTTGATCTTTTCTGTTCTCTTTTTACGCAGTCGGGTTTTTTTGATTTTTTTAATTTACTTCTTTATTTTAAACTAGCGGCTTCGCTCGGGTGTAAATGTAATATATAGGATATAAAAGATGAGAATCATTATCATTAAATTCTCAACGTGTATTGAATTTGCGCGAATTCAATCGCTTTTATTTGTGAATGTTCAAAAATCGAAGAAAAATCTTATTTCCCAAAAAGAAATTTAAAAAATTCTAACAAGTAATTAAAAAACACTTGAAAATTCTACAAATAATTTTTTATTTCTCGACGATCGTTTCGGACAATAAGTCCATCTTCAGGAGTACAAAAATACTAAATTACATATTTTCATTATACCTACTTATACACTAAAAAATTGACCTGAATTATTTAGGTCAACCATAGGTCTATCAGTAAGGTAGTTGTAGGAGGGGTGAAAGGTTGAAGTCTAGTTGGTCATTTGTTATATTTTTATTTTTTTTATATTTTAGTTTTAGTAAGGATCCCTAATATTTTCTAGCAATAAATATAGCCTATGTTACTCGGGGTGAATGTAGCTTTCTAATGGTGAAAGAATTTTTTAAATCGACACAGTAGTTTTTGAGTTTATTCATTACAAACATACAAAAATACAAATCTTTCCTCTTTATAATATTAGTGTAGTCTCTATCGACACCGCTTTCCTTCGGGTTCAGTTTGTTCACCTGTCAAGCCTGTCCAGGATTGTCAGGACTTCTCACACCCTTTTTTTACGGTCTCACAAAGGAATTTGTGTAGCGTTGAGTGAGGCTAACATGGCGGTTTATTTGGTCGTCCCGTGTCAGAATATCTACCCTTACGGTATGTATCGTTTCACTTACTTAACATCCGGATAAAGGATAGCCTCGGAAATCCCGTATGCTTATATAATCCTTACTCTCATAAAAAAGTTATTTAATACTTAGTAGCTTCGTAAAAGCGCCGTATTTTTTACATTACATCTAAAAAAACTCCGGTCGCAGTGTCAAACCTTTACGACGAAATAGTGGATTTGTTTATAGATGCAATTGTTAAGTTAGTTTTTGGACAAAATAAACAATTAAATCCCTTAATTAGATACATCTTTCAGTAATTTACTATCTTATTATAATTTTAATTAATTAATTAATTTTATTATAATTTTAATGATAATAATAATAATAATAATGCGTTTAACGTCCATTTCTCAACTTTATGTCATAACAGACGCCATTCGCACCATTACTATTTTCCATCTACCACACTTCCCGTTATTTTTCTACAGTTTTAAAACTTCAACTTATGTAATAGCATTGGGCGAATGAAGGAATTATAGGAAATTAGGATAAGGTAGGTAATTTTTGAACTAGGAGTTTGATAGGTAATCGGCCATGGCCTCAAATAAGGAACCATCTCGATATTTATCTGGAATTAATTGAGGGAAACCATAGAAAACCTCAATCAAGATGGCCGGTAGAGGAATTACCGTTTCTCGGCGAGAGGCAGTAGGAAAAAGTCCCAGCCACATCTGCCCCCGCCGGGATTCGAACCCGGACCTCCCGAATGAAAGTCTAGTGCTGTCACCACTACTCTACCCAGCTCGGTATAATAGTAAAAATTATAAAGTTTTAAAAAACTAAAACAACACGTTTTTATGAACTAAAAATGCAAAATAATTTGACAATCAAATTAAGTTTACTGTAAAAAGCATGGGGTGCTATCTATGTAAATTTTCGTAAGCTCGGTACTTATTATAATTTTAGCAACACATTTTATTTATTTTTTATTTTAAAACAATTTTGAGAACAGATACTATTATAATAAAAAATCGGGTCGCAGTGCCAAAATCTTGCCGACAATAAAGTATATTTGGTGATACAGGTATTGTGGCTTTGTTTTGACAAAATAAAAAAATTAATCCCCTTAATACACCTCTATACGGTATACTTGTTTGAAATCTATTAAAAATTATTATGCATAAAAACATTAATTTCAAATCGACAACTATATCCCCTAAAATTTAAATTATTACGTTATAATAATAATAATAACAACGAATGACAATTATTATTCCATATATATACGCCGTGACAGCTCGCCCGTCTTCGTCAATAAAACTGTTTACTGTCGAATGCTGTTACATCTACTTAAGTCGGTGATAAAGTGATTCATCAATGAGACATCAATATGGTAGACTTTATATACAGCTAAGGTCGTCAGAGTCAATGTGTGTATAATCTGTCAGTCAGCGTACGCAAATCGACTGGTATAAGTCGGGTTCCTGGGAGCGTTAATTCCCATAAAACATTGAAATGCTAACTACATTCTGATGTTTCCCTTGAGGAGATACTTGATTGAAATCCATCACAAATTACTACTCTCTTTGTCATAAAAGACTTTTAGTGTATTAATATTAACACAAGCCCATACCTACAGTCATACAGAACTCGGCCTGACCGAAGCCGGGTTCGCAGCCAGTCCTTACTAACATTATAAATTCGAAAGTTTGTCTGCCTGTTAGCTTTTCACGTCTAAACCACAATCGATTTCGATAAAATTTGGCAAGGAGATAGATTACATCCTGAGGAAAGACTTAGGCTTCCTTTTGTCGCAAGAAAAAACTTGAAGGGAGTAAAATAGGGGATGGAAGTTTAATTATTAATCTATATATAGGAGAAAAACGACTCACTGACCTAGTCATCTCCGAAACTATTAGGTCTACAGACTTGAAATTTGGCAGACATGTTTCTTTTGTTGAGTGGGGATCCGCTAAGAATTGGTTTTGTGGAAATCGACTCGCGAGGAAGGTTGCGAGGGCGTTATAGATAAAAAAATTCCCGTTTTTGCCGAGCGGAACACAGCCACGCGAGACAAGACAGTAGTATGCTGGAGCCAACGGCTTTACTACTGTTGTTACAGTCTAGCGGGACATAGCCCGGCGAGCCAAGATTATTATACGGTGGAACCGATAACTCCACTACTGTTGTCGCTGCCGTGTTTTATACAATCGCATGCGCGAGGACAGTGTGGTCCAGTGATTAGCGTGCTGGTTTCTTAACCGGACTATCGTGGGTTCGAATATTGTCTCTGCTCATGAATGTTTTGTGATGTCGTTTGATTTCAAGTGATTATGTTATTTGATGTAATCAGGACGTTAATAACCAAAGTTGTCGAGACTCTACAATACCTATATATTAGTGATGAGCAAAATTGGTCTTGGTCTTGCAGTCTTAATCTTGGTCTTGCAAAAAAGCAAGATCAAGACTCTGTTTACACTAGCAGGACCAAGACCGAACATACAAGACCAAGACCAAAAGCAAGACCGAATATGCAAGACTAGAAGCAAGAACAAGACCAAGACTGACCCAGTCTTGGTCGTGTTTTGTTTATCATAGGTATGTCGTAGGATAATTGAAAAAAATCGGATCTTTTCGAAAATCCTAGGAAGATCGCAAAAACCGGGTAATTGGAATACGATTTTTTGCAATCGTCCTGGGATTTTCGCGAAAATCCGATTTTTTCAATCATCCTATGACATATACTTATATATCCACCGCGTGAACCGAGCTGGGTAGAGTAGTGGTACAGCATTAGACTCGCATTCGGGAGGTACGGGTTCGATTCCCGACAGGGCCAGATGTGGCTGGGACTTTTTTCTACTGCCTCTCGCCGAGAAACGGTAATTCCTGTACTGGCCATCTTGATTGAGGTTTTCCATGGTTTCCCTCAATTAATTCCAGATAAATATCGAGATGGTTCCTTATTTGAGGCCATGGCCGATTACCTATTAAACTCCTAGTTCAAAAATTACCTATCCTATCCTAATTAATTTCCTATAATTCCTTCATTCGCCCATTGCTATTATATAAGTTGAAGTTTAAAAAATGTAGAAAATAACGGGAGATGGTAAATGGAAAATAGTAATGGTGCGAATGGCGTCTTATGACATAAAGTCGAGAAACGGACGTTAAACGCTTTATTATTATTATTATTATATCCATTGCGTGCAGAGTCGCGGGCAGCGGCTAGTACATCTATAAATTATCACCTTTTTATCTTAACTGTTACACCGTTTATGTAAATATCTCTGTATTAACAGGCGAAATCGCATTTCATACTGCATTGCATAGACAAAATGCACCGTTCATTACATCGATGTGCTCTGAATTACAAATAGCCGACTACGGGCTGATACAAATCAGTGTATTGTGTGACGAACGCTGCAAAATTACGCAATGATCACGGATGTGTGCGCCGATAACCGTAATTGCGCTTTTCCCTACCCCAAAATCATTGCAGGAGTGGCGCCATGACTGTGAAATAAATATTATCGAAGCTACAGGGCAATTTTATAACTTCACAAACTCTTTTTTTAATTTTTAGTTTAAAATTAGCAGGAAATTGGACAATATTAAAATTTACAATCAATTTAGCGACGTTTCGGTTTATTTATTAAACCTTCATCAGGCTTCTAAAACATACATAACAAGAAATTAAAAATAATACAATGAGTTAATAAAATTAAAACAATATAAATATACCTTGCTTTATGTAGTTCAATAATAATAACTTATTATAGATCCCCATTACCCATTACCCATTACAATTTCCAAAATTCCTAATTTTTTATTAAATTAAATTAAAAATTAATTGACAGAAAAATTTTGTATTGTTATTCAAATGGGGAAAAAAAGTAAACGAATTTCCTGCTAATTTTCAACTTAAAAAATTATGGATGATAACATTAATATCTTTTTTTAATATAAAAATGATTTGTTGGGAAAAAGGACTTTTTAAGTAAACACTTATTTGTTATTTATAGCGACGTTTCGTCCCTTGCTTGGGAAACAAGTCAATCTTGAAAAAACAGAATACTGATGGCTTCACTCTAGTGTCTGTCCACCTGTCTGTCACAAAACTCCTAGACCTAAATATTAGTTGAAATTTGGCATAGTTACAGTTCGTTATGGCGCAATATTTCGGTTTTGATGTGACTAAATAATTTGGACAATTGAGTATTTGAATTAAAAAAAAATACTAAATTTTTTGTTTTTTTAATAATATATCGCAAATATTATTGAAGAACGAAAAAAAAAATTAAGGCATAGGTAACTAATAACAAAAAATTAAAATTTATAAAACTTTATATCACGTGACCACAAAACGTGCCAGGAATGTTTTTAATGTCGTGGCTTTGATTAATTAAAATTAAAACAAAAAAACCCGGGTCGCAGTGCCAAAACCCTGCCGACAATATAGTGTATTTGCTGATACAGGCAGTGTGGCTTTATTACGCGAACTTAAGTTGGTTTTTGGGCAAAATAAAAAATTTTGCTCCTTAATACAGCCCTTAAAATAACATTTTTTTTCTTAATTGCAATATTATTATCAATGGAACCTCTATACCAAATTATAAGCAACTTTCTGTAAATAATTCACTATCTGCAAACTAGTGTTTTCATAAAATTTGTAAGTCCGGTCCTGTCGGGCCGATTTTATTAAAATTTTAGGGACACTTTTTAATTACTACCAGAGGGTTAAATTTCAATTTTGAAACGATTCGGAGAATTTTTTCGGTATTTTGGGACCCAAAAACATTTTTCAACCCCTAAAAACTACCCTTAAAATAGCCCGATTGGGCCCATTTTAAATAGGCTTCGTGCGGTGATGGATTCCAGCATGTGTGCCAAATTTCGTTAAAATAAATTAACTTCTTCGAAAGTTATAGCCCGCACACATATATACCTATATATATATATATATATATATATAAATATATATATGTATATATATATATATATATACATATATATATAAACATTTTTAAAAATGGTGCCAAAGTGTTTAGGAGGTTATGAAACGTCGAGAAATTTTGGTCCGACCCCTAGGTCCCGCCATCCGACCGACGCCAATAGTGTATGTTGCCATATGGCAAATACACTAAAAAATGCTGTCCTCGCAATTGTTTTAATGTGGATAAATAATAATGCCATAATGGGTGTTCCAAATCACCGCCCAGAGATATAATTATAAAATAAATTGCATTAGTTATTAATTCTTCGATTTTTTCAACAGAATTTTAAATGCAATTTTGACAAAAGATCACGTATGGACCAATGATAAATAAACGTTACTTATTCATCTTGATTATAACATAATTGAGCGATTTTCTTGAGAGATTTATTGATAATTTTTTAACAAATAACAATGTCACAAATTATTAAGTTAAAAATCGTGACATACGCTAGTTATGTTACATATTAAAAACAAACTTTACCATTTTATAGCTTACATGCTGTACTATATATTGGACATTGGTACATAAAAATCCTTGACTACCGCATAGACGATTGAGTATAATGTTATTTAACATCTAAATTTGATTTTAACTAGACAATATTACTTGTTTCATAGCCATAAACCGAATGTATATCGTATTATAATGGCATACTTATTACAGGTAGATGATTACATGCATGCATCCGCCACCAAAGGTTACTAGAATACTAGAAGGTTGGGAGTAATAGGTTATAAACATGGTAGGAATGTGATTGCTTACGTCACTGATGCCCACGGCTTGGTTATTCAAGTATAGTTTATCCCAGTTGTTTGGAAAAAGACTCCATATGACGTTTCAAGCCTACTTCCCTCGTCCTCTGTCGCGTCTCGTCTAGTCACACCTTCAACATTGCGAACGCCCAAAGGTTGGGCGTAAGAGGCTATAAACATGGTCATGTCTGTGATTGGTTGAGTCGATTGCTGCGTCATCGATGCCCATGGCTTGGTTTATCAATTATTGTTATCCCAACTGTTTGAGAAATGACTCCATATGACGTCACAAGCCTACTTCTCCCACCCTATCTGGCGTCTGGCCTAGTCACACTATCTAATGCGAACGCCCAAAGGTTGGGCGTAAGAGACTATAAACATCGCCACGTCTGTGATTGGTTGAGTCGGATTGCTTACGTCATCGATGCCTATATTGCTTGGTTTATCAATTATTGTTATCCCAACTGTTTCAGAAAAGATTCCATGTGACGTCACAAGCCTACTTCCCTCGCCCTCTCCCGCGTCTCGCCTAGCCAGACCTTCAACAATGCTAACGCCCAACCTTAGTTTCATGTAACCTTGCTAGCTTATCTACTTACAATGCATTTTCATCTATAGAAACGTCGCATATAATTCAAGAAATACGACATGCGTTGGGGGTTGGGCACCAAATTATATCGCTTCGGTACAATAGACGCTAACGACGTTAGGCGTCCATAATACACAATATCTATTTATTATTAGTTTGACATTGTAAGAACGGCTTCATGGTTACGGTTGAGAGTAAGACCTCTTCCCAAAACTCAGTTTAAGTTTTGATTCGTTAAGACTGTCGGAACGCTCTGAATTTAAGCCGAAAATAGGTCTTCGGCTGATAGCTGATTGTAGACTTATTCGTCAACATTTTGCAAAAATTCTTTCTCACTAAGGAAGGCAAAGGACAAATCTAGAACTCTAATGGACTACTTTTGTAATTTATGTACGATTTACTAGACAAAAGATGGAATTAATTGTGCCAAAAAACACACGTTTTCAATGTCACACTACGACCTTATTCGTACTTATTTCACAAAATTGTTCCATCACAAACGTAAAGTGACTCTTCCTTTTTCGGAAAAGTTTTTTAAATCTTCAAAATAGACATTATATCGCATCTAAAATTATTATTATAATTCAATAATAAATCTCAGGTATTTGGATTAATAATACAAAAAAATCGTGTTATTGTTAATCTTACTACGTTTCGACTACTTTATTTAGTCTTCGTCAGGCTCATAACTAATAAATGAAATAATCAATCAAATGATTTATGTTTAAAAATTTATAATACTAAACACACGTTATATTTTAAATTAATTAAATAATGTTCAAAAAGATTGGTAACGTTTCAAATTTAGCAAGATTAACAATAACACGATTGTTTTGTATTATTAATCCAAATACCTGAGATTTATTATTGAATTATCTTCAAAATATTTCAAAAATTTAGAGTAATCAACTGACAGCGGCAACCTTGCAACATCATTTTTTAGCCTCGTAGTGTGGCTTAAATTCAGAGCGTTCCGACAGCCTTAATAGTTGCAAATGTACTTTTCAAAATCATGAAGACTCTTATTGCAATAAATACTATTTAAACATAAAACTTGTCTAAGCACCTAGCATAACCATAAATGACACCGCACGGTCGTGGTGATGCACTACCAACCACTACTATGTAGCAGAGCACAGTTCTAGTATAGTGTGTAGTGCTTTAAGGAGATGGATATTGCCCCAGACTGCTTCTACCACATCCCAACAATAAATTTAATGCAGTCATATTAAATTGCTTGCAATTCTCACACACGGCGTACAATCTATCCCGCTGCTATCAGCTAAATCTAATACATGATCCACCGGCAGTGAATTAGTGGCTGAATACTCGGTAACACAAATTATACAATGTGAAACTTCTTTACGCACGGTAGAGTGAATTGGATTCATGCAATTGGGTTTTTGAATGATTTTTTTTTTACATAAATGGAAAGATCACATACAAGTTTTATAGCGAAACGACTTTTATTATTTTGTTTAATTTCATAATGAAAAAGTTATATTTGTTTTAAAAATAATGTTTAAGCTAAGATCCGATAACGCGCCAAAAACCTCTGTGACGTCAAAATGTTTTTATGGTTCTGGTTGCCATGGTTACTTTGATAGTATGTATTATAAAGCCATACATAAATGCACAACTTTTGTCATTTTGACGTCACAAACATTTCTGATACGTTTTGTTATCACGTAATATCTTTTGAAGTTTTATACATTTTAATTAATTTGTTATTAATTACCTATGGCTTAATTTTTTTTTCTTTTCGTTCTTCAATATTATTTACGATATATTATTTAAAAAATAAAAAAATTTAGTAGTTTTTTTTTTAATTCAAATACTCAATTGAACGTTTTACGAAACGACGTCACTAAACGCCACGTTAAGCGTTTAGGGACCGTATTTATAAAGATCTGTTAAATCTCTCAATAGTTATTGCATCGGTTAATTGACAACTGTTAAAACAAACAGATGGCGACATTCGTTTCTTCTGAATGTTATTTTCTGTAATGAAATTGTTAAAATTTTTAAACTGTAATTTTTAATGACAATATTAATTTTAAGATATTCACTTCGTCATTAGAGAGAAAAATAATCTCCAAAGTGACGGATCAAACAAATTTTGATACTATATTAGAGGAGATATTTCCTACTGACAAAAAAACACCTTATATAGTAGAACCTCGATAAGTTAAAAACCTCTGTAAGTTAAAAAATTTTTGAATTCTCTTCCCCTAAAAGCATAAAGCCTCTATTACTGAAATCACACAACCTCGGTAACTTAAACAAATATTCTGAACATCGCCCTCGATAAATTAAAATAATATTTTGGTGACCTCCATAAGTTAAAGTATTATCTAGAGTAAGTATCCAAACAAAAGGTTTTGCCAAGAACTTAATTGATTTTCACTTTAGTCTTCCATTAAAACGCTTTACTGATTTCTTTGTTTAAATAATTGATTGCTTAAATAAATAACTAATTGATTCTAAATGTATAAACAAATAGATAAAAATTTTTCGTAACCTCTATTGAATTAAATATATCCTCTATAAAATCCACAAACCTCGGCAAGTTAAAAATTTTACTCTGACAGCCTCTCTAACTTCAACTCTCGATAAGTAAAAAACTCGATAACTTGAATTTTTTAACGTTTCCCTTGGATTTTAACTTATCGAGGATCTACTATATAATAATATCAGTGTAGCCAGATTTTTTTTTGCCAAGTCGGGATTTTGGAACTTTTTGAGTGAAAAAAGCGGGATTCTTTCGTCGAAAGCGGGACATAGTAAAAAAACGTATATAATCAGAAGTTTTTAAATATTTATCTTTTTATTTGAGTTCAAATTACGTTTACGTGACAATAGATAGCAAAAATAGCCATAGAAAATGTATTTTAATAAAAATATGATATTTTAAATCAGATTTACCCTATCGTTAAATAGTTGTCTTATTCGTCTTCTGAATAAAAAAAATAAATAAAAAAAAACAGAAATCAAAATCAAAAAAGTTTTATTCATTAGAAAAATATGGCGTTTCAAACAATAGCTTGAGGAGTGAGTGTTACAAATTGCAACTTACAATAAGAGAATAATTATTTACGCACGGTCGAGCTATCCCCGAAAAACGGGACTGAGCCTGCCCCGCGCGGGACATTTAATTTTGATTTAAAAATCGGGACGTCCCGCCAAAATCGGGACGTCTGGCAACGCTGAATAATATATACCGATTGAAGAAAATATACGATCATCAAGCATCGTATCCCCCATATCTCCAAAATTCCAACTTAATCATTTAGTCGGATACATGTATGATAACTAAGGACTTAGATTTTATCATTTTGGTACAGAGTCCTAAAAACGGGAAGACAACTTTAAATCTTCCATCTTTTATAAACGAAAATAAACTTAAAAGAAAACTCGAAGGAACTTGCATTTCTTCGTGTATTTTATTAATTTGCAAATGTACACAGGTATATAAAAATCAGCAACATAAAGAGAAGATGCATAAAAAGCTCTCACTTGAGTAATTTATTTGAATAGAGTACAGCTCGCCGATTCACAAGCGTATCTCGTTACAGATCTCTATTTCACAACTTGATAAAACTTAAATACACTGAACACACAACTAGAAGAACGGTTTTTTTATTGATCTTTTTCTATATACATCGTCCAATTTGGTACCATTTTGACTGTCATGATTGCGTTCATTACCAGTGTCGTAACAAATAACAAAACTATCTAGAAGTAATTTCGAAGTAAAAAGTATATTACATCACAAGGGTAGAAAGTTGAAAAATAAATTTTTCTAATATAACATTGTATAACATTGTATAACAATTATAGCAAACGATAGCTATTATACTGGATTTTTTTCATACGTTTATAAAATAGTCCGTAAAGGTGGCGGTTCGCGACAGAGACAGGAGACCGAGACCGGAGACAGAGACTGGAGACCGAGACAAATGTCTCCGTCTCCGGTGGTCTGTTGTATACCGAGACCAAAGACCTCTGTTCATTCAGTTTTGTTGAGTCGTTAGAGTCAATCGTGTCGTGTTCTGGAAAATTATTAATCCACAGCGTAATGGAAAGCCATTCAGTTATGAAGTTACTATTGGAAGAAGAAGAAGACGATGACTTGCTATTATATTATTATTATAAAACAAAACGAAGAATACCTATCAACAAATTATATACAACTAGAGGCCACGAAATATTATCCTTCAAATTTTCATCTCTGTATGCGTCAAGTTGAGAATTAAATAGCGCAGGGTGTTGTCTAATCATTTCAATCAATTTATCGGTGTCTTCATCAGAAAACGACGTCATTTTTCACAATTTTGCATGTGCGTCTCGAGCGAGACGCGAGACAGTACTAGTCCGGGGTAGAGACCGTTTCGCGGTCTTCTGTCTCGCATCGCGGTCTCCTGTCTCGGTCTCGCTCGCGAACTGACACAAATAGAAAACCTAAGGTCAAGTAACGGTCTCGGTCTCCAGTCTCTGTCTCCGGTCTCGGTCTCCTGTCTCTGTTGCGGCGCGTACCGCCACCTTAACAATGGATGTTCTTATCAATTATAGCAAACTATAATAATAATAATAATAATAATGCGTTTAACGTCCGTTTCTCGACTTTATGTCATAACAGACGCCATTCGCACCATTACTATTTTTCATTTTACCACTTCCCGTTTTTTTCTACATTTCTTAAACTTCAACTTATATAATAGCAATGGGCGAATGAAGGAATTACAGGAAATTAGGATAAGGTAGGTAATTTTTGAACTAGGAGTTTGATAGGTAATCGGCCATGGCCTCAAATAAGGAACCACCTCGATATTTATCTGGAATTAATTGAGGGAAACCATGGAAAACCTCAATCAAGATGGCCGGTACAGGAATTACCGTTTCTCGGCGAGAGGCAGTAGGAAAAAGTCCCAGCCACATCTGCCCCCGCCGGGAATCGAACCCGGACCTCCCGAATGCGAGTCTAGTGCTATTATAGCAAACTATTCTACTGTTTAATAATTAATTTTAGGGAATATGGACGCCTATGTCACTGAACATGTCAGTCTAGAATCCCAAGTTGCACATCGGCGGGGGTTGCATTAGTGATTCTAAGCTTTGATAGACCATTAAATATCCATTACACGGAACTACACATCAATTTAAGTGGTGGTTTTATAGGCGCGGGAAATATAAACCAACAGCAGACACCTATACGTCGTCCTACCACAATATACGGAATGTTCAGAAACCAGTGCAAACTCTATCCGAGTTTGTCTTGCGCAAAACATGCGGAACGTCTCCTTTGTTTCCGAGATATATAATACGCGCCACGGTTCTAAAATATTCTAAAGGTAGATGCAAATAGAGGCTTGCGCAGGTACAATCGGTTGAAAAACTACAAACTCGCGCTATATGATTGTTTGTAATTTTTCTATAATCTAAAGGTCTAATTCCTTGCACAAAGTCATCCAAAAAATTATTTTTCGTGCTTGTCTATGCAAAACTGTATTAGGCATCTTGATCAATTAACAATCAAAGAAACAACTTAACAATAGCGTACCGGACTGTACTTTATAGCAGGAAAACGACAAGTGACACGACAACCAACGATAACCAATCACCGACGAGCGCACGTTCTGTGCTGGTAACTGGGAGGTGGTGGGAGTCTTCCTTTCCCACAAAACAACCAGGACGGCTCTAAAATATGCATTTGCGACGCCGTTTGTGACTAACTTTAGATCCTTTCAGAAGCGTGGCGAGTATTATATTAAAACTTTAAATATATATACTTGTAATAAATTGACGCCGACATCAAAATTTTACTATTATTTTGTAGATTTAATTGCTTTATTTGAAACAGTTCAATTTTTTTATGTTTTTAAAGTGAAACTTTTTTAGCGAAGAGGTATCTGTTTTTTTTTTTTTTTTTGTTACGTTAAAGTGGAAATGATTTAACGGCGGAGAAATATTTTATATTCCGTAGACGAGGGGAAGGGAACTCCTGAATCGTTCTGTCCAAAAATTAGAGGGAAGACTCCTAAACTGTTTTTGTCCAAAAATTATTTCCCAAATTTTTTATATTACATAGACGAGAGGGGACTCCCGAACCGTTCTGTCCAAAAATTAGAAGGAGGACTCCCAAACAGATTTCTCCAAAAATTATTTTCCAAATTTAAATAGCAGAGAGCGAATCCTAGACCGTTCAGTTCAAAAATTATAGAGGGGGTAAAATTTGACACAAAAAATAAATAAATATAAGTATAAACAACAACTACAACTAAAGAAGTTTCACTTCTCCCACGAGCTTATGTGATGAGGCTCACACATTTTTTTTATTAAACTGACACTTTTAGAAAATAAATAACAGAAATTACACTGTTATCTATTCAGACTTGAAAGAGCTGTTCGTTACCGTAAATGTAATGCAAGCTTAATCTGACAGTTAAATCGAAACCAAAGACCCGGAGATATAAGTTTTGCGTATAACAATTCATCTAACGTCAGAGTGGACGTTCAAACATGTATGTTCAGGTTTGGTTAGCAGAAAGTTTCAGTTTCAATATCGCATAACGCTACTAGCTAACACAATGCACTGAGTTCGCTACATAATATTGACTTCAACAGCAAACAATACGTAATGGACTTCTGTGTATTACTCGGTCGCGCTATTGTGGACGTGGTCTGAACTAACTTCCGGCTCAAATTGAAACGAATCAGTTAATATCATAGCCATAGAAATATAGAGACACAGGGTTATACACGCGCGGGGTAAAGCCGATTAAAGGACAGGAAGAAGTGAGTGGTGTCCGCTTGTCATTGGCCGACACACTGCGCATGTCCAGTGGCATGAAATTTATATTAGTAGTATGATGTAAAAAGAAAAGTTTTTTTGTATGCAGCGCAATAATAATACATTTTATTTTTTTCCCGGGACAAATACGTTTTGCGTAAGGAAAGTTGTCAAGGTTACAAAACCATCAATCTTGTCAATCAAAAATCGACACCATTCTTACTTTGTACCAGTGCTTTGTACCCGTCCCTCAGTGGATTCCTCCCCGCATCTAGGGATTGCAATCCAGCGGCATTTTCAATTTAGCTGGACTTATTTAGCTGGATTCAGCATTAAACGATTTTTCAAATAAACGAAACCATTTTTTTAAGTCTAGAAATTTAGTAACTATTTATCTACATTTACATCAAATATTCTTTTGTAGTTATAAATAATTTTTGACGTTAGTGAAGTACTCTAATTGTAATTAATAGTTACGAGTACTCGGGTATTATTATTAATTATTACAATACAATCATGAATCACCTAAATTGATATTCTAAATATCTGAAATAGTTATTCATTTACCTATTTTACTAACTATGTCGTCTCAGTTTGTCAGTTTCAATAATTTTCGACGTAAAATTGCGTAGCACGCTTATAAAATCTTTAGTTAACTCTTATTAGAAATAAAACTTTAATACAAATTATATTATATAATGTAAGACGCGACTTGTTTTTTAAAGAATGAATCCAATCAATTATGTAGCAGTTTTTTTTTACTTCAGATCTCAAAAAAGAAATGTTATTGATGGTGTGATCTCCCAGCTTACTTCTTAAAGAACTGCAAATATATCCTGCTGCAGAAAAGGTTCCCTCTGCCTCTACGCTGGTTGGTTTGAGAGTCATCAAATAATCATAGATTAAAGTTAGATTTTCACCTATTATTCCCTCACATTCATGAAAAGCCATTTATTTTTTCAATATCTAATCATAATCCTTCTCAGGCTCAGTTAGTTACTTGTTTTTAGCTGATTGCGGATCCGCACCAGATGCTGTATCCAGCAAGGCCTAAATGTGCTGGATCTAGCTGGATTGCTGGCTCCAGCATTGCAATCCCTATAATTACTAAATCCATGGTGGCTATAATTATAAACAGTACAGTCAAAGCCCTCTAAGTGCACAGCTCGGAACCGAGGCCCATCCTTTAAGTGCACACTTCCCCTACGATCTTTTTCATCCTCACTCTTCTAACTCCTATAGCTATCTTTATTCAATCAGATGCTCTCTCTCTCTCTGCGCGAAACATTGCGCAGAATTTAAAAATGAGTTCAAACTCAAACTGTGTTTACAATCATATGACATGTGTTGACATAAGCGCGCTTACGGTCGCACGTGATTGGTCGCAGATTATTCGAAGTGGGGGCTGTGGAACGTGCACTTCGAGGGCGAGTTCGTGTGCAGTAAGAGAGCGTGTGCATTTAGAGAGCGTGCACTTAGAGGGCTTTGACTGTAATCCAGCTGGATCCAGCACATTTTTGGCCTCTCTGGATCCAGCATCTGGCGCTAGAGAGAGAGATTGTAGATTATAATCTACATATAATCTCTATGTGGTGTGGGCTGCGTTTAGTTTAGTGACACGCATCAATATAACCATAGATGTATAACATTGTTTGCTAGCGATTCCCCATAGTGAACAGTTTACTTAACAGCCGGAAACTTGCTGGAAACAGTACTCTAAGTACCCCACATCTCTAAACATATTCCTCGTCCATTTTATTCGCACCCGCGTTACCCCACTTATGTCACCCTAGTTCATAGTATTAACACCGCCGGCGCTTAATGACATATGCATGTTTATATTTATGCGAGTTTATGTTGTGTTGTTGTTGGTAGTCCCTGGCCTGGCCATTGGTCACTGGTTCAAATTAGTAATTGTGACTCGTGACAACGAAGGGGTCATCGGAACAACAACAGAGCTATTTCGAGGTCAATAAAACTGTGAGAGCATATTTCTCAATTGACCGAGCTGGGTAGACTAGTGGTACAGCACTGGACTCGCATTCGAGAGGTACCGGGTTCGATTCCCGGCAGGGGCGGATGTGACTGAGACTTTTTCTTACTGCCTCTCGCCGAGAAACGGTAAAACGAAAAATTATTGCAAGATTGGAAGAAGTTTGCTAGTATCAAATATTAACAAACCCAACCGAGCTGGGTAGAGTAGTGGTGACAGCACTAGACTCGCATTCGGGAGGTACCGGGTTCGAATCCCGGCGGGGGCAGATGTGGTTGGGACTTTTTCCTACTGCATCTCGCCGAGAAACGGTAATTCCTGTACCGGCCATCTTGATTGAGGTTTTCCATGGTTTCCCTCAATTAATTCCAGATAAATATCGAGATGGTTCCTTATTTGAGGCCATGGCCGATTACCTATCAAACTCCTAGTTCAAAAATGACTTACCTTATCCTAATTTCCTATAATTCCTTCATTCACTCATTGCTATTACATAAGTTGAAGTTTTAAAAAATGTAGAAAATTACCGGGAAGTGGTAAATAGAAAATAGTAACGGTACGAATGGGGTCTGTTATGACATAAAAGTCGACAAACGGACGTTAAACGTATTATTATTATTATATTTCTCAATTGAGAAATGTTAAAACCATAATAGTAAAAATTATAGAGTTTTAAAAAACTAAAACAACACGTTTTTATGAACTAAAAATGCAAAATAATTTTGACAATAAAATTAGTTTTACTGTAAAAAGCATGAGGTGCTATCTACGTAAATTTTCGTAAGAGCTCTACGTTTACAATTAGCTAGTAAATGAAAAATGTATTACCGATATTAAGCACTCCACACTTTTTACAGTAAAGCTAATTTTCGTGTCAAATTATTTTGCATTCTTATCTTTAGCTCTTAAAATCGTGTTGTTTTAGTTTTTTTAAACTCTAATTTTAATTATGAGACTAAAAAACCATTTTACATTTGACTATGTAAGTACGTCACTATACAGCGTGTTAGCTTGCTTGCTGTAATTGTTCAAGTTTTTTTATCCTGAAACTTATTAAATTATTGTATTGTCATCGATCCTTGATAAGTTAAGTGATAAGTTAATGTCACTTTTTTAAGTGGGTGAATTTCACGTTCAAATATTCCTTTACAGGTGAAGCTAAGCGTGTTAAAATAGCAAAATTTTTGTAAAGGCTAATATTTTGAGCCAGCAACAGAATTCGAGTAATTTCAAAACTCGTGAAAATATTAGTAGGTATTGAATCTTGTATTCTTGCCGAACAATGAAAGCCGATTCTGGCAGTTCCTTGCGGTTGAGGTATATTACCCCAAAATATTTTGAATATTAAACTATCATCTATTCTGAAGATCTGGTTAAGACAGATCACCCATACAAAATCAGCAAACAACTGAATAGATTTTTAATAAAATTCGACTCACGTATTATGCGACTTCCATATTCAAAGGGTAAAAGTTTGTACTTAGTTTAATCTAATCCATAAACATCCTCAACGGATTTAGATGGAACATTGTATAAAATGAATACACACTAGGCTGATTATCTGTTTAATCTATACTAATATTATAAAGAGGTAAAGTTTATAAGTTTAGATGTAGGAGGCAATCTCCAAAACTACTAATTCTATTTCAAAAAATTTTAACCAATATTTAGAATGGACTTTCAGAATGGACATAGGCTATATTATATTATCGCGTTAAAATAAACGCGTTTTTCGTGGAGACTAATCTACATTAATATTATAATAGAAATTAGTTTCACGGGTAATTGGAATAAAAAATCAATTTAAACACTTATTGATTGCAACGTTTCGTCTTTATTAAATCAAGACTTTTTCAAGCTCTGGAAAAAAATTTTTTTTTACAAAAATTAACAATCATATAATAAAAATATAAAACCTTATGGATTAAATAATTTACTAAAAAGAAACAAAAATGTGACTAACCTCAGCATGTTTAAATTATAATAAAACTATGATATAAAAGGCAATTTTGCATTACAAAGATCAATAAAATTGAAAATTGTAGAAAATAATATCTTCTTTTTTTTATTATTTTATTTATATTATTTTCACAGTCAACTACAATTATAGTATGACAGTTGCTCAGTTTAACTAATTTTCGTTAGAGGTCAGTACAATTATTAAAATTTTTTGAATTTAAATTAAATATACATCACAGAAAATTGAAAATTGTTTTTGGCACTAATCAAGTGATAAAAAATTAGGAAATTTAAATTAATAATTTCAAACTTTTAATTTCTTTATATATATAAAATACGAAAATCTTTCAATTACTCAAATTAATCATTCCAAATTTAGAATGTCATTGTACACTAAACTTAAGTTTTTTGTATCTGATCTTAAATTAACTGTCTTATTTAATTTAATGAAAGCCATTTCACTTAAATTTCGCTTGAAGTAGTTAGTTTCTTTGTCTAAAATTGATACTTCATCAAACAAAAAATTATGTTCCATGTCAAAATGATGACTAGCAACTGCTGTCTTATTTTCTTTCAAGATATTAATATTTTTACAGTCGTAACGATGTTGTCTGATCCTGTCTTTTAACTTCTGTCTTGTCTGACCTATGTAAGACTTCTCGCAAGTGCATGGTATTTTATAGATCACATAAGACTGGTCCAAAACTGGAATCTTGTCTTTTAGCCTTGTATAAACTGAATTAACAGTTTTAAGATTATAAAAGGCTAGCTTGCCATATTTTTCTCTTACAAGACTATCAATTTTAAACGCGATTTCTTTGATAAATGGAAATCTGTAATACTTAAGTAACTGATTGTGATCTTTTTTGTTATCACTCATAGGGCAGTAATTATTAAATACTCGGTCTATCAGTCTCTTCGGATAGTTGTTTTTGATTAAAAGATCAACAATGATCTTTTTATTCTTTTCATGAAAATCTTGATGACTTAAATTTAGTGCTCTTTTAATTAAACCTTTAACCATCCCAATTTTCTGACTTATTGGGTGGTTAGAAATTATTACATATTTTGGAATTGAACTTTAAAGATGAATTAATATTATAGTTAGTTAGTTAGTAAGTCAATTTATTTGCGAAGCTATATAATATAAAATATAGATACAAAACGTCTCCATATAACATATTAAAATATAATACTTATAAACTATTAAAATAAATGTATCATTAATATAAATAATTAAAAGTCATTAAAAATAGATCCCTGCAATTTATACACTGGCTTTTCAACAAGCATGCTTTTTAATTCTTTTTTAAATATTTTTAAATCAGAAATGTTTTCAAGTCTTTTCGGCAATGTATTGTATATATCAACACCTGCAGTAGATCGGGACATATAGAACAAAACGTTTTAAAAAATGGCTGTTTATAAATCAATTTACTTTGTGTGGTAATATAAGAATGTTTTTGTGATACTGTTTCATATTTTTTTATATTTGTCTTAATGTATATGTATAAAGAGGTAAAGTTTGAATGTAGGAGATAATCTCTGCTAGTATGCACTATTTTCACGTTTATAGAAAAAAGTACAGTATTTATTAGCTTTATTTTATTTTTATTATTTGCTGTTATAGCAGCCATATTAATACACACTCTGTGAAAATTTCAAGTGTCTACCTATTACGGTTCAAAAGATACAGCCCTGTGACAGACGGACGGACGGACATTGGAGCCTTAGTAATAGGATTTGCGTTGTCACCCTTTGGGTACGAAACTCTAAAAATAACTATTTTGGCAGTTGCTGTATGAGATTTAACGAAACATTGTGACGTCTACTATACGAGGGTTGATCAATAAATACCCGTGTTTGACGACACATGACGTTGAGTGAAAGTGATTTTACCATTGTGGACTGCAGACTTTTAAACGACCTCGTGCTGATTTGTAGATAAATTCATAAATTAGGTTATTTTTGGCAGCCAGTTGTATGATTCGTGTTTTATATTTTTCGACAAAATAGTAAAGAACAACATCGATCCGTGATTCGTTTTTTAAAAACGTGCGAAACAATAAAACTGAAGCTGGATGCTGTCTATGGGGACCTTTCATCATCTATGACCATGGTTAGATATTCGTATAAAAAAAGAATTACGGATCGATTTTGCTCTTTTTAACCGACTTCAAAAAAAAGGAGGAGGTTCTCAATTCGTCGGAATCTTTTTTTTTTTTTTTTTTTATTATTTTTTATGTATGTTCCCCGATTACTTGAAGACGCCTGAACCGATTTGGAAAATTATTTTTTTGTTTGAAAGGGTATACATCCCATGTGGTCCCATATAGTTTTATTAAAATCGGTTAATCCGTTTTTAAATAACGTCAAAAAACATATTTTTTAATGTATGCTACTGCATATCTCCAGCATTTGTAAAGCGATTATGATGATTCTTTTCTTATTTAATAGGACACATCTTCAGGGTGATTCCACATAAATTTTACTGAAATCGGTTCAGTAGTTTTTAAAAATGTGCGAAATCAATTCCATCACTAAAAAGTAAAAAATAAAAAAACTTAAAAAAAAAAATTAACCTCCTTCAAAAAAATCACTAAAAAGATGAAAATAATGAAATTTTGAGGTCGGAGCTAATTTCATTACAAAAAAAATTACATAAAATTTTGAGGTCGGCGCCTATTTAATAAAAGTAGATATGTAGTTATAGTTTTTGTAATGAAATTAGCTCCGACCTTAAAATTTCATTATTTTCATCTTTTTAGTGATTTTTTTAAAAAGGTTAATATTTTTTTTTAAGTTTTTTTCCATTCCAAATACAAAACACGAATGATACAACTGGCTGTCAAAAATAACCTAACCTATGAATTTATCTACAACTCAGCACGGGGTCGTTTAAAAGTCTGCAGTACACGACGGTAAAGTCAATTCCGCTCGTCAGTGCCATATGTCGTCAAACACGGGTACATATTAATCAGTCCTCGTATTCGTGCTTATGCTGTTTGAGCGAGACTTTCATCAAATATGTTCAGACAAGATAGTTGCGGTTTACAATTACCCTTCGTTATTCTCTTAAATTAATTTGTAATCTTGAAATATTATTCTAGTTGCCGTGACTCGTTTTAATTTGCTTAACAAGGAGTATATGTATATGAAGAAGCACGCCATTATGTTCCACGTTATAATATGACTTCATAATTAAATTATTTATAATTTTCTGTTTAATAAGGAAGACGTTTGCTTTTCAACGGAATATTTTAACAATGACTGTACTGAAATATACTCGTATAGCGATTTTGCTTGCGCCAAATGTCGGTTTAAATAAGGTAATTTTCTCGCGAAGTCAGATTAGCAAGGAATGTTTCAAATTTTCATAAATTATTAATGACAATTTCGTGCATACATCTCTGAAATTACAATAAAATATCAGTCACAGTGCCAAGGCCCTACCGGCATTTGAAAAATAAAAAATTGAAATATTATTTATTGTAAATATTGAATAAATAGTTGAAGAAACTTGTTAACAATACGGGTACATTAAATTCAAAATTAGATAGATGTGTGCCATATATAGCAAGTACACTAATGATTTGTTCCAGTTTTCTCTTTTATAATAGTATCGAATTAAATATATATTTTTCTCCGACAGTTTATATCCACGGGCTGTATTGAGTTAACCAGTCACGTGATGAGAATTCGGCACAAGGCGTATAGCGCTCAGTTATTATGTGCAGGTGTAGCGGAAAGCTTTTTATTTGTTTTCGTTTTTAAAACGACAAACGTAAATGATTTATTGTTATAATTTGGAAAACAACAAACGCTTTATTAAGCAAACATTAAAACATTATAACGACTCTTAGCGAAGGGAAACTGTATCGTATCTCCGGTGTTTCACATAAATCAGTGGTGGTTCGTTAAAAAGTACATTAAAAATTCGAGACGTAGTGCAAAATAGTGTGTTGTTCATTGATGTATTGTGGCATTTAAATGTAAAGCTAAAATTGTTAATATATCTCTTAAAATCAATATTTTTTGTTAGTAGAAAACAGTATCACGGGTAATTGGAATAATGAAAATAAATCAATTTAAACACTCATTGATTGCAACGTTTCGTCTTTTTTTTATTAAGACTTTTTCAAGCTCTCAATATGCTTAAACGATAGTTAAACTATGATATAATATACAATTTGGCATTACAAAAACAATTATTTAAAATTGAAAATTGTAGAAAATAATATGATACTGTTTTCTATTATAACACTAGCTGACCCGGCAGACTTCGTACTGCCAAATATAGCCTGTCAAAATGATTTGTAATGTGTCATTTTTTTGTTCCTACATATTTTATAGTCGGGGCAAAAAATTCTCCTGAACAGAACTGTCACCCTGGTGATAGGGCGTTGTGAATAAGAAATATAATTAAATAAAACATATATAAGCATTTAAAAATAAGTAATCTCTTTTTTGTTAATCATATGAATCATAATTATTAACAAAAATCATTAAAATGTAACTGAAATAAATTAACGGTATTTTTTCATTGTTTGAAAATATTTATTTATTGTCGCAAAAATGATATGTGAAGGTTATGATTTAACAGTGCGTGATCATTTTCGAAAATTTGACAGTAGTCAAGTTTAAGTTAAAATCGTCAATAAAAATATATATCCGGTTTTCGTACTTAAAAGCAGCGGTGAAAAATCAAAATAACCCGCCTTGAAATTCTTGAATTATTTGTATAGCAATAGGTTTAGGCAGTCAGTGTGTTTAAAAATTCGACAAAAATTGCATGTGTTTATTTAGTGAAATTAAATATGTTACCTACATTACTGTGTTTTTAAAATTAATAAGTTGAAATCAACTATTTTCACTTAAAACGAATAATAATATAAAAGCAATGTTTTCTAGATATTGATTATTCCCAAAGGAACTAACAAAATGGTTAATGGTATTAAAATGACACGTATCTAAATACAATTTTAAGTGCTATTAATTTCAGGTTTTTGTGCTTTTTTTTGTTTGGAAAAATGTGTCTATTTTCACTTTTCTGGAGCTGAAATTCTAGGCTAGAATAATGTTTAATAATACGTCATGATATAAAAATAACATACCTTACGCCAATTATTGAAATATTAGTTAACACTATTAACAATATTTCTTCATTTTTATTAAAATAATTTACGTCTTACTTAGTATAACATATTAAAGGGATTCATTTTCAGTATTCTGACACAATTGCTCATTTGTAATTCCAAAACTTACTTACAATATTACAGTATTTTGAAACGTCAAAAAATTATTTTTTTAAATGATTAAATTTGAAAGAAAACGGGGGCTTCCAAGAATAAAACTTATCTAGATCGATTTTTTTATGAGCGCCCAATCTGTAAAAACACAAATTTCATATTTCATAGTTTCTGCAACAGCAACTTTCTTAAACCTGAACTGTGAATATGTTAAAAACATATTGGACCATAATTATTTCTGGCAACACTATGACTCCTAAACCTATTTTAGACGCCAAAATGCGGTTTTCGTATTTTCCATACAGAAGTATGGTTTTCCATATGCACTAAATTGTAATATTAATTTTTTCAGTGTTTTCTTTTAACTCACATTTTTTACTGCTATAAGACGAAAAATAATCTGTAAATTAATAAGTCACTGCGCACACAATTATTCTACACTTTTTTCAACTGATTATTAGCTTAATTAAAAATTTTTTAATTAATTGCAAACTTATTTGACATTTGATATCATAATGTTTCTGAGTTTGTTATTGGTAACCAAGGCAACTAAATACCCATCCAACAAAAACGTTTGTATGGGAAAAAGAAAAGGGCTGTTTTTAGGGTTTTTCCGGCAATTATTCGAATTTTTCTCGCCGTAAAAACCATCTTTGAATTTCAACGAACATTTTAAAAAAAGAATTGGCTAAATTGGTCCAGGCGTTGTTGAGTTATGCGCTTACCAACACATTTTGCGATTCATTTTTATATTATAGATATATCTGGAATTGAACTTTAAAGATTAATTTTTTTTTAGTTTTAATGACCACTTCAACTTAATATGCACCAAATTATATAATTTACTCTTCTGTACCTAAGTAGTAAGTAGCTCAGTCGGAAAACTAGTGTCTTCATAAAAGCAGCCCGACAGGACAGAACTTAAAAACTATATGAAAACACTGACTTTTGGATACGATTTTACTTATGGTGTATTTAGTTTGGTGCAGATGTTGGATTGATAATAATAGTCCTTGAGCTCGGAACGGTATTTGATGACCAGAACCGCTAAAGCTGCTTTTTATTTAAAAGACTAATATGATGTTATAATGTTACGTGAAGTTATAATGAACGTATGAAGTCATACTGAAGTATCCTTCAGTTGCGGCACCAAGCTGGAAATTGATGTATTAATTAAGAATGTTTGATACATCCGAAAACGTATATTCAGTTAACTGAAATGCGTGAGATTATACTTCAGCTGCTCTTATAAACACTCCAAAACGACAGTTAAGTTTAGTGATGACGCCAAAGCTGGAATTTGGTTACATAATAGTTAAAACAAAAAAATTATTCAGTTTACTGTACACCAGAGGAAAAACATTTAGCTGACGCAGCGAAAGATGTAGCGCGGAACAATTGCAGAATATAAATAGAAAGTATAATTTACCTCTATTTTTGTCAATTTATAACATTTGTATAACGTATCCTACCAATCAATCACACACAATTCCACAATAACAACAACAATTCATGTCTCGACAGGTTCAGACACGTTAAATTTATCGTAAGACAGTCATTGTTGTTTGATGTAAAGTAATGTAAACTCTGCTGTTGGTCACTGTTGTTAGTAAATTCAAAGTTGCAGCAGCTGAGGAACGAAAAATGCGTTCCTTAACCGTCGCAAAGAAACGAAAATTCATTAAATATGTAGACGAGAATCCTACAAAGAAAAAATTAAAAATCGCTAGAGTTCGAAATTAGAGATAAGTTTTCAGAAGAAAATAGGTTTTCTTACCTTGTTAAAACATATCTTAGACCAACCTAACCTCTATATAACATACTTCATTATAACGAATTATTTTCTAATTCCCTTCAGCTTTGTTATATTGAGGTTGTACTGTAGTACAGTGAATATTTAGGATAGATCAAATATTAAGCACTCAACACCATAATGCCACAATGCACTATTTATTGACAGAATTTGGCACTGCGATCCGAGTTCTTTGTGGGTCTGATTAAAATAAAATAATCATCGTCTCAGAATCATCTGAGGTAATTTTTTTCCGCCGACACTGGTTCAAGAGCACGTTATTTTCTGTAGCACCATAGAAATGGCGACTGCTAATCCCGACAGCTTAATTGAATTTGGTTTCACAACTTCAACATCAAAGTTGAAATTTCGTTTGTGACGTAAAATTTACATAGCTATTCATTAACAACAAATGTTTATATATTTTATATTGTTGTTGCTTTCGTAAATACTGACATATTTAATGGCCGGACGAATGATTCAGAAAGGATTATAATGTGATCTCAACTGCCTATATATAACCTAAGTAGTAAGTACAAATGTGCAAGCCCGAGAGCTGTTAGACATTTTTGGGTAGGTATTTGAGACACTGTGAAAATTTGTACAATAACTCTTTAGTAATATCCGAATACAAAATCACAGACCTGACTGACGGGTAACGGGGCTTAACCGAGCCTCAAATTTGTCAAAATTGTCTAAACCATGGTAACGTTTTAAAGAAAAAGTCTAAATTCAAAATTTTCAACTGTTATACTTAAGGTAGTTATCGTGGTTAAGGCACACCGTCAGAAAATTCTTAATTTTTGTATACTTATTAAGGACATGATAATACAATTACCCTGAAAAGTCGATCGACCGTATATAATCCGAGATAAATTCAATTAAAAATTGGATAATTAACATTGATTGTATACGATCTCTGTAGTTCTGAACCAGTTTCTTATTTATAAAAAAAGAACTAACTGTCAGAAACTTTCCAAAAACTGACAGTCTTTCAATGCATTTGTTATGAGTTTAAAAAAAATAAGAAAAAATTATTTATAAATAACGGTTTAAAGTTTAACAATTTATAGGAAAGTATACATGCATATGAATACTGTATGGGTTACGTTTCCGCGGGTACAGTCTTGCGTACAAATTATGGATCACTTAGCTACAAGCTAGTATATTTTTGTGGCGCGTATAACCTATAACTTTTTGACAATATTGTACCACGACAATTACCTTAATATGAAAAATAGTTTTTTTACAGATCTTATTTATTATTTTTCCTACATTAATATTGTAATATTTTTTATGTTAATAGCTTTCGGCGAAGCTTAATTACTAAAATACAAAAAACATTGTGATACAGTGTTCTAAGTACTGTAAGAAGCTTTTAAAAATTGAGCTTTGCAGCTCGAAACATAACATAAAAAGTTTCAATACAGATACAATGTTATGACCAGTGAATTATCTCTCATGAGATTACCGAACCACTTTTTATTACAATCTATTCATCAAACTTTTTTCAAAAATATTATTTGTTCGAAGTTATTTTTGTAATTCGTTACGCTCTACCGATTCCATTATTCATAAATTTGAAAAGGAAAGAACAGAACATTCAAAAAAGTATTTTTAATTTATTGTATTTAAGTGGTTTTTTTGTAGTAACTAGTAAACGTAAATGAATGTGCTACATAAATTTTCAATTACTTATAAATATGTATGAGCTGTCCTCCCTGTCGAGTTTTGTAATGGCGGCCATATGGCACATACACTATTGGCGACAGTCGGATAGCGAACCCTAGAGGTCGACCAACATTTCTCGACGTTTCACATCATCTTGCAGCTTGGCACTATTTTTTAAAATAAAATTTATTTGTTGGGAAAAAAGGACACTTTAAGTAAACACTTATTTGTTAATTTGCGACGTTTCGTCCCTTTATTGGAACTTTTTCAAGCTTATAAATAAATAAAGGGACGAAACGTCGCAAATTAACAAATAAGTGTTTACTTAAAGTGTCCTTTTTTCCCAACAAATAAATTTTATATTAATTACCAAGGACATATATATTTTTGAAAATGTTTATATGTATATTTTGGGGTTGAAAACACCTAAAAAGTTCACGGAATTGATTCAAAATTGAAATTTAACCCTATAAAATTTTAATAAAATTGGCTTTACAGGGCCGGACTTATTATGAAAACGCTTGTGGATACTGAAGGCTGTATATAATTTTGTGTAGATGATAAAAATGATTTTAAGAGGTGTATTGAGGGGTTAATGTTTTTATTTTGTTCGGAAACAAACATAAATTCACATAATAAAGTCTTACTGCCTGTATTAGCAAATAATACGATATTGTTGGCACGGTTTGGCATTCCGACCCGAGTTTTTATTTATTTTAAGATTTATTATTGTCTCATCTTTAGAAGAGAATGGATATCCGAAAAATGCCAGAAGTGATCTAAGTGACATTTTATCCTAAAAATAAACCTTAAGAAAATGAAGGGGAGGAACATTCATAACGGATACGCTGTATTTCTGACATTGCTTAAGCAAAAAACGCGAGACTCGGGAAAAAATACTCTTCTTAGAAAATGAAGAAATACATGTTTGACTGTCTTTTAAACACATCTATCCGAACGGGGTGGGGGCGAATTTTATATAAAAGAACTTCGGGTACAGTCTTGACCACGCGGACGAACTTGCGGGTAAACTGCTAGTCGACAATATAAAGAAATATAATTTGCACTGATTTTTACTCGGCATTTGGTAGAACATGATTAATAATCACAGATAAATAAAAATACTCAATTCCTCAAAAACTTATTATTTTATATATATTTTATATATAGTTTTTCTCGAAGATCATTTCGGACAATAAGTCCATCTCCAGGAAAATGAAACATATGTTTTATATTCCTGAGGACGGACTTATTGCCTGAAACGCTCGTCGAGAAATAATTGAATAATATATTTTTTGTAGAATTTTCAAGTGTTTTTATTTATCTACACTAATATTATAAAGAGGAAAGATTTGTATTTTTGTATGTTTGTAATGAATAAACTCAAAAACTACTGTGCCGATTTAAAAAATTCTTTCACCATTAGAAAGCTACATTCACCCTGAGTAACATAGGCTATATTTATTGCTAGAAAATATTAGGGATCCATACTAAAACTTTAGTAACGTAACCCAAGGTGTAAAAAAAATACCATAAAACATCTTTCGTCGCATGCGCTGCGGAAACTATTGATGATAGAACAAAAGTATGTTCTACAATATTAAAGAACATATCAATAACTACAAAAAACTTCCCGATACTATATGTCCAACTATTATCGTTATGTCACAATAACCACTTTTTACATTTTAATACTCTATATATAGATAAAAGACGATGTATATGTAATCTATGGATGTTAAACGGGTAGACCATTTCTGATGAAATTTTCAGACAATCTTTAGATTAGCCCAGCGGGTGATCTTCTGAAGTTTGGTAGCGATCGGATCAACAGAATTTTTTAAATTTCTTTTTGGGAAATAAGATTATTCTTCGATTTTTGAACATTCACAAATAAAAGCGATTGAATTCGCGCAAATTCAATACACGTTGAGAATTTAATGATAATGATTCTCATCTTTTATACCCTATATATTACATTTACACACGGGCGCTAGTCTGTTATATGAGTGGTCACAATCTAAGATTAAATGAAACCAAATTTTCTAACAGTACGTTCTCCCAGTACAAGTACAGTCGACTCTCGATAATATGATACTCGTTAATTTGAATCTCTCAATAATTTGAAATTTGTTCCCAGTCCCTTGAAAAATACTCGATAAACTGAATAAAATCAATATTAATTGGTTCCTTCGGTAATTTAAAGTTGAAGGAATAGTATCTTGCCTGCCAACATGCAATAATTTGAAACCCGGGCTTCCCTACTCTATAATTTGAAGCGTTTATCATGCACAGACCTGTCGATTGTTTACATAAATGAGATATGAGTGAGTTTGTAGTTCGCATTCCAGTCTTCCTTCAAACAGAAAATTACGGACATCTTTTTAGAATGAATAAGTGAATAATTGTAGAAATGTTTAAAATAATAAATCGCGAATTTTGATCAAACTCTTGTTTACTTGATTTTTTTCCTCCCTCCCTCTTGGTTAAGCTCCTGTTATTTTGAACTCATGACCAAGCTAGGTAGAGTAGTGGTGACAGCACTAGACTCGCATTCGGGAGGTCCGGGTTCGAAACCCAGTGGGGGCAGATGTGGCTGGGACTTTTTCCTACTGTCTCTCGCCGAGAAACGGTAATTCCTATACCGGCCATCTTGATTGAGGTTTTCCATGGTTTCCCTCAATTAATTCCAGATAAATGTCGAGATGGTTCCTTATTTGAGGCCATGGCCGATTACCTATCAAACTCCTAGTTCAAAAATTACGTACCTTATCCTAATTTCCTATAATTCCTTCATTCGCCCATTGCTATTATATAAGTTGAAGTTTTAAAAAATGTAGAAAATAACGGGAGGTGGTAAATGGAAAATAGTAATGGTGCGACTGGCGTCTATTATGACATAAAGTCGGGAAACGGACGCTAAACGCATTATTATTATTATTATTATTATTATTATTATTATTATTATATGAACTCATGCTAATTTGAAATTTTTCTCTGGTCCCCTGAGTTGCAAATTATCAAGAGTCGACTGTATTATGTTGTTGTTTTTTTTTAATTTAAGTTCAATAGGTTTTATTATATTCCGTTGAAATCGAACATACGCCTTAACGCGTATTTATTTTTATTTTGTTTAATGACCGATTTTGTTTGAATACACGTCACTTAATTGGCAAATTTGATTCGAACAAATATGAACTGTCATCTGCAATTTTTCATTTGGCGCAAATAATAATGTGCTGTAAGTTCGGCAATTAGTTTTCTTCCATTTCCATTGGCTGTGAGTTGATTGCTACTACATATGCATGTCACTTTCGAGTTGATAATTTATCAGGAGAAGTTTTGTTCTACATTAGATACTGTCAACGTTTCTTTCAAATCTTCGCTGTGTTGATTACTAAAAAACTGACCAAGTGCGCCCTCAACGGATTCCGTACCATCGTACAATATATTTTAACTTTATTTTTTTTTTTAATTATTTGTTGTTATAGTGGCCATAGTAATATACACTAAGGCACAGAAATGCCTGAACTAATAACTTTTAAGAGGTTCTGCCCGATGTCACTAGTATGCACTATTTTGGCGTTTATAGAAAAAATATTTTTTTTATGATTTAACTATAAATTTGTAGTTTTCGGAATTTTACTTTTACTTGTGCTATTAAACATTGCTTCTTGCCAAATTTCGCGATTCTAGATCACCGGGAAGTACTCTATAGGTTTTGATTCCCTTGCGAGTATCAAAATATTAGGCATAAAAAACGTATGAACCTCATCCACATAAGCTCACGGAGGGAAGTGAAACTTCTTTAAAATTATGTACTCGTTTCATTGATGTGTTATCCATTTGCGTTACCGAGGTTTCTCTTATATTTCCCGCCGTTGAATCTTTGTCCTTTAATTTTGCGTTGCCAAGGTTAATCTTATTGTTACGCGAATAAAATAGCATAGCGCTGCTATCGGTCTGGCCACGACAATTACACATTGGCGACATCTGGCGTAGGCCCTAATAACTACACACAAGGCGGAAGTGACACTCTCGTGGCGATAACGAGAAGTATACGCTCGGTGCATGGTTCCGCTCAAGGGCGGGGTAGGTTGTGAGGTATTCACCAGGCGGCCATTTTAGGCGCTGGACGTGTTCCTTTGTGCTGGCGATATATATCTGTGTTATAAGCGATTAGTGCTGTGTAGTTGAAGAGAAAAGTAAAAACATCTTGTAACATTATATTACCCCTTTAACGTTACCGAAACTTTCAAACAGATGCGTCGCAAAAGAAGTTTCACATCAAAAGGATTTTTGACTTATATTTTATTTGGCTAAAGATTCAAGGATTTTTGTGCTTCCCCTTTTACTGGATCTAGTCAGCAAATAATCTCGATCTTCTTATGAGCTCCAGAAAATTGGCTACTAGATTGTCCTGTGGAAATATTCCATCCTCATCAATGTAGCCAAAGATGGTTGTCCTCCTGTTGGTTAAAGCCTCACATTTGAACACGATATGGATGGCTGTTTCATCCTCCATTTTGCAAAATCCACATAATGTTGATTCCTGCTGTATCCCCATCATATGTAGGTGTTTTCTCAGGAAAGCATGACCGGTTAAATTAATCATCATTCTGAGTGTTGTCCTGCTGAGTCTAATTATGTTCTCAGTGAGCTTTGAAGAAGGAGCTACGATCATTTTCTTCCCATGTTTGTTACCTGAAACCAGGTCCCAAACAGATATTCTGCTCGCAGGTCCATCTCCTTTTATTTGGCTTCTTAAATCATAAACTCTCAACTCGAAGTTTTGTACTGATGTTACACATTCGTGTTTTTGATTGAACGTTGGCAGCTGACACGACATGAATGTCTGCTAATGAGGGCCGTCTCATCCTACTATCAAATTTCGTCTTTATTCATCCAGTTCTCTACCAAATCCAGAATTATCGAGAAAGCGCAAAAATTACTGAAAATGCATAAAAATTAACGAAAATGCATAAAAATATTCGATTTTCCAGGGCTATTCAAGCGGCTGCATCCGAATTGGTTCCCGATACTTTATGCAATGTGTGTACCGCAAAAGAATTTTTTTATAAAACATTTATAAGACAGTCTTATAAAAAAATTCTTTTTGAGTGGTTGCCATCTATTTTATTTAATGACAATTTTAATCATTGGCATAAACAATTTTAACTAAAATATTTTATTACAAACAACCATCTTACGTTTTATATATATTGTGAAACCAATCACCATGTCTTCAATCTTTCGACTAAATACTGATACGAATTGACAGCATTCGAACTCTGAAGATGGTGTAAAGCACACCGAAACGTTAGTAAGAATGCAATTTTAACTTCAGTATTGTGTTTTATTGATCCTGCCACGGATTTTATCCAAATTCCAAACGTATCCAACAATGAAACAATTTCTCTTCGACATTTTTTAATTTTGTGAAATATAGTTTTGACAATAAATTCTTTAATAATTTATGAGCACATAAATTCACTACAAAATAATGTCTACGAGTATAAGTGAATAAAATACTCATAAATTATAATATTTGGTATACAGCCGATAAAAAAGAACATTTTGTTCATCTTCGATCTGTTCTATAATTAACTAGCTTTTGTCCGCGACTTCGCTGCCGCGAACGTCGATATTGTCAGTAGATTCGATAGCAGTTGTCGGTAATATTAAGTGACGCAGTGGCACTGAAGTCTTAATAATAATAATAATAATGCATTTAACGTCCGTTTCTCGACTTTATGTCATAACAGACGCCATTCGCACCACTACCATTTTTTCATCTACCACTTCCCGTTATTTTCTACATTTTTTTACAACTTCAACTTATGTATTATAGCAATGGGCGAATGAAGGAATTATAGGAAATTAGTATAAAGTAGGTAATTTTTGAACTAGAAGTTTGATAGGTTATAATCGGCCATGGCTTCAAATAAGGAACCATCTCGATATTTATCTGGAATTAATTGAGGGAAACCATGGAAAACCTCAATCAAGATGGCCGGTACAGGAATTACCGTTTCTCGGCGAGAGGCAGTAGGAAAAAGTCCCAGCCATATCTGTCCCCGCCGGGATTCGAACCCGGTACCTCTCGAATGCGAGTCTAGTGCTGTCACCACTACTCTACCCAGCTCGGTTTGAAGTCTTAATAAAATAGAATCAAATTGGTTCCCACCCTATTATATTATGTAACTGATCACTAACGGTGCGAAGTATTCGCAGGGATCCGCTAGTAATTTAAATTACTAAATGTTTGTACAGTCCTGTTCAAAAGAAACAACAGTCTTACAAAGTTTTATCGAATTTTTTCTGCTTTTTCTGTTTTTCTATGAACTAAATTAAATCTTCTTGAACACGAGAAGGAAATTAATTTCCACTATATTACGTTCGGCAAAGAAACAAGAAATGGCACATTTAGACGGAGAGAAAACACCTTCTTAAATACATCATCCTCACTGCCTCAGACCGCCATATTCTTTATTAATGCCGCTTTGATGAAGACTCTTTCTGTTCAATTCTCTTTATTTTCTCGACTGGTCTTAAGATAAAAAACAAAAGATTTGCTCTGTATATTAAAAATTTATTCTGAATAGAATCGGCTAAGGCCCGTTTTCACGAAACACTATTAAAAGATAGAATACCTCTTTATATACTGGATGTATAATACCAAACTACCGGTACCTGTGCGAATAATTCGCACTAAAATTCGTTTCTAATTTCTCACACTCTTTATAACTTTCTTCTTTTTGTTGTGTTACATTACAAAGCTCAATGACGGTTCAAGAAAATATTTTTCTAAAACTGTCATATAGAGACGCAAGTAATGAAAACGTTGAGCTGAAGCGCCGCCATACGAAAAGTATTTATACGTGAATTTTGATTAAAAATGAAACAAAAAAAATTTACGGACCGTCAATCATGTTGACGTTGTTTCAAAGTTAGAACCGTCAGATGGCAGCATTGCTGCATATACTGAATAAATGTATAATTGTTATAATTAATTATTTTGCAAAAACAAAAGCAATAATAGATTTTTTAGTTGTTGATGTCCGTAGAGCTAGCAATTATCTATAAAATTATATAAAATTTATGTAGAGCAATTGTGTGTTTTTTTCGAAAAAGGGAGGCAAACATCTCAACCTTAGCGTATTAATACATATGATATAGCTATTATGATATCTTAGCTCAAGGTTAAAGTAAATTAAAAAAATCAAAAAACCCGACTACGTAAAAAGAGAACAAAATCAAATATTACAAGCATAGATACGCGCAAAGAACATAACCCTTCTTGACAGTCGGGGAAAAACTGAGCAAAAAACATATGGTGGAAGTCCCGGTATTGATGCTGGGAGGACGTGTCGCCCGTGAATTAGACAACCCAAACAAATGCGCGATATATTAAGTAAAATCGATTTTATACACTTTTAATTGTATTTTTATATGTATAAAAAACTGTTTCGACACATTCTGTCATGTGGAAAATTTTCTCTTCTTTCGTTTAAGGTAATTTTCGAATAGATCTGATTTAAATTGAACTTATTATAAGCAAAAAAAAAGTATTTTATAATCGATTAAGCCATTTGGGCTGTATGCGTGACACAAAAAGCATGACAGATTCACGGACAGAGCGTCTAGAAAACAATAAAATCACGCTTTCCAATACAAAAGCTTGAAGATACAAAAATTAAAAAAATGTTATAGTAATCAGTTCCGAAAAAATTCGAGTTATATTTAAATACCAAAAACAAAAAACATTTTTGTTTTAATTTCTTCTCTCTGAGATCAAAATTCAAAAATCGGGCGATGTTAGGATCACATAGACCCCGAGACGAATCGAATAAAAAAGGGTTTTGAAATTGGATAAGCCGTTTGGACTGTACGCGCGACACAAAAAAACGTGACAGATTCACAGTTTAAAAACAATAAAATCACGTTTTCCAATACAAAAGCTTGAGGGTACAAAAGTAAAAAAAAGTTGTAGTAATCAATAGGGATGTTGACTATTTTTGGGAAAGTGTTTTAAATCGTGCATAAGTACCTAATATTGCCACAAATATTTATTATTTTTATTTAAATACAACTCAAGCCTTAAAAATCATGTATTTTAAATCCCGTTTCAAATTTCGGTCCAAAATGCCAATACTAATCGTGTGACGTCACCTGTTCATACCAAAGGAGGCTCAAAAGTTTACATGGGAGCTACCATCCTATAGATGCGTATTCTGTGCTCATAAACGTTAGTAAACAGGCGATGAAAAGTTGTTTCGTAGTCGTTGCTATAGTTACATGTAATTTGACGTTTCCTATAAACAAATAATAATAAATCTTACACTAAATATTAACCAAACAATGAAGTTTTTTGACAGCGGCTGAATATATGACGTCATGCGCTCTGATTGGTGTCACGTGACTTGAGAGTTTTTTTATTAGGTTTTATTTATTAAATATTAATTAAATTCCTTAAAAATAAGGAAAAATATAGTGTTGTTTAGTATTTCTATCATAGAAACTACTACTTTTCGTTAAAATTATGTTTTTATTTGAATACAGTCAACATGCCTATTCTGAAAAATTTCGAGTTATGTTTAAATACCAAAAAATGAACTTATAGACAAAGGTATATGTTACTGATGATAAATCGATTTGAGTTGGTATATTATTGACATAATAAATAAAGTGGTGGCGATTTTGGTGGAGAACATTTATCGGATTTTAACGGAAGTTGCGATTTGTTGCGCTCGTGACAGTAAAATATGATAAGAGAAGGAAAAGTGGTTGCAATTCGAGTGGTGCATTTCCTTTTAAACATGTATAACAGACTGCTACTGCTGCCACACAATGCATTTGTGAGAATGCAGGATTACATTAGACTGAATGTGTTATTATATATTATATAAGTAACTACGTTTTGGTAAACTAAGAAGCCAGCATATCGCTAGGGATATGCGGATAGGTACTGAGAAAGTGCCAATGAGACCTGAACCAGTCTGTGGCATTTCTTATAGAAATGTCCAGCAAACTGTCCGGAGATGGACCTGTGAGCAGCATCTCTCAGATTGGGACCTGGCTTTAGGTAACAAACATGGGAAGAAAATGCTTGCAGGTCCTTCCTCAAAGTTAACTGCGGACTTAATTAGACTTAGAAGACCGATACTCAGAAAGGTGATTGGGCTTTTACCCGGTCATGCTTTCTTGAGAAAACACCTACATGTGATGGGGATACATCAGGAATTAACACTATGTAGTGTTGATTCCTGATGTATCCTGATGTATAACATTCATGTCGTGTCAACTGCCAACGTTCAATCAAAAACACGAATGTGTAACATCAGTACAAAACTTCGAGTTTATGATTTAAGAAGCCAAATAAAAGGAGATGAACCTGCGACAGAATATCTTAGTTTGGAACCTGGTTTAAGGTAACAAACATGGGAAGAAAATGATCGTAGCTCCTTACTCAAAGCTCACTGAGAACATAATTAGAGTCAGCAGGACGACACTCAGAATGATGATTAATTTAACCGGTCATGCTTTCCTGAGAAAACACCTACATATGATGGGGATACAGCAGGAATCAATATTATGTATGTATGTAGATTTTGCGAAATGGAGGATGAAACAGCTATCCATATCGTGGTCGAATGCGAGGCTTTAACTTACAGGAGAACAACCATCTTTGGTTACATCGATGAGGATGGAATAGTTCCACAGAATAATCTAGTAGCAAATCTTCTGGAGCTCTTAAGAAGATCCAGATTATTTGATGACTAGATCCAGTAAAAGGGGAAGCACAAAAATCCTTTCAGGATGTGGTGCATTTGGGCCAAGAGACCACCCCATTCTATTTTAATCTTTTAAGTGCCAATGACGCGTTTTCCATAGCCTCCAATATCAATACAAATTATTTTAATATTAAACATTATCACTCACACGAAATCATTCATGAAATAATTCTTATTGAATTGAGAAATAAATATTCTCTTTGGGCAAAATATTTTGGTTATTCAAAAGCGCCTAACGCCATAGTATATGTCAAACAGCATTGCCAGACGTCCCGATTTTGGCGGGACGTTCCGATTTTTAAATCAAAATTAAATGTCCCGCGCGGGACAGGCTCAGTCCCGCTTTTCGGAGATAACTCGACCGTGCGTAAATAATTATTCTCTTATTGTAAGTTGCAATTTGTAACACTCACTCCTCAGACTATTGTTTGAAACGCCATATTTTTCTAATGAATAAAACTTTTTTGATTTTGATTTCTGTTTTTTTTTTATTTTTTTTTTATTCAGAAGACGAATAAGACTCAACTATTTAACGATAGGGTAAATCTGATTTAAGATATGGTATTTTTATTAAAATACATTTTCTATGGCTATTTTTGCTATCTATTGTCACGTAAACGTAATTTGAACTCAAATAAAAAGATAAATATTTAAAAACTTCTGATTATATACGTTTTTTTATTATGTCCCGCTTTCGATGAAAGAATCCCGCTTTTTTCACTAAAAAAGTTCCAAAATCCCGACTTGGCAAAAAAAATTCTGGCAACGCTGATGTCAAACATCTTGTTTAAACAAATGTATATTGATTCTGGTGAAAGCATACCTAGCAACCACACGAGTAGTTATGTTTACATATACTTTGACGTCACAATGCGTTTCGATATTTTATATTTCGCGCGTATTTATTACATTTTTCTTTAATTGATATTTATTATTTAGGAAAAATTTAAAAAGAAAAAACTATTTGGAGTTAAATCAATTGCAATAAATAATACCTACATAAAATAATATTTGAACTAAATATAAGTTACATGCATATACCCTATTGTTTTACAAAACTGTAGTGTATTTTTTGAGGTTATAAACATGTGATCTATTCGAATAACAATATTTATTTTTCGAAGCTATACTTCTTTTGGTGTACTGAGGTAAATTGCGTACGCAGCATGCAACGAATATGTTGCGGAAATTGTTTCTGATAACGTCAAAATAGTTATTTCATAAGACAACAAAGTGGCGACATCAGACGGAACTTCTTAAAACCTGTTAGTTTATACTTTTTTTGCGCTTTAGTTGTTTTTTATAGACATGTCTTCAATGAATAACAACTTTTGACAGTTAATCTCATTACTCGTATTTTTTTAAATTATGGATTCAACAGTAGAAAACCCTTTAATTGTTAAAAAGTTACTTTATGCGGGCTCTAAAAATGTTACTTTTGAAAATGGAACAAAGGTAAAATGTATATAAATTATAAGATCACAAACATAACCCAACCTGTATTTAAAAAATGTTTTTCCAACTATATTTTTCATCTCCCTAGACATCCTATTTTATTTTATCAATGTACATCTTTAACGAAAATGTGAATATCAATTATCGCGATCACGCGAAAGAAGTAGGTATAACCATTTTATTTTACGAAACTTGTTACTGAATAAGCGATTAATAACTGGTTATTTGAAACCGAGTACTAATTAATAATCAATTATCTGAGACCTGCTACTAAATAATTTTACTTTTTTAAAAAAATTCACTCTGAAATATAATAAAAAATGCAAGTTTTACCCATCGCTGCCAACTCTATTCGTTCTACCAGACACGAGAATCTGCGTTAGCAGCACTGCATATATTTTATTAGCAGAGAGTGCATCGTATTATATTATGAACGAGCTTTGCCAAGAATTTTAATACTTTGCTCATTATTTAAGACAAAAAATACTTTGACAAATTGGTTTGAAATGTTTCTTTACAACTAGATTAGCAAGCACGTATGCATTCATACACTTTGCTAATAATTCGAATATTTTTATTACTTATTAGTGTATATGTCATTTCAATATAACGATTTCATCGATTTAATAAATTTTTTGAAATCCTCCCCGTAGGAGTTAATATAAAATATACCTCTACATTACGAATACTTTTTGTCAAAAATCTTTTTATAAAAAATTTTCAATCATTACAGAATATAAATAGAAATTATAATTTACCTATATTTAACGATTTTTGTTAACTTATAACCTTTACATAACGTATCCTACCATTTAGTCATACACAATTCCACAATAACAACAACAGTTCATGTCTCGACAGGTCCAGACACGTTAAATTTATCGTAGGATAATCATTGTTGTTTGATCTATTAAGTAATGTAAACACTGCTGTTGGTCACTGTTGTTAGTAATTTTAAAGTTGCAGCTGAGAAATGAAAAAGGTATTCCTTACCTAACCAAAACTTGGGGAGCGTTAGTTTTTTTTTTAAATCGGTTCAGTCATTTGGGCGGACGCGTTACAGAGTCACAGATTTACTGACAAAGCGCAGCTTACTCTATTCGCGCCTGAAAACCAATAATATACAGGGTGTCTCAGTTAGCCCAAAAGTCCCTTTTTAACCCAGAGACCAAACAAAACGGCATTATTGTCGTTAACAAGAGTAAACTCGATTTTCTAATCTAGTAATTTTGTAGAAATTATAGATATTCTTTAGGTAGTCGTGAGTAAACTTGCATTATGCATATCTTAGAAACAGATTTTTCATCAACACAATTGTGTCAAGTTTAATTAAACGCCAGCAGTCGTGAAAATGTTATTCATCTCTAATTAAGGAATAGCAGATAGATAACTGAAACCAGCTCCGGATTTAGGGAGAGGGTTGGCAAACCGGGGCACCTGCCCCAATCGGCAGTTTCAGAGGGCGCTAAAATCATGTTTGAAAATTGAAATTATTTTTTGAAATAATTATTAAAGGATTCTTATTCTCCTCTCCCGCTCACAAAAAATGTCACCCATTATATATTTATGAGTTTTTTTAAACAATTTATCTTAAACGCTGGACGGAGGGGGCGCCACTATTAAGTTTCTGCACCGGTTCTAAAAAATCGTAGACCCGAGGTTGACTGAGACCTTTTAGAAACTGCTCAGTTTGAGCGGGGAATCGAGGGTCTACTTATATTTGGTCGTAAAAAACAATAGTCGTAACAACCGGTGATGTTTTCGAGGTACAAAGTAATTTTTTACTAAGTATGCAGTATTATTGAATGTGTAGGTGCATATAAATCCATAGATATTAATAGGAATAATATTCACATTATCATTATCATTTTTCTGTATTCATAAAATCTGTCATTTTAGTCTGTTCGGAACACTTCTGTGCGGACCAATTTTATTTACAATATGGCTGGTCGTTCTAACCGATATATTTCTCCGAAGATATGAAGATATTACATTAAATGTAGTCTCTTAATGCGGTATGTCGTAATAAGCAATGTCGTAAAAAGCAGGTTTTATAAGGCGGTCATATAGCATTCAGCCGGGATCTATGATTTTGGTCAATATAACCGATATGTTGTTCTAAACGATGTCGTCGTAAACGGTTTTGTATTTTACAAACTGAGAACGCTGAAAATATGTTAAATTAGTATAAAAATGATTTGTCGGGAAAAAGGACTTTTTAAGTAAACACTTATTTGTTATTTATAGCGACGTTTCGTCCCTTGCTTGGGACTTTTTCAAGCTTTATAACTGTAATTACAGTTATAAAGTATAATTACAGTTATAATTACAGTTATAAAGCTTGAAAAAGTCCCAAGCAAGGAACGAAACGTCGCTATAAATAACAAATAAGTGTTTACTTAAAAAGTCCTTTTTCCCGACAAATCATTTTTATATTAATTACTAAGGACAAAAAAGAAAAAATGTCAATGTTAAATTAGTGTTTTGTTGTTTCGTATACTGGCTGCGATTCGCTATCCGTTCATTAGATATCGCTAGTAGTTTAAGAGCACAACGTCTACATTGACAATTAGAACGACGCTGTTTGCGGTTGGCTGAGTCAAAGATATTTTACGTTAATGGCATGACACGAATTCTTCTCTAAATTTCTAGGAGAAGCCGGCTCTTCGTAAGTTTAATATCCAATTACTTTGTGCAGTGAAGGTTGAACGTAAAAAGAAACACACTTCCTGTGCCATCGAAAATAAAATTAATAAACCGTCTGTTAAAAGTTATTAAACTATCGTTTATATAGAAATAGAAACATCTTATCTATAAATTAAACGCAATGTCTCTTTGGCTATGTGTCTGTTCGTTAAGGCTGTCGAAACGCTCTGATTTTAAGTGAAAAATAGGGCTTCGGTTGATAGCTGATTGTAGACTTATTCGTCAACATTTTGCAAAAATTCTTTCTCTATAAGGAAAATAAAGGACAAATCTAGGTTTCTAATGGTTTGCTTTTGTAATTTTTGTACGATTTACTAGAAAAAAGTTGGAATTAATTGCGCCAAAAAACACACGTTTTCAATGTCACACTACGACCTTATTCGTACTTATTTCACAAAATTGCTCCATTATTATACTGCTTACTAATAGAATAGAATAGAATTTATTGATCCAAAGACATACAAATATGTATAGGATTCGTCAAAAAAGAAAGATATGTTTACAATAATTATTCATTTATAACAAAATCATCTATCTTATACAGACATTGTTTAAGAAGAGCAGCCTTTAATTCTCTTTTAAATTTAGAAATGTGTAGATTTTTGAAACTGTGTGGCAATTTATTAAACATTTTCAGAGCGTGATATTCGGCGCTCTTGTTAAACAACGTTAGTGTCGATTTTGGTAAAATAATATTAGAATTATTCCTTGTGTTATGTCCATGGATAACCTGAAACGTATCATAATTATGGATACGTCGTTTAATACAACATAAAGTAAAATAGACATATATGGACGGCACAGTTAAAATAAAAATAAAATTTTGAACTTTTGTAGTTTTGTATCGAAACAAAAAATTATCTTAACAGTAATCTGCCCACATATCGGACTAAAAATTTGACATTATCTCACTTTTATTATGTCTACAAGAAGATTTTAATATTTTACACTCTTTTTATACTATTCTGTATAAAATCTAATTATTTTAAAGAGTGGAATTTAAATCATGAAAGTTGTGGAAACTTAGGAAGCTTTTTAGTAGTAAAAATTATAAAATGAGTATAAAAGTTTCGTAGATATAAATATACAGTTTTTTACAAGTAAGTAATTCATTAGCAGATACAGAATATTTTTTGGAAATTCTGTAGAGTTAATTATGAAGTAAAAAAATAATAAAAGTAGTTTTGCAATAAACTTTGTATGTGATCTTTCCATTTATGAAAAAAAAACAGCATTGAGCCTCACCCTCATAAGCTCACATAAGAAGTTTAACTTCTTTAGTTTTTAATATTATTCCCAAGTTTAATTTTTTTATGTGAAATTTCTAATTAAAAATATTTATACATACTTAAAAAATTCTATTTATATTTTGCATGTAGGATATGAATAGCCCTAAAAATTTCGATCTGAGCAACTTTGATATCTCATTATTATAATAAGAGATATTAATTTTGGAAATATCATAATTTTGTCTATCAAAAATATTATAATTGCTTTTACTTAGATTGACGACCATAATTAGCCGCTTGTCAAAAAACTCTAATAATTAACGATTTACATGATTCTGGCAAAAAGTTTATGGCTGGGGGCCATAATTTCGCTAAATAATGTTAAAAACGAACCAACTGACAGCCAAAAAATCAAAATTTGTTATTCATCATTCGTTTTTAATTTTAAATGTCAAAATAGAATTAAATTATTTCGCGAATCAAAATGCAACACACTATAAACTTTTGTCCTTGTCAGTGTCATGTAATTTAGGAGACAAACTAACTTCCCCTTTATTATGTTACTAGTATAAAATGGAGTATTGTCTCATACCGTTGGACGGCGACATAATTTAGGAGACAAACTAACTCCCTCTTTATTTGTCAGTGTTACTTCCCTTCGATTTCTTACTTTTTTCAAACAGATACGTCGCTAAAGAAGTTGAATTTCAAAAATTCATTCAAAAACCCAATTATGTATATGTTATATTTTCCAGTACTAGTTCCACAAGTAACTGTTCCTGTTACTTTGAACCGTTACTAGTATAAAATGAAGTGTTGTCTCATACCGTTGGACGGCGACGTAATTTAGGAGACAAACTAACTTCCCCTTTATTTGTCAGTGCTACTTCCCCTCAATTTCTTACTTTTTTCAAACAGATACGTCGCTAAAGAAGTTAAACTTAAAAAATTCATTTAAAAACCCAATTATGTATATGTTATCTTTTCCAGTACCAGTTCCACAAATAACTGTTCCTGTTACTTTGAACCGTCACTAAATGTAAAATAGAGTGTAGTCTCATACCGTCGGACGGCGACAGACGCTTTAAGTTGATGTATGTATTCAAGCTTTTAGAGAGAAAAAGGCTTGGCTGGTCCGGTCACATAAATTAGCGTGGATACTGGATACCACGCCCGCGCAGGACACCTTATGTAATATCGTGTCCTTCTGTATAAACTCACTTTAAATTGAATAAAGTAAAAAGTTTTTTTTATAAAATCGAGCTCGTTTATCGTTAAAATATCATTAACATTTTTTGTGTCGTGGCTTATGGATATTTAACATTAATTGATTGCTTTTTTTCAATACTTATTTGAATACACGTCATGATATCTGCGGTTACAAGATAAAGTGGTGTAAGACGATTTAATATGTTGCTTTGAAATGTAATTTAATTTTCAACCGACATAAAAAAGAGGTTATACGATTCCACATATTTTTATTTATATTTTATATTTATTATTATCATTTTACCATTCCAACCAACTAGTGTGAATGGTCCTAATTTAGGTGAAAATTCACTTTTCAAAATTTTACAATATTTTTTCGTTTTGAGGTCTCCTGAATCCAAAAAACATATTTTTGGAAAAAGAAATTATACGGAATACATATAAAATATATATGCAATATAAAATAATAAAAACCCGGGTCGCAGTGCCAAAACCCTGCCGACAATATAGTGTATTTGCTTGTATAGGGCCGTGTGGTTTTATACTTTTATTATGTGAAATTAGTTTGTTTTTGGGCAAAATAAAAAATTTAACCCCTTAATACACCCGTTAAAATAACATTTTTTTTCTTAATTGTAATATTATTATCAATCTAACGTCTACATTGAATTAAATACACCCTTCAATAAATAAGTCACTATCTGCAAACTAGTGTTTTCATAAAATTTGTAAATCCGGTCCTGTCGGGCCGATTTTATTAAAATTTTGGAGACACTTTTTAATTACAACCAAAGGGTTAAATTTCAATTTTGAAACGATTCGGAGAATTTTTTCGGTATTTTGGGGCCCAAAAACATTTTTCAACCCCTAAAAACTACCCTTAACATAGCCCGATTAGGCCCATTTTAAATAGGCTTCTTGCGGTGATGGATTTCAACACGTGGTCCAAATTTCGTTGAACTCAATTAACTTTTTCGAAAGTTATTGCGCGTACACATATATTTATTTGCCATATGGCAACATACACTATTGGCGTCGGTCGGATGGCGGGACCTAGGGATCGGACCAAAATTTCTCGACGTTTCATAACCTCCTAAACACTTTGGCACCATTTTTAAAAATGTTTATATTTATATATACAGGGTGTCTCACCGAACGTTGGCTAACATGGGTAACTTTGTTATTAGTGGAGATAGAAAGTCGGTTAAATGGGCAAAGTAGTGCAGAAAATTGGGCTCATTAACATCCCGTCGAAAAAACAATTGAATTTTTACACCCTATGAATTTATTCAGAAAATAGTGAAAATTGCCATTTATGAAAACTGGCCATAACTTTTTTATTTATGAAGATATTTGAAAATTTCATTAACCATTTTTTGATAACTTTTTAAGGTCTTTTCAGTGGCGTAGGTTTAATTTTTTTATTTCCACTACATAATGAGATATTGACATGAACTTTCGATTTTCTTATGGACGGCATTTTTGATTTTCAGATATTCGAATTCTACTTATTTTTCTGAATAATTTGACATAGCATATCCTATATCAGAAGCTACAAAACTGACAAAAATAGCTTTTTGGCGTTATCAAAGTGTGCCGTGTAAAACGAAATTTGTTGAAACAAATACATATCGACAGGTTAACAATCTGTCGAGCGATCGCTACAGTTTTGCTAATTCATTTTGTTTGATTTACTCTCTAAGATGGCTCAAGCATTCTCAAATTTGGAGAAATAGGCTATTTTTGCGCATACATTCAGCGTAACAAAAATACCACGTGGGCTCAAGCACAATACTTGAACCTTTATCCAGAAAGGCGACAGCCTTATTCAATAACTTTTAGGGACTTTTCTCCATTAATTTCAACGTTTGCTAAACCTAATTCTTCTTCACAGTGTTGAATGTTGCCTTTTTTCTTTGAAAATGAACCGTATACCTTTAAATTTCTATTTAAGTTCCTAAAAGTTATTGAATAAGGCTGTCGCCTTTCTGGATAAAGGTTCAAGTATTGTGCTTGAGCCCACGTGGTATTTTTGTTACGCTGAATGTATGCGCAAAAATAGCCTATTTCTCCAAATTTGAGAATGCTTGAGCCATCTTAGAGAGTAAATCACACAAAATGAATTAGGAAAACTGTAGCGATCGCTCAACAGATTGTTAACCTGTCGATATGTATTTGTTTCAACAAATTTCGTTTTACACGGCACACTTTGATAACGCCAAAAAGCTATTTTTGTCAGTTTTGTAGCTTCTGATTGGTTTAGATATAGGATATGCTATGTCAAATTATTCAGAAAAATAAGTAGAATTCGAATATCTGAAAATCAAAAATGCCGTCCATAAGAAAATCGAAAGTTCATGTCAATATCTCATTATGTAGTGGAAATAAAAAAATTAAACCTACGCCACTGAAAAGACCTTAAAAAGTTATCAAAAAATGGTTAATGAAATTTTCAAATATCTTCATAAATAAAAAAGTTATGGCCAGTTTTCATAAATGGCAATTTTCACTATTTTCTGAATAAATTCATAGGGTGTCAAAATTTAATTGTTTTTTCGACGGGATGTTAATGAGCCCAATTTTCTGCACTACTTTGCTCATTTAACCGACTTTCTATCTCCACTAATAACAAAGTTACCCATGTTAGCCAACGTTCGGTGAGACACCCTGTATATATATATATATATATATATATATATATATATATAAACATTTTTAAAAATGGTGCCAAAGTGTTTAGGAGGTTATGAAACGTCGAGAAATTTTGGTCCGACCCCTAGGTCCCGCCATCCGACCGACGCCAATAGTGTATGTTGCCATATGGCAAATACACTAAAAATATATAATATCAATAATAATTAAAATAAATATTATTGTATTTTAAAATGAATTTCAGTTTCATTTAAAATTGTAACCGCTGATGACCTCAGCTGTTGAGCGTCTATAATCTACAATCAATCTAAAATTGTCACCGGCATTAAACACTATTCACATTTAACAGAAACTTTACCATACGATATAATTAGGGTTGCCATCTCTAAAATTTGGCAACCAGGACAAGACGCGTGAAAACCCCGGATTTTAGAGCCCAGAACCCGGACATGTCAACAGATTTTTTTTAAAGATAGTCAGCGTAATAAAAAACAGTTGAAAATCTCATAAATCACCTTTTTATTTATTTTCAGACCTTAAAATTAGTCATCTTTTATCATCATTTTAAATGTACCTAACAAAACAGAATCTTATTACAGTTTGTTACAAATTGTTTTAATAATCACTTAGAATTTTTTTATTCTTAAAATAAAACACAAGACTTTAAATTTTTAAACCCGAACTACAAATGCAGCCCCGCCCGGACGCTCCCCGGATGCCCTCTAAACTAGGACAAATCCGGGGAAACCCGGACGGATGGCAACCCTAGATATAGGTATTGCAATTATACCTACCGCCTAAATATGTACAGTTGCAACTACTGTAACTTAGACAGATCAATAATAATTAGAAAAATGGAAATTTTCATCTGATTCATTCGTAACTCTCGCTACTGAGAGGGTTCATATCTAGCGTTACGGAGTAAAATCTGCTCTCGCAAAGGGATGGAAAAAGCGCGCGCTGAATTGATTGTTGACTTTGGAATCGACTTCAAATTCTTTGACTCTTGAAGTCGATTAATCATCTCTGATAGTCGACTTTTGTGATTTAAGTCGACTTTTTAGAAATTTAGTAATTCGTGTATACAAACTTTGATATTTTAATATTTTATTAAATTATGAACGTACAAACGTTAGATGCAAATGGAGGCTTGCGCAGGTATAGTCGGTTGAAAAACTACGAACTCGCGCTATATTATTATAATTTTTCTTTAATCTAAAGCTCTAATTCCTTGCACTAAAGTCATCCATCCTGGTCGTACTTGAGTGTGGGACTTTGGGGGTTCTCAGCAGACAAATTATCATCTGAATCACCGTATTAGGCATCTTGAACGATCAAAGAAACAATAATGGCGTACTGGACTGTACTTTATAGCTGGAAAGCAACAATTGACAAGACAACGAACGTTAACCAATCGCCGACGAGTACACATACTGTGCCGGTAACTGGGAGGTGGTAGGAATCTTCCTTTCCCATAAAACAACCAAAATATGCATTTGCAACGCTGTTTGTGACTAACTTCAGAACCTTTTAGAACCGCGGCGAGTATTATACTAAGTAATGTATAAAAAAGTCGAAAAGTCATCGAGTGAGAATCGATTCTAATCGATTCGAGACAGGCTCAACTCGACCCTAAAAAGTCGATTATTTTTATCAAAAGATCGATTCTTGTCTAAAGTCAGATTTGACTTTCCTATCCCTATTGTAACAATCATTGCAAAAATCAGCGACTACTGGCTCATGTAGAGAAGTCTTACAGACTATAAACGTTTGAGAAAACCTAGCAAATACTATTGTATTGTTTAATTTTTTATTATTTAAATATTTAAAAATTAAATTCTATAACGGCAGTAGGCTAATAACGTTAAGCTTGTTAGTAACCAAGTATTGTCTTCAATTTCTGAACAGACGTATAGTTATTTATAACGTTGTAAAAATATCGAAAATTGCTTTTATATGTGAAATATCGCGTAAGATTTTTTTATCACGGTGTATATTGCCCTGGTATATAGGGTAGTGCAGAGAGAGATAAAATGTATGCAGATAAGAGTGTAGTGTATAGTGGATCATGCATTTAGGACGCCTATTCAAAACCTTCGATAGCATTTCCTGTACGAATTTCAACAGCGAAATCTGAACTCGGCGTGCATACATCAACACAAATCAAAGAGGAAGCCGGGGCCTCCTCTTTGCAATGGCGCGGGCTGTTAGCAGTGGCTTGTGGGAAGGGAATAATCTATGTACATATAACTTAAACTCATAGGCGGCTCGTTTCAAACGGCGATATATTATGTACTCGTAACGAAACTATTTTAGATTTTTCTATATGTTTGTAACGGAATCTTTGAGCGTGAAATTCACCCACTTCAAAACGTCAGATTAAATTGAAACTTTCCACACTCATCAAGGACTGATGACGATATAATAATTTAATACTTAAGTCTGTCGCATTATCCTGACCAGGATCATCAGATAAAAAAATAATTTATGATAGTTTAAAAAAACAAAAAAAAAACATGCTTTAATAGCAAACCGAACTAGAAAGTAAAAAATATTTTTTTACTGTAAAAAAGCGTGGGGTGCTTATTACTATTTTTATACTGATTCTACTTTTACAAATAAGCTACCAGTGAAATATTTATACTGGTTGATATCAAGCATCCCACGCTTTTTTACAATAAAAAATATGTTTTACTTTTTAGTTCGGTTTGTTATTAAAGCGTGTTTTTTGGGATTCCGTACCTCAAAGGAAAAGCGGAACCTTTGTCCTTCTGTCACAGCTAATTTGCTCCGAAACTAAGTACTGGATCGATTGAGTTCAAATTTGGTACACATATGTATGTCGGTGACCCAAAGATGAACGTGTAACGTAAATAAATGAATTTTAAACATGAGAGTTCGGTTTGCTATTAAAGCGTGTTTTTATTTTTTTAAAACTATTTTTAATTCATCTTTAAAGTTCAATTCCAGATATATGTTATAACAGAAAACCGTATCACGGGTAATTGGAATAAAGAAATAAATCAATTTAAACACTCATTTATATAAATAATATAAATAAAATATAAAAAAAGAACATATTACTTTCTACAATTTTTAATTTTTATAATTGTTTTTTGTAATGCCAAATTGCATATTATAACATAGTTTTACTATCATTTAAGCATATTGAGAGCTTGAAAAAGTCTTAATTAAAGAAAAGACGAAACGTTGCAATCAATGAGTGTTTATATTGATTTATTTCTTTATTCCAATTACCTGTGATACTGTTTTCTATTTTTTATTGTTGGCTAAAAAAATACGTAACGCCTATATGTGGTGGCGTGGTGCCCATTTTGACGCGTCCTCCAACTAGAAGACGGTGTGGTAAAGTTGACGACGAAGGGAACCAGATATAGGGCTTAGATCAGCGCGTTTCTATGTTATTTATTGCTGAAGGAGGACTGAGGGCTTAGAACCTCTCTTTATTCAGACCTCACTGATGACTGAGTGTACATTTGTATATTGATAGGTGGAACATGCTATCACTCGTCTATTTACTAAAATTTTTCATCGCTGAATGAACCTCTAAAAGATACGAAAAATTCCAGCCACTTTAGCGACAGGACCATTTCAACTTCAAAAATAAAAAACCCGGGTCGCAGTGCCAAAACCCTGCCGACAATATAGTGTATTTGCTTATACAGGCAGTGTGGCTTTATTTTGCGAGCTTAAGTTGGTTTTTGGGAAAATAAAAAATTTGACTCCTTAATACACCCCTTAAAATAACATTTTTTTTCTTAATTGCAATATTATTATCAATCGAACTTCTATACCAAATTATATACAACTTTCAGTAAATAATTCACTATCTGCAAAGTAGTGTTTTCATAAAATTTGTAAGTCCGGTCCTGTCGGGCCGATTTTATTAAAATTTTGGGGACACTTTTTAATTACAACCAAATTCGGAGAATTTTTTCGGTATTTTGGGGCCCAAAAACATTTTTCAACCCCTAAAAACTACCCTTAAAATAGCCCGATTAGGCCCATTTTAAATAGGCTTCTTGCGGTGATGGATTTCAACACGTGGGCTAAATTTCGTTGAAATCAATTAACTCTTTCGAAAGTTATTGCGCGTACACATATATATATATATATATATATACGTATATAAAAATATATATATATATATATATATATATACATATATATATAAACATTTTTAAAAATGGTGCCAAAGTGTTTAGGAGGTTATGAAACGTCGAGAAATTTTGGTCCGACCCCTAGGTCCCGCCATCCGACCGACGCCAATAGTGTATGTTGCCATATGGCAAATACACTAATAATAATGCGTTTAACGTCCGTTTCTCGACTTTATGTCATAACAGACGCCATTCGCACCATTACTATTTTCCATTTACCACCTCCCGTTATTTTCTACATTTTTTTAAAACTTCAACTTATATAATAGCAATGGGCGAATGAAGAATTACAGGAAATTAGGATAAGGTAGGTAATTTTTGAACTAGGAGTTTGATAGGTAATCGGCCATGGCCTCAAATAAGGAACCGTCTCGATATTTATCTGGAATTAATTGAGGGAAACCATGGAAAACCTCAATCAAGATGGCCGGCACAGGAATTACCGTTTCTCGGTGAGAGGCAGTAGGAAAAAGTCCCAGCCACATCTACCTCTGCCGGGAATCGAACCCGTACCTCGTGAATGCGAGTCTAGTGCTGTACCACTTCTCTACACAGCTCGGTTTCAACTTCAAAAATATTGACGTATGATATATTATAATAAATAAAATAAAATTTTTGTTAAAGCGGTACACGATGGTAAAGTCAATTTCACTCGTCAACGTTATCTGTCGTCAGACACGGGTACTTATTGATCAACCAATCATGTCTCACTCCTGTAAAGAATAAAGTTTGGAATTGTCGATTTTATTTATATGTATAGATCACCGAACACTAAAACTAAGAATTTATGGCTGTAAATCAGTCTGTCTGTGATGTACGTGAAGCGAGCTCCTCGACCTAATTTAAACACAATAAGCAAGATAGCCATTAAAGCCTGCTTGTCTGCAATAAAATATAGGTTTGTAATGTATATTCGCTGGTATTTTAAACGGCTAACAATTAGCCGTTACAAGAGCAATAATAATACAACAGGCGTTGTGTGTATATCGTGTTATAGCGGCGCTTGTAAAGTTAGCGCAGTATTTCTTTATGCAAACTGACGGGTGATTTATATTTTGTTTTACCGGTAACACAGAACACTGACTGGTGTGATAATGGAAAGGTATACGCTGACGGGTGCAGTTCCAGTGTAGCCGGTATTTTCAGTTTGTAAAAATATCAGATTTACACTTTAAATATAGTGTAATCTTAATATAACAAACCACAATATAATGATTTCCTCGATTTAACAAATTTTTAGAAATCCCCTAGAGCTTCCCGTAAGAGTTAATGCAAAATATACCTTTACATTACGAATACTTTTTGTCAAAAATCTCTTTATAACAAATTTTCAATCATTGCAGAATATATATAGAAAGCATAATTTACCTCTATTTAACAATTTATGTCAACTTATAACTTTTATATAACGTATCCTACCATTCAATCACACACAATTCCACAATAACAACAACAATTCATGTCTCGATAGGCTCAGACAGTTAAATTTATCGTAAGACAATCATTGTTGTTTGATGTAAAGTAATGTAAACACAGCTGTTGGTCACTGTTGTTAGTAAATTTAAAGTTGCAGCGGCAGAGAAACGAAAAAGGTGTTCCGTAACCATCGCAGAGAAACGAAAAATCATTAAGTATGTAGACGAGAATCCTACAAGGAAAAAATTGGACATCGCTAAAGTGTTCGAAATTCTCGCAAGTACATTGGCCACAATTTTAAAGTTTAGTTTGCAGAAGAAAATGGGTTTTTTTACCTTGTTAAAACGAATCTTAGACCAATCTTACCTCTATATATAACAAACTTCATCATAACCAATTACTTCGACCAATGATAAGCAGACACCACTCACCTAGTCGCCTCCCTTAAACGGCTAGACTCCCTCGTCTGAAACACATGGGCTCTGTCCCTATATTCCTAAGTCCGTGGTCTTGCTAGCACAAGTATGGTCTTGGTCATGGTTAGAATCGTAAGACCAAGGCCGATTTTGTTCATCACTAATTGACTGATGATAATAATAATAAGTACTTTATTTTGTGGTACCAAAGGTATAAAACATGTCAAATAATATAACAATAAAACATTACATAAAATTGACTTTATTAGTGTATTTGCCATAAGGCAACATACACTATTGGCGTCGGTCGGATGGCGGGACCTAGGGGTCGGACCAAAATTTCTCGACGTTTCATAACCTCCTAAACACTTTGGCACCATTTTTAAAAATGTTTATATATATATGTATATATATATTTATATATATATATATATATATATATATATATATATACGTATATATATACGTATATATATATATATGTGTGCGGGCAATAACTTTCGAAAGAGTTAATTGATTTCAACTAAATTTGGCCCACGTGTTGAAATCCATCACCGCAAGAAGCCTATTTAAAATGGGCCTAATCGGGCCATCTTAAGGGTAGTTTTTAGGGGTTGAAAAATGTTTTTGGGCCCTAAAATACCGAAAAAATTCTCCGAATCGTTTCAAAATTGAAATTTAACCCTCTGGCAGTAATTAAAATGTGTCCCTAAAATTTTAATAAAATCGACCTTACAGGACCGGATTTAAAAATTTTAAGAAAGACTAGTTTGCAGATAGTGAATTATTTACTGAAAGGTGTATATAACTTGGTATAGAGGTTCGATTGATAATAATATTGCAATTAAGAAAAAAAAATGTTATTTTAAGGGGTGTATTAAGGAGTAAAATTTTTTATTTTTCCCAAAAACCAATTTAAGTTCGCATAATAAAGCCACACTATGCCTGCATAAGCAAATACACTATATTGTCGGCAGGGTTTTGGCACTGCGACCCGGGTTTTTTTCTTTTTTGTCCTTGGTAATTAATATAAAAATTTGTACTTTTCGTTTAAGTACGTTTTTACTTTGTGTTTGAACGTTTTGCTATCTAGGCATTTTATCTCGTCGGGCACTGCGTTATAAGTGTTTAATAATTGAAAGAAAACATTTTTACGTGTCATCGCCATCTTGCTATTGGGAACTTGCAGCGTCGGTTTTTTCCTTGTGTTGTAAGAATGAGCAGTTTCACAACTCTCGAAGTATCCATAGTTTTGTTTTACGAAGCATGCTGTTTCCAATATATAGATAGATGGTAAGGTTAAAATTTTGTATTTTATAAAATATGGTTTACATGAGACCCTGCAACCAATTTTAGCAATGTTTCTCAAACATTTTTTTTGAATTCTAAATAATTCTATTATTTTTGAATTTCCCCCCCAAAAAATGATCCCGTATCTTAGATTGAACTGTACATATCCATAATATGCCGATAAAGCCGTTTCTTCTGGACAGTTTAAAGCTAGTTGTTTTATTAGAAAAATATATGGAGATATTTTTTTCCTTAGATATTTGATGTGATAATTCCAGTTAAGGTTCTTGTCAACATACACTCCTAGGAATTTGACAAAGTCAGTGTTTGCCTTTAGAATATAAGGCGCTACGCCAATCGTGTTCGTAATATGTGAGTTTCCAAAAGGAAGTGCAATGGTTTTTTCTGAATTTAAGCAAAGGCTGTAATCTTTGAACCAATCGTATAACTTTTCCAGTAATGAACTGATATTTGCATTGTGGTCATCTTCAAGATCTCCTTGGCGTGTCATCTGCACACTGAGTCATTTTATACGGAATATTGCTTGGCAGGTCATTTACGCACAACAAGAATAACAGAGGCCCCAAAATTGAACCTTGAGGTATACCCATTTTGAATATCTTGTGCCAATTTTGACACATTGTTTTCGCTCCAGAAGATAAGATTTGAACCAACCAAAAACAACACCGTGTAGTCCATAATGATCTAACATGTATAAAAGTAGCATCATAACAAAATATGATAACACCTTACCGACAACTCACAACGGACCCATGCCGGTGATATACATATAACATTACGTGTTTTGCAGTGCAGCATTGTAAGAGACTGCACGTTAAGTGTGTGTCACGTCTGAGAATGCTTTAATTGGTGTTAACTGGAATTGTTCCTCGTCCTGCAGCCGTAGCGCCGCGTCGTAGCCCCGTGATAAATTATCTAACGCTCGCCACTTCCATACCTAATGAAACAACAGACTAACGTCGCTCGACTGAAGCGTCTTCATGGTGTTTTATCTTCCTATGTGTGTATGCATGATTCATTATATTATTATGTATCCATTTAACAGCAACAGGGTCGTTGTCTTACAACGACGCGCATGCGCCGCACGACGAGACGTAAACAAAATAACGAAACCTAAGAATAACAAATTAACGTTTATTTTGTGTTACGTTTTTCCAAGTTGGATGAAAAAATTGTATTTTTAACCGACTTTAAAAAAAGGGGGTTCTACTATTCGTCTGTATGTTTTTTTTTTGTATCTTTGTTACGCGATTACTGGGACGACACTCTCTTCTGTAGCGCGCTCCTGATTGGTCACTTTCATTAATTAATTACTAATTAACTACGTTATCAAAAAGTTCCAAACATAGATTTTTGGGCTTAGAATATTTTTCTCTTTCGATCCCAATATTGGGTGCGCGATTACTGAGACACCCGGTATATCTCCATCATTTGTGAACCGATTTTGATGACGATTATTTTCTTATTTAATAGGGCACACCTTCAGGGTGATTCCACATAAATTTTACTTAAATCGATTCAGAAGTTCTTTTATTATAATTTATAAACGAAGCAACTACGAAATATTATTAATGAATAATAATAATAATAATGCGTTTAACGTCCGCTTCTCGACTTTAAATCATAACAGACGCCATTCGCACCATTATTATTTTTTCATCTACCACTTCCCGTTATTTTCTACATTTTTTTTACAACTTCAACTTATGTAATAGCAATGGGCGAATGAAGGAATTATAGGAAATTAGGATAAGGTAGGTAATTTTTGAACTAGGAGTTTGATAGGTAATCGGCCATGGCCTCAAATAAGGAACCATCTCAATATTTATCTGGAATTAATTGAGGGAAACTATGGAAAACCTCAATCAAGATGGCCGGTACACGAATTACCGTTTCTCCGCGAGAGGCAGTAGGAAAAAGTCCCAGCCACATCTGCCTCGCCGGGATTCGAACCCGGTACTTCCCGAATGCGAGTCTAGTGCTGTTACCACTACTCTACCCAGCTCGGAAAATGTGCGATATATTTGAATTTTTAAAGTGAATAATAATTATACTTTGAAATTAAATCCATAACACCCCTTTTTTTGCGTCTGGGGTTAAAAAAATGTGGATAAGCGCCAAAACTTAAAATCCGCTCCTGATGGTTATGGACAAAAATAGATAATTGAATGGAAAAAGAGTTAAAAAAAGTAACATTGGACTTTATACTAGAAAATTGAAATAAATTGATCATTTTTGTTATATAATTTTGAGAAGATTGTGTGTCACAATTTCAGTCAATAACAGTTCATCGTATGATTCCGGAACACAATAGATTTCTCTAACAACGTATCGCCGCAGGCCAGAAAAAGACACACGCGCGCGCTGAAAAAGGACAACTCTATCTTACGACGCAGTGAATTTATTTTTTTATATATCATTGTTATCGGTTCAGTTGGTTGCGATGACAGGTAACCGCGATTTCTGGCTTCTCTGTCTTTCCATTTCTCCTCTTTTTCACAGTCAAAAACATTTTTTTATCGTTCAATTTTTATAAACATACAATTGTTTTAGGAATACTATTTAAATAAAATATAGCTTAAAAAATAATAGGTTAAAAAAACTAAAAAAATAGCCAACCGAACTAAAAAGTGAAAAATACTTTTTTATTGTAAAAAAGCGTGGGGTGCTTGATATCAACTGGTATAAATATTCATTGGTAGCTATTTATAAAAGTAGAGTCAGTATTAGAGTTGGGTAACTCAGATCTGAACCGGTTCAAAGAGCCGACTCCGACAGAAGATCCGTGAGAGCCGACTCACTTTTTTTTTGAGCCGACTCACTTTTTTTTTGAGCCGACGGATCAACGGATCTGTATAACTCAGTGAAACACTTAACACACAGAAGCACATTTTACACTTACGTATCAGTTCTTGCTTTGATGCATCTGTCAGCTCAAATGACTCATGCATCACATGTTTGGCTATGCATTCTTGATTCTATACAGGTCGTGATATGATTGACTGAACTAGGTAACTCAGTGGCAGACTGCAGTAACATATTCAGAACTCGGCTCTTTTTGAACCGGTTCAGTGAGCCGGCTCACATACGGGATCCAGATGCAAAGATGCAGATCACTAAAAAGACCCGTTTTTCCTATCACTAGTCAGTATGAAAATAGTAGGTAACAAACACCCCACACTCTTTTACAATAAAAAATTATTTTCTACTTTTTAGTTCTGTTTACTATTAAAGCGTGTTTTTTAAACTATTATTTATTTTTTAGTCTTATTTTTTATACTAATGTCCCTCGTCAGGATAATGGAACAAACTTATTAGATTGTTATATTGTCATTATTTAAAGCGATGTATTTAATGGATTTTTTTTTTATTTTGTTGAAAAACAAACTTAAGTTCACATAATTATTCTATATTAGCAAGTATATTATATTATCGGGAGGGCTTTTGCACTGTGATCCAAGTTTTCATATATTTAAAACTGAACTAAAAATTTACTTGATACTGTCGCTAGTGCTCAGAACAGAACATGTTAACAACTGGGAGTTGTAATACACAAGCTATAAGCCATACAAACAACAACATCCCTCGACTATTTTCAATCTCGTTTCAAACTTTTATCAATAGAGAAAATAAATCATTTTAACTGAAATATTCATTTTTTGTTTTCCAATGTTTATTCTCTTGATAATTATCAGTGTATTTATTTGAAGAATTAATTATAAATTCATTTAATTATTTCAGCAACCTTTTGTTAAACAAATGAAACAATAAAAAAGAATTTATAAACGTTTTCATTTTTGACGAATAACAAAAGAATTGCTCGCAGTACCAATTTTTCAAGGGGGGTGGATAAAATGTTTAATTAAATTTTGTGTTTGTATTTTACAAAAAGACAGATCTATATTCCTTTTGTATGTTGGGTTTACAATGACGTCACATGCTCGTCGTACTTTCATTTTGTATCCATATTTAGAGGGTTATAAAGAAAACGACAATCCGCCATCTTTGGGCGTCCGCCATGTTGGATTTATGCTTTGTCACCGGACTTATGTGCAAAATTTCAAAACTCTAGCTTAATTAGTACTAATCTAAATATTGATTCTAAGTTTTGACCTAAATTGACACTCTGACACACTGACTGACTGACTGACTGATTGGCTGACAAACTAGGCAAGCTAAATGAAAGCTTGTAATAAATCACAGAACGAATCGGAAGTACACACATTTATAAACCGTTATGTAATTCGCAAATTAGCTATGATTACGGACGAACTCTATCTAACTATATCTAATACAATCACAGACATAAAGAATGGATCGCGCATCAGCCCCAGATCTAGGGCGGGGGCAAACCATGCCACCTGCCCCGGGCGGCAGTTTCAGGGGGCGCCAAAATCATACTATAATATGTTTGAAAATTGAGAACAAATTATTAAAAAAAAAATTATTAAAGAGTTCTTATTCTCCCCTCCTGGTCACAAAAAATTCCACCTATTGTATATTTTTATATATCGGGTGTCTCAGAAATCGCGCACCCAATTGTTGGGATCGAAAGAGAAAAATATTCTGAGCCCAAAAATCCATGTTTGGAATTTTTTGATAACGCAGTTAATAAGTAATTAATTAATGAAAGTGACCAATCAGGAGCGCGCTACAGAAGAGAGTGTCGTCGGCTGATTTAGTTCGGTTAATTACTAAAATAATAATAATTATTATTAAAATAAAAAACCGATGGACTCAGACTTATTTTGGTTAATTAATAAAATAATAATAAAAAAATAAAAAAATAATGGACTCAGACATACCGAGAGCGTGTCCTCGGCTGATTTATTTTTCTCAATCTACTTCTGTATTTTTATTCTTCCGTTCTCCTTGTTTATTGACTTTTTTTTCATAATATGAAAATGCTTTAATATTTCTAAATAAATACATTTATTGTATCAAAGCCTTCCAGAGTTTTTGTCTGAGTCCAGTTTCGAATTTTTTTTTAAACTACTAATAATTTTTAATCAGTAAAATAACTTAATTAACGCTCGCTAGTGATTTCCACTTTTCGCATCTGTCTTGTCAAGGACCTCTGGCGTCTCACTCTTGCGTCCCCTACTGCCTCCCCACTCACTTTTTATTCTTCTGTAGCGTGCTCCTGATTGATCACTTTCATTAATTAATTACTAATTAACTACGTTATCAAAAAAATCCAAACATGGATTTTTGGTCTCAGAATATTTTTCTCTTTCGATCCCAACAATTGGGTGCGCGATTTGTGAGACACCCGGTATATACTCAGTCCTAGACAGCAAGTGTATATTGTGTGCACTCATCAAAGTTGGCCGATAGGACATGTGTTTGAACCGCTAGACGCTTGTCACATGACCTTATACCGTGGGATTCACAGATTCCTAAATTCACACACAATCGCGTGATTGTACTAAACTAGAATATTGGACAATATTACATATTTTCTTATGAAATTTTTACACTAATTTAATGGAAAATCACATAAAATACATTAAAACTACATAAGTGTTTGTAATTTTACTTTACTTTATGTATAAACACCAAATTTGTTTAAATTAACAGCGAAAGTCCAAGTTTTTATACATATAAATAATAATGAACAATTACCTAGAAAATTGAGGGAATTTTACTTTAACTTTCAATGTAATTTTATATCCATTTTTTACAGTGTACTAAAGAGTTATTGTACAAATTTTCACAGTGCCTCAAATACCTATAACAAAAATGTCTAACAGCTCTCCTACTATAAATTATAGACGCTCAACATCTGAGGTAATCAACGTCTATTGCGTTTCCCGAACTCGTCGTCGTTGTATATTAGTGTAGTGGTGAATGCGCAGTCCATTCTGTAGGTCAATAAACACAATGCAGCAGACAAGCTGTTTGGGGTTGGGGCAGGAAGACGTGGCGACTATATATCTACTTTCATATGTATGCGGATAGCAGATCCAGAACAGAGGTAAACTGGACAGCAGACACACATCGGCGACTGGCGTGATTGGGGTTCATCAATCAGAATGTTAACAATACCGGGTCTTCAAAAACCAGCCCAACGATTTACAACCCGTATTTAGATTCGTAGTATTTCAGATGAGACGTTGATCAAGTTGGTATAGGTGTGAATTGACTTCGACGAGCACAAAATCATAAAAAAAACCCGGGTCGCAGTCCCAAAACCCTGCCGACAATATAGTTTATTTGCTAATACAGGTATTGTGGCTTTATTACATGAACTAACGTTTGTTTTTGGACAAAATAAAAAAAAATGAACCCCTTAATACACCCCTTACAATAATAATTTTATTAGTTGAAATATTGTTATCAATCCAACATCTGCACCAAATTAAATACGACCTTCAGTAAGTAAATTCGTATACGCAAACCAGTGTTTTCATAAAATTTGTAAGTCCGGTCTTGTCGGGCCGATTTGCTTATAATTTTAGGAGCACTTTTTAATTACTACAAAAGGGTCAAATTTCAATTTTGAAACGATTTTGAGAATTTTTTCGGTATTTTTGGGCCCAAAAACTTTTTTCAACCCCTAAAAGCCACCCTTAAAATGACCCGATAAGACCCATTTTAAATATGCTTCGTGCGGTGATGGATTTCAACATGTATGCCAAATTTCGTTAAAATGAATTAACTCCTTCGAAAGTTATTGCCCGCACATATATATATATATATATATATAAACATTTTTAAAAATGGTGCCAGAGTGTTTAGGAGGTTATGAAACGGCGAGAAATTTTGGTCCGACATCTAGGTCCCGCCATCCGACCAACTCCAATAGTGGATAATAGAAAGTAGACATCGTTGATTCGATTTCTATAAAAATCGTACGGGTGAAACATTCCAAAATGGCGATCAGTTATATCTACTAAGTCGAAATTTAGTGATGATGTTATTTATATAATAAATAATAGTTTAAAAAAACTTTTAAAAAACCATACTTTAATAACAAACCGAACTAAAACGAAAAAAATATGTTTTTATTGTAAAAAAGCGTAGGGTGCTTGATATCAAACTGGTATAAATATTTCATTGGTAGCTATTTTGTAAAAGTAGAGTTAGTCATTTTTCTGTGTTCATAAAATCTGTAATTTTAGTCTGTTTGAAACACTTCTATGCGTTCTGGTCGTTCTAACAGATATATTTCTCCGAAGATATGAAGATATTACATTAAATGTAGTCGCTTAATGCGGTATGTTGTGTTAAGCAATGTCATAAAAGTGTTTTTATAAGGCGGTCATATAGCATTCAGCCGGGACCTATGATTTTGGACAATATAACCGGTATGTTGTTCTAAACGATGTCGTTGTAAACGGTTTTGACTATATTTGTATAAATAAGGTTCATATTATTAGTATTTTTTTTTAAATAAAGTTGGGAAATCATAAATCCGAGCTTAAGAATTTCACAGAATCGATAAAACTGAACTTCAGTATAAGTTTAAGTATGGTACAGAAAATGAATTCCTTACTAAGTTTTCTTGTTGACAAAAAATACCTTATTAAATTAAAATCCCTTCAACAAGAAAAGGGCTTACTACGTCATAGCAATTGATTGCCTGTAAGTAGGGACTGTCAGGTGACGTCACATTCAGTAGCGAATCAAATCGATCATTTAGTATATATATATAAATCGACGACAAATTTATTTCGAATCCCGTTGAATATTTCTTTCATGTTGCGCCCTCAGTAGTATCCCGAGAAATGTATACCTACTTGTATATCTGCGGTCTTAAAGCAAAACTGTTTATGTCGAAATTTTTGTAGACACTAGTGACCTCTGTTGTCGTACATGTAATCTACAATTTAATCTAATCTAGAGATGGGAAAAACGGGTCTTTTTAGTGATCTGCATCTTTGCATCTGGATCCCGTATGTGAGCCGGCTCACTGAACCGATTTAAAAAGAGCCGAGTTCTGAATATGATACTGCAGTCTGCCACTGAGTTACCTAGTTCAGTCAATCATATCACGACCTGTATAGAATCAAGAATGCATAGCCAAACATGTGATCCATGAGTCATTTGAGCTGACAGATGCATCAAAGCAAGAACTGATACGTAAGTGTGTTAAGTGTTTCACTGAGTTATTCGGACCCGTTGATCCGTCGGCTCAAAAAAAGTGAGTCGGCTCTCACGGATCTTCTGTCGGAGTCGGTTCTTTGAACCGGTTCAGATCTGAGTTACCCAACTCTAATCTAACCTCGAATTTTTCGTAATTCTCTCTATATTTTCAGATTTATGTTATATGTTACTTCTGGTACGATTTTAGAATCAGAATTATAAGGTAGGGGTCAAACAGTTAACACTGCTACCTGCCTCTTATTTATTTTGCTCCCCTAATAATCTTTCAGTTTTTTTAGGCAGCCCCGGATCTAGGGAGGGGTAAATCGGGATACTTGCCCCGGGCAGCAGTTTCAGAGGGCGCCAAAATTATAATATAATATATTTGAAAATTGATAACAAATTATTTTAAAAAAATATTAAAAGGCTTTTATTATCCCCTCCCATTAGTAAACAATAAATGGAGACTATGATAGAGTTGGGTAACTCAGATCTGAACCGGTTCAAAGAGCCGACTCCGACAGAAGATCCGTGAGAGCCGACTCACTTTTTTTTGAGCCGACGGATCAACGGATCCGCATAACTCAGTGAAACAGAAGCACATTTGACACTTACGTATCTGTCAGCTCAAATGACTCATGCATCACATGTTTGGCTATGCATTCTTGATTCTATACAGGTCGTGATATAATTGACTAGGTAACTCGGTGGCAGACTGCAGTAACATATTCAGAACTCGGCCCTTTTTGAACCAGTTCAGTGAGCCGGCTCACATACGGGATCCAGATGCAAAGATGCAGATCACTAAAAAGACCCGTTTTTCCCATCTCTAGACTATGAATTAGTGCTAGGCTCAAATAATCTTGCTTGCTAGTGACCCAAAAAAAAAGACATAAGCTGTTTGCTCTTTGATGTGGCGACGTCATGTATGCGTAGCAAGGCGGGGGTAGTTTGACTTTAAACGAGTGACAGTTGTTGTTCGGGAGTTGAACAGAACGCATCATTCTGCACGAACAGACGACCCTCTGTTCCCTGTCCCAGAATGGTACATTCTTCGCCTCACACGAAACCCACCTCACGTTTGGGGCAGGTGCGTGTGTGCCACGGCGAACTTACACATTTAGTTCATTGGGGGAGCTTGCCCGATTTGGGAAGGACAGTGCTGATTTCGAAAAAATAAAACATGAAATTTCAAACAGATATCCTAGCTAAAAAAATTTTATTTCAAAAACAATCAAACTATGATATCTGTTTGAAATTTCTTGTGACGCGTTACGAAAATTAAGGGAAAGAAAGAAAGCCTTGTTTATATTACGTAGACGAAAGGATTCTTAAACCGTTCTGTCAAAAAGTTTAGTGTGACTCCTAGACCGTTCTGTCCAAAAAATAGAGGTGGAATTCCTAAATCATTCTATCAAAAAATTTGGGGAGACTCTTAGACCGTTATGTCTAAAAACTAGAGAGGGACTCCTAAAGCGTTCTGTCCAAAAATTAAAAATATTAATAATAATTTATTTGCATAGCCAAAAGTTGGGTATAAAAAGTCAACATATAATTACATAATACGACTTAAAACGTTAAAAAATTCGTCTAAACTATAAAAATTACTTTCAATTAAAAAAGTCCTTAATTTTGTTTTTGAAAAGGTTAAGTGATTTGATGTTTTTTATACTGTCCGGTATCTTATTAAAAATGTTTATTCCATTGTAAAGACGGGCTTTCTTGTATAGAGTCAATCGATGGGCTGGTAGGTATATCTAGTTAGCGCATTTTTCCTCGTTTCATATTGGTGTTCAGTAGTGTTGCATTTGAAAATATCGATGTTTTTAAAAACAAAAATACAAATCTTGAAGATATAAACCAAGCATCTACGACTAAAAAAGTGTTACTTCTCCCGCGCGCTTATATATGTCGTAGGATATATATGTCGTAGGATATCTTTAAAGTTCAATTCCAGATATATATTATAATAGAAAACAGTATCACGGGTAATTGGAATAATGAAAATAAATAAATTTAAACACTCATTGATTGCAACGTTTCGTCTTTTCTTTAATTAAGACTTTTTTGTAAAAATTTTTTAGAGCTTGAAAAAGTTTTAATTAAAGAAAAGACGAAACGTTGCAATCAATGAGTGTTAAAATTGATTTATTTTCATTATTCCAATTACCCGTGATACTGTTTTCTATTATAACATATATGTGGAATTGAACTTTAAAGATGATAATTGTAAAAAAACCCGGGTCGCAGTGCCAAAACCCTGCCGACAATATAGTGTATTTGCTAATATAGGTATTGCGGCTTTATTAAATGAAATTAAGTTTGTTTTTGGACAAAATAAAAAAAAATTGAACCCCTTAATACACCCCTTACAATAATAATTTTATTAGTTGAAATATTGTTATCAATCCAACATCTGCACCAAATTAAATACGACCTTCAGTAAGTAAATTCGTATACGCAAACTAGTGTTTTCATAAAATTTGTAAGTCCGGTCCTGTCGGGCCGATTTGCTTATAATTTTAGGAGCACTTTTTAATTGCTACTATAGGGTTAAATTTCAATTTTGAAACGATTCTGAGAATTTTTTCGGTATTTTTGAGCCCAAAAACTTTTTTCAACCCCTAAAAACTACCCTTAAAATGACCCGATTGGACCCATTTTAAATAGGCTTCGTGCGGTGATGGGTCCCAACATGTATGCCAAATTTCGTTAAAATGAATTAACTCTTTCGAAAGTTATTGCCCGCACATATAAATATATATATATATATATATATATATATATATATATATATATATATATATATATATATATATATATATATATATACGTATATAACATATATATATATATAAACATTTTTAAAAATGGCGGCAAAGTGTTTAGGAGGTTATGAAACGTCGAGAAATTTTGGTCCGACCCCTAGGTCCCGCCATCCGACCGACGCCAATAGTGTATGTTGCCATATGGCAAATACACTAATAATCGGATCTTTGCGAAAATCCTAGGACGATTGCAAAAAACCAATTCCAATTGTCCCGTTTCTTTGCAATCGTCCTAGGATTTTCGCAAAGATCCGATTATTACAATCATCCTACGACATATAGATGAGGATCACAAATTTTTTTGTAAATACTAAATGATTGTGAAAAATTTTGCAAAGTTCCCCCATTGTGTGCCTCGTCAGACTGCCTATATATACTTACATTTGATACGTAAGTAGTGAATATACTATACGAAGATTATAAAAAAAAAAAATGATTTCATGCAACTACGTGCGACATCAATATGTCTCAAATTGATTGAAAGTTCTTTTTTTTTTTTGAAATCTTACAATATGAAAATGGAAAACGTTACTTATTTTGATTTAATAAATAATACCTATCTCGTATTTACGAGTATATTAAAATTTTGTTACTAGTGAACACATTAATTAATAATGGTAAAAAACGTATAACGAAATTAAGAGACCATATTCGTTTCTGTCTCTCACTCTCAATTATTTACGGTTTCAGAATTGAAACAAAGTATAGGTAGTCAATCCATTTATTTTTGAAATAGAACTTGAAAAAAAAAAGTTTTGAATTGTAAGAAATGTAATTAACAAGAAACTATTAGTATTTTTTTTAAAGTTTTTAAGACTTTCAAAATAAAAATATTTCTTTTTATAATTACGTAGATTTTTGCACTAAAATATATTTCAATAAGGCAAGTGTTATAGTTCATGAAAATCCGAATACAAAACATAGACCTCGCTGAAGGTTAGCGAGACCTAACCGACCCCCAAATTTTTTTCGCAATAAAAAGCCCTTGAAATTTTAATACCTTGAAATTTAGTATCTATTTAAGAAGTTAAAAAATAAAAAAAAACAGATTTGTTAATCGGGTCTAAAACTTAGCCACGTGTTTGCAAAATGACATTTTTGAAAAATTTTAATAATATATTTGAAGCACATTGAAATTTAAACAGAATAACTGAAAATAGATATATTAAAAAGACAGGTCGTTTCGGTAGAAAATTCTTCCTGCCAGGTGATAAAAAATTTGACGGTCGGTTAAGCCCCGCTATCTTTTAGCCATGTCTGTGTTTTTGTATACGGATATTACTAAAACGTTATTGTACAAATTTTCACAGTGCCTCAAATACCTACCCAAAAATATCTAACAGCTCTCGGCCTAGTTTCTTCTAATACGAAGCAATGAATTTGAGTTGTGTCGGATTGCTTATTTGTGCAATGTTCATTTGATAGCGCTTACATGAAGTCGATAAAATAAAGCCGCTTTTCAAAAATTACAGTTTCTCATTTGCCGTTTTTAATTAATTAAAGATAATGGAGAGACTGTAAGCTTCTTTTAAAATTTACAAATAAAGAAATGAATACGAGAGAAGTTCAGCTTTGTCCTGCCAACAACTGGGCTACTAGCCCTGTTTTTGTTGAACAGCCAGTTATTAATTACATGATGGTGTAGAGCCTCGGCTAGTATTATACTAGCGCAGCAGCTAACTTTAGCTATAAATAATCTCTAGAAAATCTAAAAGTTTTCAGTTACAAGAAAATTATTCCTGCGCGCGTTCCCGTTATATTATTATAATCTACGTCTAGAATTTAAATCTCTTACAAAATGCAAATTCGAAAATATGTCCTGTAAAGATAGAGACGTAGAAATACATTTTCTTACTAATTCAACACTTTTAGAACGAAAAATAATTCGTTTCACTTTGTCAATTGTAAATACCTACGTAATAAATACCTACATAATAAGTAAACGTTTTTAGAGTAAAACTTCTTTAGTGAGCGTTTAAGGGGAAATAACGCGTTACGATAAAGGGGAAAAATAAGAGAAACCTTGGCAACGAACATTATAAATATATTTTAATTTTCTTTTTTACAGGATAGAAGGCCCAAAAATAAAAACAAATCTTCTTATTAGTTTTTAATTAAGTCTAACGTTTAATGGCTTAATAATAAGATTAAGAATAAGCAAAAATGCAAACTACAAAATTGTATTAATAAAGTAAAACATCATAATACTAATATACTAAAAGAAAAAAATAATAACTGGCTAGTTAATTTAACTGAAAATAAGGAAATACCAGATACAGTGTTAGATGTTTTAAGTTTAGGACCTAAGTTTCATGTTCCAATATATGATAATAAACACTTTCCGCTTTTTGACATATTAACTGATTTTGAAAACATGTTGAATAATGCAACAGATCTTGATGAACAAGAAAAAAATAACATTAGAATGAATGGTATTGCACAAATTAAAAAATATAGATCGCAAATAAGTAAAAGAATAGATAGGAATGATATGATATTACATAAAGATTTGATTGAAACAAAAAAGTTCCTCAAAAATAATAAAGATATTTTAATAGTTAAAGCAGATAAAGGAGGTGCCACAGTTTTAATTGATAAAAATTCTTTTGAAACCAAAGCAAAACACTTACTTGATGACACGAATTCATATAAAATACTAAAAAAAGATCCAACAGAGGCATTTCAGAATAAATGTAATAAGTTGGTTAGTGAGTTATATAAATCGGAACAAATAACTTTAAAAGAAAGTAAAAATATAAAAACATATAATAGTTTAGCACCTAAAATGTATTTTACGGTTAAAACACATAAAAAAGAAAAATCGTTAAGACCAATAGTTTCAAGTATACAGTCCCCAACATATAAATTAGCTAAAATGTTAAGCAAATTACTTGAGTATGCCTTTATTAAAGATGAATATCATGTTAAAAATTCATTTGAATTTGTTAATGACATTAAAAAATGGAAAATATTAGATGATCAAAAAATTTGTTCATTAGATGTTAAAAATCTTTTTACAAATATTGACACGGAATTAGTAACGAATATAGTATTAAAACGTTGGCCATATATACAACCACATACTAAAATTAAAAAAGAATTTTTCTGTGCATTATTAAGACTCTGTTTTAACACAAACTATTTTGTATACAAAGGAGTATTCTATGAACAAGTGTTTGGAATATCTATGGGAAATCCTTTATCTTGTATAAGTGCAAATTTGGTCTTGTCAGATTTACAGAATAATGTGTTAAATAAATTACCATGGAAACCAGTCTTGTTTAAAAGATACGTAGATGACATATTAATTGTGGTACCGAAAAAGCATATTAGTGTTATGACAGATTATTTTTCAAGTTATCATAATAAACTAACATTTACACTAGAAATAGAAGATAATAACTTTATTACATTCTTAGATGTTAAAATATCTAGGGAAAATAATATTATAAAAACTAATTGATATCGAAAGCCAACAGCGTCAGGAAGATATTTAAATTTTGCTTCAGAGAGTCCATATTGTCACAAAGTGAATATAATAAAAAATCTTATAAAAAGAAGCAAAGAATTAAGTGATATTGAGTACCATGAAAAGAATATTATAACTATTAAAAATTTATTAAAAATGAATGGTTATCCAAATAAAATAATAAACATAATGATAAATAACATTGAGAATGGAATAGATTCACGACAAAACACTGAAAATATAGGTGAAAATATAGGGCAGAATATGAGTGTTAATAACATAGTTTTTTGTTCATTAATTTATATAAAAAAACTTTCAGAAAATATTGCTAGGTTACTAAAAAATTCAAAGGTTATAAAAATAGCGTTCAAACCAACGAATACGATTTACAAAATATGTTTTTCAAAGATTAAAGACAAGATAGAAAAATTAGAAAGATCTCATGTAGTATATAAAATAGCATGTGACAATTGTGAAGGAGTATATATAGGCCAAACGGCACAGAACTTAAAAAATAGAATAAAAAACCATAGATATGATGTAAAAAAAGCTATAAAATATAAATTAGAATACAATATTGAATGTAATGAAGAAAAAACTAGTTTAGTAAAGCATTGCATTGAAAAAGATCATATATTTGATTTCGAAAACGTTAGCATATTGCATATGGAAAAAAATTTAACAAAAAGACTATGGTTAGAGATGTTGTATATAAAAAGCGTGAAAAATACAGTGAATAAAAAGACGGACATAGAAAAAATGAAAAGAATATATGACAGTGTGCTCAAAATAAAAGACAATGAATAGTCTAAGGTTAAAAATAAGGTAATAAATAAGTTATAATGTAAACAAACTAAAATGAATTATTTTATAAAAGAAAATGTAAACATAATATTATATAGAGGTGAAGTTTGATATGGCATGTGTGAATAAAATTACGCCATTAGATAAGTTTGTAATTAGGTGTTTCAAGATTTATAAAAAAACTAAAGGCATAGTGGATAAAAATTGGTGCATAAAAAAACAAAATAAAGTAATAAGTTTAATTAGTAAACAAGACCATATTGTATGGAATATGACAATGATGTTTTTAAGATATCGACTTTATTAGGAATTAGGTAAGAAAGAAAAAACTTGCATAGTTATGATAAAAATGTCAGAATATTTTATTATTGTATTATTTTTTATTATTGAAACAGGTCTCTGAGGATGGCTATGATTGATAGCCGAAACGTTAGACTTAATTAAAAACTAATAAGAAGATTTGTTTTTATTTTTGGGCCTTCTATCCTGTAAAAAAGAAAATTAAAATAATTAAATAAAGAAGGTGAATTAAAAGAAAAAGGTGATATTATAAATATATACAATAGCGGCCCAGTCCGGCTTCGTCCGGGTGTAAATGTAATATATAGGACATAAAAGATGAGAATCATTATCATTAAATTCTCAACGTGTATTGAATTTGCGCGAATTCAATCGCTTTTATTTGTGAATGTTCAAAAATCGAAGAAAAATCTTATTTCCCAAAAAGAAATTTAAAAAATCCTGTTGATCCGATCGCTACCCAACTTCAGAAGATCACCGGCTGGGTTAATCTAAAGATTGTCTGAAAATTTCATCAAAAATGGTCTACCCGTTTGGAGTGCATAGATTACATATACATCGTCTTTTATCTATATAGATTATTAAAATGTAAAAAGTGGTTATTGTGACATAACGATAATAGTTGGACATATAGTATCGCGAAGTTTTTTGTAGTTATTGATATGTTCTCTAATATTGTAGAACATACTTTTGTTCTATCATCAATAGTTTCCGCAGCGCATGCGAGGAAAGATGTTTTATAACATTTTTTTACACTTTGGGTTACGTTACTAAAGTTTTAGTAAGGATCCTTAATATTTTCTAGCAATAAATATAGCCTATGTTACTCAGGGTGAATGTAGCTTTCTAATGGTGAAAGAATTTTTTAAATCGGCACAGTAGTTTTTGAGTTTATTTATTACAAACATACACACACACAAATACAAATCTATCCTCTTTATAATATTAGTGTAATACACATACTAGCGGTTTACCCGCGACTTCGTTCACGGGGTATAGATTGTACCAACAGTTCGTTTATACAAAAAAACAGTCGAACATGTATTGATTTTCTAAGATGAGTATTTTATCCGAGTGTCACATTTTTAGTTTAAATAATTTTAGAAATACAGACAGCGTATCTTTTATGAATGAAATGAGACGCGTCATCTATGAATACAAAGTAAAACTATACTGCATCGAAGAGTCAGCTTTTTCGATACACGTAGTACATGGTGTTTCATGTTCGTTGCATGCAGAAAAAAGAAGTATAACTTCAAGATTTAGTAGATTTGTCCAGTAAATTCTTTTACGGGGTCAGTCTTATAGTGATTGATGATTGAATCTTATGTAAACAAAGTACGCATTATCATTATCGGCGAACAATTTATGAATATAACAGCACTTGAGATCATTTCACAATTCAGTAGTGGCTGGCGACCTAATCAGCTTAATGTCAACCGAGAACTGATGTTTTCCCACGGCTGACTGCGGTGGAATGTTTTTTCATCATCGTCAACGCCGGAGAGAAATGTCTATTTTTTTGCCGTCCGCCGACATGACTTTTTCATATGACGTACAACAGCGGCGGCTCTAATGACTTAACAAGATAAAATGTTTTTCCAGTCACATGATAGTTGACGTATCATTTAAGGTGATATCAGACGGTTCATTCCGAATGAGTGTTCATTTGACTGAATGTTCATTTTTGTTTCATTCCGCGTTCACACGGCACAGACAGAATGACATAGAAATGAATGTTCGTTCAGCCTTTTCCTCGAAGATGTCGTTTTGGTCGTTCCACTTGAATACCATTTTGTCTCATACATAGACAGAATATATTGACTATGTGGTGCTGTAGTCCCAAGTCCATCCGCTATAAGACACGAGGCAAAATGATCGAACCCGAATGAATGTTCTTTCCTGTGTTCAGACGTTTCATTTTTCATTCATTCTAGAGTTGTGTAACTCAGATCTGAACCGGTTCAAAGAGCCGACTCCGACAGAAGATCGGTGAGAGCCGACTCACTTTTTTTGAACCGACGGATCAACGGATCCGCATAACTCAGTGAAACACTTAACACAGAGAAGCACATTTTACACTTACGTATCAGTTCTTGCTTTGATGCATCTGTCAGCTCAAATGACTCATGCATCACATGTTTGGCTATGCATTCTTGATTCTATACAGGTCGTGATATGATTTACTGAACTAGGTAACTCAGTGACAGACTACAGTAACATATTCAGAACTCGGCTCTTTTTGAACCGGTTCAGTGAGCCGGCTCACATACGGGATCCAAATGCAAAGATGCAGATCACTAAAAAGACCCGTTTTTCCCATCTCTACCATATAGTAGTTGCACTTTCCACACCTACATGTGATGGAGATATAGCATGAATCAACACTATGGAAGCGTCCATAAATCATGTAGCTCGATCTAGAGGGAGGGTGGATTAGTTCGAAAGCTACGTGAGGGGAGGGGGGAGTTGGAGTCAGGCTACGTAATTTTTTCCATGCATTTTATTTGACACAATAAAAAAATATTTGCAGAATAAATTGAATATTTATTTTAAAATATTAGTTACTTTTATATCTTAAAAACGCTATATTCTTACAATGCCATATTTATGTTCGACTTGAAACCATTTTTTTTAATAGTTTGTTAACAGAAAACACAAATTATCTCCTGACCTTGATAACAAAAACTATGTTCCATCCGGAGGCAGGGGTTATAGGAAAGGTTGCATGAAATGAGAAAGGGATTCCAGAGAGGCTAAAATAGGGCCACGTGATTTATGAAGGATGAAACAGCCACCCATATATGGCTCCAATGTAAGGCTTTAACCTCCAGGAATACAGCCATTTTCGGCCACTTTGATGAGTGTGGAATCATTCCGGAGGATATTCTAATATCCAATCTTCTAGAGCTTATAAGAGGATCCAAATTATTTGCTGACTTGATCCAGTAAAATGGGAAGCACAAAAACCCTTTCAGGATGTGGTGCATTTGGGCCAAGAAATCACCCCATTCTATTTCAATCTTTTAATCTTAGCTGCACTTCTATGTTAATACCTAAAATGCGCAAACAAGCTGCGCTGGTTGTGTTAGCATGCAGAACAATCAGACACGTCCATACTGTTGATTTATAAAAACCTTGTTTTTGTAATTTAAAAACGTTTTTCTAATACGATCCTGTTACAATACACGGAGTAGAAGGGACTTGTACATCACACACGTTTGTGATTGGCTGTCTCAAGGTCAATGGAATCCCTGACTAAACATCAAAGTACCGATATTTTGAGATAAACAAATAGAACTGAATATAATTACTGCCAGCGTTGCCAGATTTTTTTTTGCCAAGTCGGGATTTTGGAATTTTTTGAGTGAAAAAAGCGGGATTCTTTCGTCGAAAGCGGGACATAGTAACAAAACGTATATAATCAGAAGTTTTTAAATATTTATCTTTTTATTTGAGTTCAAATTACGTTCACGTGACGATAGATAGCAAAAATAGCCGCATAGAAAATGTATTTTAATAAAAATATATTTTAAATCAAATTTACCCTATCGTTAAATAGTTGTCTTATTCGTCTTCTGAATAAAAAAAAAAAAAAAAAACAGAAATCAAAATCAAAAAAGTTTTATTCATTAGAAAAATATGGCGTTTCAAACAATAGTCTGAGGAGTGAGTGTTACAAATTGAAACTTACAATAAGAAAATAATTATTTACGCACGGTCGAGTTATCCCTGAAAAGCAGGACTTAGCCTGTCCCGCACGAGACATTTAATTTTGATTTAAAAATCGGGACGTCCCGCCAAAATCGGGACGTCTGGCAACGCTGATTACTGCACAATTCAAAAATGTAAATCGTTTCTAAGAAAGCAAGTTTTATCACCAAAATATTTCTGTCAGATGATTTGTTATCTGCAGAACGAGGAAGCCGCCACTGTTGCAACAAGGACGCCGAAGAAATTGCGTTGTCATTATTCAATCTACAACGTATAAAGGAGTCGACTCTTTCCACTGTTGTTCGGAAAAAAACGGACGACGATGAACTAAGAAAATATTTTCTGTATATGAATAGCTTGTTTTATAAAACGACGTAAGCAATTAAATGTCTTTATTTGTTCTGTTTCTTTATTTACAACCCTAAGCTGTCCGATAAAAACGAAATGCTAAAAATAGATTCACTGACGTAATAGCAAAAATATTCCACAAAGAGAAGAGTTGTTTTCAATCTTTCATTCACCGAGTTCATGTTTTTTCACATAAACGTTTCTATTGATTGAAATTTTATGGGAATAGGTGGTTTTTTTTATTGTAGAACAGTGGTTCCCAACCGGTGGGTCGCGAAATGATTACAAACGGCTCGATCCTAAAACTATCAGAAACCATCGAAGAAACCATCACAAAAGATAAGAAACATCGAAACAAATCGAAATGGGTTTGATTGTTTTCTTGGTTCTTGATTTTTGGCATCTGGGGCAGACAACAGAACCACTACAACCCTCCCAATTTTTTTTTACTCTACCATGGACCGATGGACCGTGGAGATATTCCGATAAGGAAAGGTGGGTCGTCAGCTGAAAAAGGTTGGGAACCACTATTGTAGGGTAAAATATCACACGCTTTTATTGAATTGTACACTAAAAACGAAAAAATATTGTTTAATAATTTAGGTTCATAATAGGGATGTTGACTGTTTTCAAATAAAAACATAATTTTAACGAAAAGTAGTCGTTTCTATGATAGAAATACTAAAAAACACTATATTTTTCCTTATTTTTAAGGAATTTAATTAATATTTAATAAATAAAACCTAATAAAATCACTCTCAAGTCACGTGATAACAGACACCAATCAGAGCGCATGACGTCATATGTTCAGCCGCTGTCAAAAAACTTCATTGTTTGGTTAATATTTAGTGTGTAATTTATTATTATTTGTTTATAGGAAACGTCAAATTACATGTAACTATAGCAACGACTACGAAACAACTTTTCATCACCTCAGTTTACTAACGTTTATGAGCACAGAATACGCATCTATAGGATGGTAGCTCCCATGTAAACTTTTGAGCCTCCTTTGGTATGAACAGGTGACGTCAAGCGACTAGTATTGGCGTTTTGGACCTAAATTTGAAACGGGATTTAAAATACATGATTTTTAAGGCTTGAGTTGCATTTAAATAAAAATAATAAATATTTGTAGCAATATTAGGTACTATGCACGATTTAAAACACTTTCTCAAAAATAGTCAACATCCCTATTATAAAAGCATGGGCTGTAACTTCTATGGTCATTCATTAGTCACAACCCGCGCTTTTATAAACAATCCTAAATTATTAAAAGTTATTTTTTCCTTTTTAGTACATTATTAACGATTGAATCATATATTGTCATCGGGATAAATCTGGGACTTTTAACAAACTCAAATAAAAACGTGGGGCGCATAATTAAATAATAACGACTTGTCTCGAAAAATGTGTTTCTAAACCCCCCAAAAGAAATATTTCAAATACGCGCACGTTATTATTTTAGTCTGTTAGAAGTCCCAGATTATATTCTGGTTTTTGGTACAACTAATGATTTAAAATAAAACCGTTTAACTTTAAAGTTTTCTTTACCTATTTTATTTTTACGTTTTTAGTGTATTTTATTAAAAAATGCTATTTGCACTCCGAGGAAAGTCGGTTAACGGGAAGTGGGTGAGTTTTCAAAAGTTATATTTGCACCCGGACGAAGCCAGACAAATCAGTTAGTTACCATAATATTGCTACACTGTGCACAATTTCAATACCGAGCTGGGTAGAGTAGTGGTGACAGCACTAGACTGCCTCTCGCCGAGAAACGGTAATTCCTGTACCGGCCATCTTGATTGAGGTTTTCCATGGTTTCCCTCAATTAATTCCAGATAAATATCGAGATGGTTCCTTATTTGAGGCCATGGCCGATTACCTATCAAACTCCTAGTTCAAAAATTGCCTACCTTATCCTAATTTCCTATAATTTCTTCATTCGCCCATTGCTATTACATTAGTTGAAGTTGTAAAAAAATGTAGAATGTGGTAGATGGAAAATAGTAATGGTGCGAATGGCGTCTATTATGACATAAAGTCGAGAAACGGACGTTAAACGTATTATTATTATTATTAATTTCAACTCAATGGATTAACGGGAGGAGAGTGTAAATTTAAAAGTGCGATTTGCACCCATAATATTATATTGTATAATATTGTATAATATTGTATTGTCATCAAAACTAAAGGTGTGTACCAAATTTCAGATCAATCGGTCAACAGGAAGGAGGTATAATTTCAATTACTGGATTTGATCCACATATAACAAAGCTATATATCTAAATAAAACCGTTTAAAAACATTTCGACTTCCGTTTGCCAACTCATTCCTTAACTTCCTTCGAGGGAGATGCACTTTACAACTGTCTAAAGATATATACTAATTTACCAACAAAAATAAAAAACATTGAGACTCTTTCTCGCTTCAAGGAAGTAGTATAGGGAATAAACTGATAAACGAAGAATTTTATATACTAAATGAATTTTATATGTAAACTTGTAAATGACATGTTACAAACACACTGTCAATTGTAAAGAAATATATATTATTACTAGCGGTACCTGTGCAAATAATTCGCACTAAAATTCGTTTCTAATTTCTCACACTCTTTATAACTTTCTTCTCTTTGTTGTATTACATTATGAAGCTCAGTGACGGTTCAAGAAAATATTTTTCTAAAACTGTCATATAGAGGCGCAAGTATCGAAAACGTTGAGCTGAAGCACTGCCATACGAAAAGTATTTGTACGTGAATTTTGATTAAAAATTTACCGACCGTCAATCATGTTGACGTTGTTTGAAAAACAAAGCCGTCAGATGGCAGCATTGCTGTATTGTGTCAATGTATATCTATATATATAATTTTAATAATTAATAAATTTACAAAAACAAAAGCAATAATAAATTTTTTAGTTGTTGATGTCGGTAGAGCAAGCAATTATCTATAAAATGATATAAAATTTATGTGGAGCAATTGTGTGTTTTTTTCGAAAAAGGGAGGCAAACATCTTAACCTTAGCGTATTAATATATATAATGATATTGCGGTTAATCCATCGTCGAGAAACACGAAATAAAGTGTTTTAATAAATTAAGCGATTGATCAAGACAATTTCTTTACTAAGAGTGTAGAATATTAGAGTACGCTAACCACTGAGGGTCGCTATTCGAGCAGAGGAACGGACGAGAATGCAAAGTAAATATTATGTATAATGCATCATATAATAAATTCATTAGCAACGCGTGACTTGATACGCGCAGTTCTATATTTCATCATTTCCTTCACTAAAAAGTTTTTAATTCAATTCTGTCGCCGAAGAAAGGTCATTGCTTTTGTCTAATTAATAACACTACACATAGGGTGTGCGCATATTATAAGGAACATAGAAGACAAGCCAAGATTTAATAAATTTAACATCGAAAAATTTAACGGAAACCCTATTCTGTCCATTCGTCCGTCTGTAATCGGTAGACACTTGAAATTTTCTTAGAATGTGTATTACTATGGCCGCTATAACAACAAATAATAAAAATAAAAAAAGTTAAAAATTAAAGTCACTGAAAGCCATGTTGCCTTTGACGGCGTGTCGCCTATACCGCTAGCGACATTTCTCAGGATATCGTTAAAACGTTTTAGAAAGTAAGCTGTGGAAACATAGCTGTCCAAATTTTGATTAATAAATTCATTTTTTATACGTTTAGTTGCAACAAACTTATAGTAAAATATTGATGAAAAACCATGTAAAATAATATTAGTATTATTTTAATGAACATTTTTTTAATCTGAATTGTATTTCTTCTGGCAACCAGCAGATACTGAAATTAGGTATACAACGCCAGTGTTGCCAACCCGAATTTTAGAAAATTAGTAGATGATGTGCCAAATGTTGGTAGAAGTTGGTAGAATGTTAAATGCAAAATTGGTAGATCTACCACCTCAATTTAGAAGATTTTTTAAGAATAAAAATGCATGGATTGTTCTTAAAATGTTTATTTTTGGAAATTATACATATTTTTATTGAAAAATTTTAAATGTTCTGCACTAGGCTGCCCGTTGTTTGCTATGAATCTTTTAGTACGCAACAATCCCTCTAGAGCAGGCCTGGGCAAATGGCGGCCCGCGGGCCGAATCCGGCCCGCGGTAGAATTTTGTCTGGCCCGTGAAGCATTGTATATATTATTATTAAAAACACAAATATTAGTTTTTGTCTAACATAAATTGGTGCATAAAAAATTTTAGATAAAATATTAAGCAATACTTATACACATTATCACGGCCGGTGGGAGCCAAAATTTTCTCCCGGACACCCGCTCTTTTCAGCGCCTCCTATTCGAAAATATAATTATAATTTGGCCCGAGGTCAAATTTTCATCTGTAATGTGGCCCGACTATCAAAATATTTGCCCACCCCTGCTCTAGAGTCTCCGTGCAAATTCTATTTCTCTGGAAGGTTTTCATATTATTAATTGCAGAAAACAATCTCTCAACGTTGGCGCTACTATGTGGAAGTGCGAGTAATTTTCTCAAAAAGATGGCTCGTATAGCTCCAAAACACATTATGTATATGAGGGGCTCAGAGCGATAGTGGTGTGGTGTAAGTCAAAAAATGTTTTCAATGTCGATTCTGAACAGTATAATAATGTATATGGGCGCGAACGGCGAACTGTTGCTGACGTTTTTTTTTGTGGTTCATGGCCTGGACTCTATGTACTATGCTTGACACATCGTCGCATGGCTCACGCAACACATCGCAACGTCGCTCGTCGATATAAAAATAATTCAAAGTGGTGATATGTCAAACTAATTAAAAAGTAGAGTTTTTTAGGGCTAGGGTGGTAGATAGGTAGACTGAAGTGAAAATTGGTAGACCTACCAAAAAGTTGGTAGACATGGCATCACTGTACAACGCACAACACAAATGCGGATACTGTATTTATGTGAATAACCAATCAAAGCTTGTTTGATCTCAATTGGTATTGTAAACAGTAATAATGTATATATAGAGTGGTAACAATTCCATTACGGTTTGGAGGTATTATAACACAAATGCAAACAATAATACCAACATAATACGTACAAATTACAGGTAATGGAAATGTAATAGTTAAAATAGCACAATTGCCACAACAATTGTGTGCAGTCATGCTCAGAATGATATTTGAACTAGGTAGGCATCTACTATAATTGCCCCTCTACTAATTTAGTATCTACATAATATCTTCAATGTGCCTATATTGATGTGTAAACGTCTTTACTGTCCCCCTTTTCTCCAAAATTTCTGCTAATATGACTCAGTGGCTTGTCACGGAAGTGCAGTCACGTAACTATAGATTTATATCTATACTTACGTCACAGCACTTATGGGAACTCAACCGACATAGAGCCATTCGGGTCAAGAGTACGCACTTTGCCTTTCTCGAACTCACCAAAACAAAAATAATTTAATATTAGAATTGTGATAACGATCATCAGAGTTCTTAACGCTTTACTAAATACATAAGTATATGTTTTAGCTAGAGATGGGAAAAACGGGTCTTTTTAGTGATCTGCATCTTTGCATCTGGATCCCGTATGTGGGCCGGCTCACTGAACCGGTTCAAAGAGAGCCGAGTTCTGAATATGTTTCTGCAGTCTGTCACTGAGTTACCTAGTTCAGTCAGTCATATCACGACCTGTATAGAATCAAGAATGCATAGCCAAACATATGATGCATGAGTCATTTGAGCTGACAGATGCATCAAAGCCAGAACTGATACGTAAGTGTAAAATGTGCTTCTGTGTGTTAAGATCCGTCGGCTCAAAAAAAAGTGAGTCGGCTCTCACGGATCTTCTGTCGGAGTCGGCTCTTTGAACCGGTTCAGATCTGAGTTACCCAACTCTAGTTTAGCTAAATATATAGTTTTCTTAGAATTAGACAATGATGAAGTTCGGTAAGAATGCGAACTCTTGACCCTTAATGCGGGTAACGGTACGAAGCCTGACGGGCAAAAGTTCGCACATTGTGTCCACTGGACTACTTTTTAAATAAATCGCCTATATATATACACTTATTTTAGAGATAACCTAAAATTTTCACTTGATAACAATAGTGTATTGCACTTGTTTTTTAACATTGCAACTCTATCCACCGACGGTTCAACTTTTATAAAGGAATTATAGAATGTTTATTTCTATGAAACAAGACAAATAATAGAAAAGGAACTTGATATGAGAATCATACCTGCATAATATGCATTGTTCCTTATAAAGGATTCATCTGTGTGTACATTGCATAATTATGCAATATTGTAAGTCAGCATTACTGCGACAAGACCAAGAATTCACTGTGTGTGTTCATTTTCCAAGTGACGTTTTAACCAATTCGATATAACCTGCATAACCGCTGCTATGTTATGTCAACAACGGCACTCCGAAGATCCCGACTATTCAAGATTAGATTATTAGTGTATTTGCCATATGGCAACATACACTATTGGCGTCGGTCGGATGGCGGGACCTAGGGGTCGGACCAAAATTTCTCGACGTTTCATAACCTCCTAAACACTTTGGCACCATTTTTAAAAATGTTTATATATATATATATATATATATATATTTTATATATATATATATATATATATATAGGTATATATGTGTACGCGCGATAACTTTCGAAAGAGTTAATTGATTTCAACGAAATTTGGGCCACATGTTGAAATCCATCACCGCAAGAAGCCTATTTAAAATGGGCGTAATCGGGTCATTTTAAGGGTAGTTTTTAGGGGTTGAAAACTGTTTTTGGGCCCCAAAATACCGAAAAAATTCTCCGAATCGTTTCAAATTGAAATTTAACCCTTTGGTAGTGATTAAAAAGTTTCCCCACAATTTTAATAAAATCGGCCCGACAGGACCGGATTTACAAATTTTATGAAAACACTAGTTTGCAGATAGTGACTTATTTATTGAAGGGTGTATTTAATTTGGTGTAGACGTTAGATTGATAATAATATTACAATTAAGAAAAAAATGTTATTTTAAGGGGTGTATTAAGGGGTTAAATTTTTTATTTTGCCCAAAAACAAACTTAATTTCACATAATAAAAGTATAAAACCACACGGCCCTATACAAGCAAATACACTATATTGTCGGCAGGGTTTTGGCACTGCGACCCGGGTTTTTTTGTACATTATAAACGCCGACAACTAATATCATACTCATTATAGTAGCGGAGTTTCTTCAGTGACCTTGATTCAAAAAATGTTCGGAATAAAAGTTGTTCTGGTTAAAGGGAGACATTGTTTGGAGACAAATATTTACCCCCACCCGCAGCCTTGGACATTTTTAATAGTTACGCCTATTTTTTAACCTCCAACGCAAAAATAGGAGTGTTATAAGTTTGACCGCTATGTGTGTGTGTGTGTGTCTGTCTGTGGCACCGTAGCTTTTAAACGGGTGAACCGATTTGGATGCGATTTTTTTATTTGAAAGCAGGTTTTCTAGCTGTGGTTCTTAGACATCAAAATCGGTTCAACCGTTTCAATGACATCATCTCTTTTCTTAGTTGCGGCAGTGATTTTCTGCACAAGGTCCTTGTTTAGACATAAAACTTTAAGGGAGTTTAGGGATACCGATTTTTGACATGCATTTTAGGGGTTGAGAGATATCGGAAAAAAAATGTTTTTATCAAAAAATCATTAGGTAATTGGTGTAATAAAATACCTTTAAAATAGGATAGGAGATACCCAAAATATTTAGTGAAAAAAATGTGTTTTTACGAAAATGTTTCTAAAACGGTTATTAATAACCCTTAACATCATTTTGCACCATTTGGAACTTTCAAAAATAAAAAAAAATTCTGAAATTTCTTTTAGAAAATTATAAAAAAACAATTCAATTGTTATTTATCACTTTTATTATTGTTATTAGTATTAATACTATTACTTATATAAAGAACTTTTAATCAAAAACATTTTTTCAAAAAAAATTTTTTTTTTAATTTTTTCCAAATTTCGTTTTTATTTATTTTTTTTTTTAATTGTTTTGGAAAAGATATTTAATATAACATGAACTACTGTGCTTTGGAATTTTTTTTCTAAGGAGACGGTGGTCCAGAAAAGTTTGGGAGCCTCTGATCTAGGACAATTTATTAGAACAAAGATTATTAGTCTATTTGCCATATGGCAACATACACTATTGGCGTCGGTCGGATGGCGGGACCTAGGGGTCGGACCAAAATTTCTCGACGTTTCATAACCTCCTAAACACTTTGGCACCATTTTTAAAAATGTATATGTATATATATATATATATATGTGTGGGAACGGGCAATAACTTTCGAAAGAGATAATTGATTTTAACGAAATTTGGCCCACGTGTTCAAATCCATCACCACAAGAAGCCTATTTAAAATGTGCGTAATCGGGCCATTTTAAGGGTAGTTTTTAGGGGTTGAAAAATGTTTTTGGGCCCCAAAATACCTAAAATATTCTCAGAATTGTTTCAAAATTGACATTTAACCTGTTAGTAGCAATTAAAAAGTGCCCCTAAAATTTTAATAAAATCAGCTCAACAGGACCGAACTTACAATTTTTTTGAAAACACTAATTTGCAGATAGTGACATTTATTGAAGGGTGTATTTAATTCGGTGTAGACGTTAGATTGATAATAATATTACAATTAAGAAAAAAAAATGTTATTTTAAGGGGTATATTAAGGGGTTAAATTTTTTAATTTGCCCAAAAACAAACTTAATTTCACATAATAAAACTATAAAACCACACGGCTCTATAGAAGCAAATACACTATATTGTCGGCAGGGTTTTGGCACTGCGACCCGGGTTTTTTATTTTTTACTACCATCTGTTAGCAATTGTATTAATTCCTCGGTACTAATACAGCGGTTGTCTTCCTTTATTTTTGATCCGGCAGTACTCTCGTCACGCTTTTTACGTATTTGATTGGAATCACTTTTACCTACCGCGCCAAAAAGAAATTTCCATGCACGTAGTAAAAACACGCTGTGTATAAATTCAATATCCTCGTGTAATATATTGATTATCCCACCTAACAGTTAAGTAGGCAATATTTCGTGCCTCTGGTTATTGTTACCGAGTACCGTCAACATATTCGTGCGCTTCTCAAAATTTATGCGCCTGAGAGACTTTAAAGAATGCATATAAAACTGTCGACTCTCGCTCGTTATAGTCGGAGAGCTAGTGACGATTTTACTCATAGTATTTCCTTAAACCTGAGTTTTTTTGAGATCAGTGTTGGATCACCTTCACACGGTTTGTGCTGAGACCCAGCGGAAAGAGGCGAGGTAGGCAAAAGACTATTATGGGTGCGACCTTCTTTAGCTCTGTTTTGCTCAAATCATCCGCACGTTTCAATTTTTGGCTGGTGCCAACTACGAGGCTAAAAAATGTTATTGCAAGGGTGCCGCTGTCAATTGACTACTCTAATTTTTGGAAATATTTTGAAGATTTAAAAAACTTTTCCGAAAAAGGAAGAGTCACTTTAGGTTTGTGATATAGAACAGGTTTGTGAAATAAGTACGAATAAGGTCGTAGTGTGACATTGCAAACGTGTGTTTTTTTGGTACAATTGATGCAAACTTTTTTCTAGTAAATCGTACATAAATTACAAAAGTAGTCCATTAGAGATCTAGATTTGTCCTTTATCTTCCTTATAGAGATAGTTTTTTTGCAAAATGTTGACGAATAAGTCTACAATCAGCGATCAGCCGAAGTTCTATTTTTGGCGTAAATTCAGAGCGTTCTGACAGCCTTAAGTGTCACCTCTAGTTTGACATATTTGACCGCATCCACCCACGCATTGTCCCCGGTCTCAGCTGCCCGACTATCGTTTTTATGTTCAGGATAGTGCTCTTAATGAACTCACAAAAAATCAGGTTTCAGGAAACACTATGAGTAAAATCGTCACTAGCTTCCTTGCTATTATGCTGCTACTTTACTTTTGTTTCGTTTTTCGATATTCATTTTTATTGGTTTGAATTTTCATAAAATGATAAAACTGGAATTGCGTTATGAAATGTAAGTTGAAATTGTTACTAAAACAGATTTCTCCAGTCGTCAATGTATACTGTTATATTTTAACTAGCTGAACCCGCGGCTCGCTCACGTATTTTTATGCCCGATTTCAAAACATACCTTACTAAATGCCATTAATTCTATAAACTTTGTATAAAATAGCTGTTTTTCATGGTTTTAGTCTCTTTTCCTGCTTACATTCAAATAATAATAATAATAATAATAATAATTCTTTATTAATGTATATAATATTATACAGAAATAGTGTCAAAAAAATATTCACTATATAATAGTAAAAAAATAATATTATTCTCACAGGAAATCATTTGGATTTATTTGAAAATACTCTTGAAAATTGTATAAACATTTCTCAATTAATACGCCTTTTATTAGTGTATTTGCCATATGGCAACATACACTATTGGCGTCGGTCGGATGGCGGAACCTAGGGGTCGGACCAAAATTTCTCGTCGTTTCATAACCTCCTAAACACTTTGGCACCATTTTTAAAAATGTTTATATATATATGTATATATATATATATATATATATATATGTGTGTGCGGGCAATAACTTTCGAAAGAGTTAATTGATTTCAACTAAATTTGGCACACGCGTTGAAATCCGTCACCGCAAGAAGCCTATTTAAAATGAGCCTAATCGGGCCACTTTAAGGGTAGTTTTTAGGGGTTGAAAAATGTTTTTGGGCCCCAAAATACCGAAAAAATTCTTCAAATCGTTTCAAAATTGAAATTTAATAGTAATTAAAATGTGTCCCTAAATTTTAATAAAATCGGCCTGACAGGACCGGACTTACGAATTTTATGAAAACCTTATTTTGCAGATAGTGAGTTATTTTCTGAAAGGTGTATATAATTTGGCATAGAGGTTCGATTGATAATAATAATGCAATTAAGAAAAAAAATGTTATTTTAAGGGGTGTATTAAGGAGTAAAATTTTTTATTTTGCCCAAAAACCAACTTAAGTTCGCATAATAAAGCCACACTACCTGTATAAGCAAATACACTATATTGTCGGCAGGGTTTTGGCACTGCGACCCAGGTTTTTTTTATTTTAAAAATATTAAGTGGTAGATTTTTTACTTAATCAGGTAGTTGATTAAAAAATTTATGGACCAATAGTTTGCCCCATTTCTTTGCTTATTCAATTTATATAATGGTATTCTGATGTTGGTGTTGCTCCTCACATTATGAGTGAATTTCCTCAGTAAATTGGAAATGTTTTTAGTTTTCTTTAATATATATAAGATTTTCGTAGATATATAGAGAAGCTAATGACATAATCCGATGTTGTAAGAAAAGAGGTTTGCAATGAGAATTATTAGTGACTTTGGCTAGAATACGTATAGCTTTTTTCTGCAGGCGAAATAGAAATCTGGGCAATTATTTTTCTGTTATTTAAAAAAAAAACATATCTAGTTTGAGGAGATAATATTGGTGTAGCATATGTGTTGTGTATCTAATATTCAAAGAGAGATTTTCTGAAGACGCATAGAAGAGGAGAAAGTTGTAGTTAAAGTCTGCAAATAACATTATACCCATTAAATCCACCACTGCGCGGAATGGATCTCTCGCAACGGTCGACACAGAACTGAGATTAGACCTTATTAACTGTTTTTCTTCTATGCCAAAGCACATACTGTAGTTAATATATACCTATAGATATATCGGTAAGCTAGTGCCTATCTTATACGAAACGCGTACCGCTGTGTTCCAACCAGAATCCCTCTCATTTTTCTTTATATCCGGTCGAAAGTACGTACTTTCGGCTTCGATTATAAACCTAACATTTATGCTCTGCTGGAATTACTCGCACGCTGTCTGTAACAGCGGGCCGAAACAGTTTTCTCGTGCACACTGATACGAAAGTACGTACTTTCGGCCGGGTATAAAGAAAAATAGTATAGGTACACCACACGGCCTGAAAGTTGAAATTCCTGGCCGTGTTCTGTAATATACTGTTGTTAACCCGGTGATAATGTGGTAGGTTCTCTCATACCCAAATACTATTAAAAACATCGATATTTTTAGTGTATTTGCCATATGGCAACATACACTATTGGCGTTGGTCGGATGGCGGGACCTAGGGGTCGGACCAAAATTTCTCGACGTTTCATAACCTCCTAAACACATTGGCACCATTTTTAAAAATGTTTATATATATATGTATATATATATATATATATAAATATATATATATTATATATATATATATATATATATATATATATATATATATATATATATATATATATATATATATATATACATATATATATATATATATATATGTGTACGCGCAATAACTTTCGAAAGAGTTAATTGATTTCAACGAAATTTGGTCCACGTGTTGAAATCCATCACCGCAAGAAGTCTATTTAAAATGGGCGTAATCGGGCCATTTTAAGGGTAGTTTTTAGGGGTTGAAAAATGTTTTTGGGCCCCAAAATACCGAAAAAATTCTCAGAATCGTTTCAAAATTGACATTTAACCCGTTAATAGCAATTAAAAAGTGCCCCTAAAATTTTAATAAAATCGGCTCAACAGGACCGGACTTAAAAATGTTTTGAAAACACTAATTTGCAGATAGTGACTTATTTATTGAAGGGTGTATTTAATTCGGTGTAGACGTTAGATTGATAATAATATTACAATTAAGAAAAAAAATGTTATTTTAAGGGGTGTATTAAGGGGTTAAATTTTTTATTTTGCCCAAAAACAAACTTAATTTCACATAATGAAAGTATAAAACCTCACGGCCCTATACAAGCAAATACACTATATTGTCGGCAGGGTTTTGGCACTGCGACCCGGGTTTTTTTTCTTTATACCCTGTCGAATATACGTATTTGCGGCTTCGATTTTAAGGCAGAAAGCGGAACATTTATGCTCTGCTGATTTAACAGCGGGTCGAAAGAAAGTAGCAGCGGGACGAAAAAAGTTCCTCGTGCACGATGTTACGTGAAACTGCCGCCAGCCACTAGTAGCTAACAGATGTTATTGCGTATAACCTCAAAATTGCTCACTTGAAAGTTATTAGTCTTTTTATATAAAGGTGAAAGTGCGTACTTTCGACCGGGTATAAAGAAAAATAGTATACACCACACTGGTAGAAAGTTGAATGCCTCGGGCATCATGTCGCGCAGTGCAGGAATTTCAACTTTCTGCCCTTGTGGTGTAATATATGTAGGTAGTATTAATATTTGTCGCGCTAAGTACTTGGTGGTAAAGGTATGCGGGAGGACATGGTGACGTGTTCGTAGTGTGGTCTTGGACGCTCGACGAGATATTCGGGCGTAAACTGCTGATTTCAATTAACTGCCTATGAATATAAGGAAATTGAGAAAAAAATGTTGTTTTAAGGAATGCATTAAGGTGTTAAATATTTTATTTTGTCCAAATGCAACAATAAATTCGCATAATATTCACACTGTTTATATTAGCAAATATACTATATTGTCGGCGGGGTTTTGGCACTACGAGCCGGGTTTTTAAATAATAATAATAATAATGCGTTTTCGTCCGTTTCTTGACTTTATATCACAACAGACGCCATTCGCACCATTACAATTTTTTATTTGCCACTTCCCGAAGTTTTCTACATTTTTTTTTAAACTTCAACTTATGTAATAGCAATGGGCGAATGAAGGAATTATAGGAAATTAGGGTAAGGTAGGCAATTTTTGAACTAGGAGTTTGATAGGTAATCCGGCCATGGCCTCAAATAAGGAACCATCTCGATATTTATCTGGAATTAATTGAGGGAAACCATGGAAAACCCCAATCAAGATGACCGGTACAGGAATTACCGTTTCTCGGCGAGAGGCAATAGGAAAAAGTCCCAGCCACATCTGTCCCCGCCGGAATTCGAGCCCGGTACCTCCCCAATGCGACTCTAGTGCTGTCACCACTACTCTACCCAGCTCGGTATACTGTCTATATTAGCAAATACACTATATTGTCAGCAGGGTTTTGGCACTGCGATGCGGGTTTTTTTAAATTTAGAGCGCCCTTGTTGGAGGATCCATTTATAAGAGCTATCGGGAACGAAGTAGCTGTACGATATATACGTATGGATGTGTGTAAGTGGGTATATTTTCTGTGTAAATATCGTTACGTCTGCGGACGTTTGAGAGCCACTAACGTACGTGTATAAGCTTTGTGATTGCTGCAGCGTTGCGTGATTTCAGTTCGGTCGTTCCGTTCGTTTCCTCCGTTCTTTTTAACAGTTTCCATACTAGCTTGTATATAAGTAACACACAACTTAAACATTATATATTATATATAATACGTACATATGTGCAACATATTACATGGTGTAGTCACATAGGTGGTGCTGCAGGTGTGAGGGTCACTACCCCCGTGAACACATATTTGTATAGAGGGTGTTCGATGCGGAAAATGGGGTCGTTCATAGGTTAGAATTCGGTAATTACGAATACAAATAATAAAAAACCCGGGTCGCAGTGCCAAAACCCTGCCGACAATATAGTGTATTTGCTGATACAGGCAGTGTGGCTTTATTATGCGAACTTAAGTTGGTTTTTGGGTAAAAAAAATTTTACTCCTTAATACAGCCCTTAAAATAACATTTTTTTTCTTAATTGCAATATTATTATCAATCGAACTTCTATACCAAATTATATACAACTTTCAGTAAATAATTCACTATCTGCAAAGTAGTGTTTTCATAAAATTTGTAAGTCCGGTCCTGTCGGGCCGATTTTATTAAAATTTTAGGGGCACTTTTTAATTACTACTGGAGGGTTAAATGTCAATTTTGAAACGATTCTGAGAATTTTTTCGGTATTTTGGGGCCCAAAAACTTTTTTCAACTCCTAAAAACTACCCTTAAAATGGCTCGATTACGCCCATTTTAAATAGGCTTCTTGCGGTGATGGATTTAAATACGTGAGCCAAATTTCGTTAAAATCAATTAACTCTTTCGAAAGTTATTGCCCGCACACATATATATATATATATACGCTTATATATATATATATATATATATATATATATATATATATATATATATATATAAATATATATATATATAAATATATATATACATATATATATATAAACATTTTTAAAAATGGTACCAAAGTGTTTAGGAGGTTATGAAACGTCGAGAAATTTTGGTCCGACCCCTAGGTCCCGCCATCCGACCGACGCCAATAGTGTATGTTGCCATATGGCAAATACACTAAAAAACAGTATAATAGCTATCGTTAAGAAACACCCATCGTTACATTGCTATATATTAGAAGTCTAATGTCTAATGTCGTTTGTCTTTTTCTGTTCCACCGAGCTGGGTAGAGTAGTGGTGACAGCACTAGACTCGCATTCGGGAGGTACCGGGTTCGAATCCCGGCGGGGGCAGATGTGGCTGGGACTTTTTCCTACTGCCTCTCGCCGAGAAACGGTAATTCCTGTACTGGCCATCTTGAATGAGGTTTTCGATGGTTTCCCTCAATTAATGCCAGATAAATATCGAGATGGTTCCTTATTTGAAGCCATGGCTGATTACCTATCAAACTCCTATTTCAAAAATTACCTACCTTATCCTAATTTCCTAAAATTCCTTAATTCGCCCATTGCTATTAAGTACATAAGTTGAAAAAACGGGAAGTGGTACATGAAAAAATGGTAATGGTGCGAATGGCGTCTGTTATGACATAAAGTCGAGAAACGGACGTTCAACGCATTATTATTATTATATTAGAAGTTAAACTTCTTTGGGCGCATTATGAGGGGTAACTCAGGTATGTTTTCTCACGGAAGTAACGTTAAGTTTATGCAAAGGAGTATCGACATATTGGTAAGCTAGACATTTTATAAGGTAACTGTTGAAGCTTTTAGTCAATAGATGGCCGCACAGTTGCAACATTTCTAGCTTACCGACATAAATTGTGCCAAGTGTCATTTATTCATTTTGTCACGTGCAAAATGTTGCATTAGAACGTAATTTTTTTTTATTTAGAGAAAAAAAATACAAAATAATGAAAAGAAAAATTATCTTGCATTTAGCTAAAATTGTTTTTGATTTTGATGTTTTTTATGTTGTCAGCTGTTTGAAAATTGAATATTCATTTTCATAACTAGTAATGCCATGAAAAAAAACCAGAAAAAAAACTGGCCAAGCGCGAGTTGGAGGGATTCCGTACCATTCTACAATATTTATTAACTTTATTTTATTTTTATTATTTGTTGTTACACACTGAGGCGCAGAAATGCCTGAACTAATAGCTTTTATGAGATTCCGTCCGATGTCGCTAGTTTACACTATTTTTGACGTTTATAGAAAAGAATACAGTATTTATTAACTTTATTTTATTTTTATTACTTGTTGTTATGGCGGCCATATTAATACATACACTGCGAAAATTTATCCAAAGATATTAACTAATTTTTCGTCATTAGAGAGAAAAATAATCTCTAAATTGGCGTATCAAACATTAATTTTGATTGAAAACAGTATCACGGGTAATTGGAATAAAGAAAATAAATCAATTTAAACACTCATTGATTGCAACGTTTCGTCTTTTCTTTAATTAAGACTTTTTCAAGCTCTCAATATGCTTAAATGATAGTAAAACTATGATATGATATGCAATTTGGCATTACAAAAAAACAATTATAAAAATTGAAAATTGTAGAAAATAATATGTTCTTTTTTTACGTTGCAATCAATGAGTGTTTAAATTGATTTATTTTCTTTATTCCAATTACCCGTGATACTGTTTTCTATTATAACATATATCTGGAATTGAACTTTAAAGATGAATTAATTTTGATACAGTACTATAGGAAATATTTCATACCGACAAAAAACACCTTTGAGAAATAATATATTGTATTGTATTTTATATCGGGCAGATGGAAGACCAATTCTATGATTGAATCTTGTTCAATTGTTTCGACAATAAACTATTATTATTATTACTGAATTCTTGCGTATTAGTGTATTTGCCATATATTGGCGTCGGTCGGATGGCGGAAATCCTAGGGGTCGGACCCGGATTTTTTATTGGTTCCATCATTTTGTTTCTTATACATTCCTTATATGGGACAGTAAAAAATATTTCTTGAAAATCTAAAAAGTCGCTGCCACTGGATAGAAAATAATTTAGAACGGCTGTTAACACTTCATTCGACATGCCGTAATAATAGTAAACAATAAAAATACTAATTTCACTAAAACCGACGTTTATAGCTTCCCCTATATTATGTAACATAACTTCCCAGTATAAATTGAAATCCCTGACATTGCATGACAGCGCAGCAGTAGTGCTAAAGTGCGTTTAAAGAATTGTTTGAAATTTTTAATCTCGATTATTCGCTTAAAATTGTATTTTTTTATTTGTTTGTTTTAATTAGTTAAAAAAACTTTTGCGTGTAACTTTGACGCGTGATTGAACTAAAACTTCTTTGGAGTAGAGGCATATTTTACGTTTCAAATAAAATAAAAAAAAAAACTTGGGTCAGGCATTTTGTTTTGGCCGCCATATTGGATTTAAATTTACGTCACATTAGAGATGGGAAAAACGGGTCTTTTTAGTAATCTGCATCTTTGCATCTGGATCCTGTATGTGAGCCGGCTCACTGAACCGGTTCAAAAAGAACCGAGCTCTGAATATATTACTGCAGTCTGCCACTGAGTTACCTAGTTCAGTCAATCATATCACGACCTGTATAGAATCAAGAATGCATAGCCAAACATGTGTGTCATTTGAGCTGACAGATGCATCAAAGCAAGAACTGATACGTAAGTGTAAAATCTGCTTCTGTGTGTTAAGTGTTTGACTGAGTTATGCGGATCCGTTGATCCGTCGGCTCATAAAAAAGTGAGTCGGCTCTCACGGATCTTCTGTCAGAGTCGGCTCTTTGAATCAGTTCAGTTACCTAACTCTACGTCACATAGCCTACTGTATTCTATTTGTTTAATATACTCTCTTATTTGATACTCATGTGTAAGGAGTTGTAAAGAAGAAGGTAATCCGCCATTTTGTGATGATGGCCATATTGGATCTACCATAATTTTCAACATACTATATTGTATTGTTTTCAGAACCAAAGGCGTGTACAAAATTTTAGCACGATCGAATATCGGAAAGTGATCGAAAAATCGATCTCAAGATTTGACCTAAACAAACATTCAATCCAAACTAAACAAAAACTTGTAAAAAATCGCGGATAATAGCTGGTACAAAATATAGTTAAAACATATGAATAGCACACATTTTCTGTGGAATTTTTACCTGTCATACGCTAATGGGTTAGATCAATTTAGGTTAGGTTAGGAAATTGAGTGTTTTGCCGTGTAACCACAAATATACTTATAGTGACCTTGAAACTGTCAGTGAACTTATAATCTACGGTAAGGAAATAGGGGAAAGTTCACGTGACGTTTATTATTGAGCGTCTATAATCTACAATCTATCTATCACGTGACATTTTGTACATAAGCGTGTCACACATAAGAGGTATATTTTACGCCAGATTAACTTAAATATCAATAACCAATAGTCGTGTTATAATAGTAAAACTATATTTTTAAAAAAAGGCTACAGCTATGGCCAACGAGTCGTATTTAATGCTTCTAGAAAAATCTTAAAACTGCTGAAACTATCTACTGGTTATCATTCTATTGTAAAAAAAATCGAGGACCAACCTTGAAAACATATACAATCTGTACTTTTCATTTCAAAGTCTTTCCCCTCTCCCAAAACCAGTGGCGGATTTACCAGCAGGTTGAGTAGGCTGAAGCCTAGGGCGGCAGATTTTAGGGGGCGGCCCAAAAATTTTTGTTTTACAGAAATAAAAAAAAAACATTATATACATAGAGAAAACGAGTTTCGAAAATTTAACAAAAATTTCAATAGGTATTTTAGAAAAAAATAGGCTTTCCAAAAATATGTATCTTAAGTCATGTCTTGTCATTCTTGCTGTCGATATAAGTCAATTCTCTTTAAAAATGGTATTTTGGTAACATTTTAACAGTCAGCAAAGCAACTTGATATTATATCAAAAATATTATATTATATCTTTACAATATAAATGTATAATACTCGCCACGGTTTTAAAAGGTTCTGAAGCTAGTCACAAACAGCGTCGCAAATGCATATTTTAGTCGTCCTGGTTGTTTCGTGGGAAAGGAAGACTCCCACCACCTCCCAGTTACCGGCACAGAACGTGCGCTCATCGGTGATTGGTTATCGTTGGTTGTCGTGTCACTTGTCGCTTTCCTGCTATAAAGTACAGTCTAGTACGCTATAGTTGTTTCTTTGATTGCTATAATTGATCACGATGCCTAATACAGTTTTGCATAGACAAGCACGAAAAATAATTTTTTGGATGACTTTATGCAAGGAATTAGACCTTTAGATTAAAGAAAAATTAAAAATAATAATATAGCGTGAGTTTGTAGTTTTTCAACCGACTATATCTGCGCAAGCCTCCATTTGCATCTAACTTCTGAACCTTTTAGAGCCGTGGCGCGTCTTATACGCAGCTTACATAACATAAACCATTACATAATTAATAGAACAACACTGAATAACATTCGTCAAAAAATCGTTTACCCTGATTATAATGTAAATCACAATTTTGGTAAGGTATTTTAAAGATTTTTTTTATGCTATAAGTTTTCAGTGTTTCATTTTATCTGTGAAAACATTGACTACTGGCAAATCTTGATAAGCAACGTAGTGCGGTGAGTTTATACATTTTTAAACGTAATGTACTTTCTCGTTCTGAGGAAAATGGGTAATTAATTTTGTGTAATATTACATTTCGGTTATTCCTGTTATATCACATTATTCCATATATTTATATAAAACTTTCTTCTCGACTGATTTGTCTACAGTTCCCGATCGGTTACCGTTTCGTTAGCGGACAATTTCTTTGTCTCAAGTGCCATCAACTGGTAAAATTATCTGGGTCTAGTGTCCAGTGGCGTAACAATAGGATGGCAAAATGCTACGGACGCCCGCTGGAGTATTTAACTAATTTGAGTTAGCTACTAAAGTATATACACAAATTAAACAAAAAAATATATATCAAGATTTGAACGCATTTGTAAGAAAAAGAGGGTGTCCGAGAATTATCTTTACAACTTTGAAATTTAATAACTTTTGAAATAAAAAAGATATTCACATTCTGTGTTCTGCAACTCATAAAGTTTTTTTCTCTGGGGTTATTTGAAGGATATTGTTTATCGGAGAAAGGTTACTGACATTGCTGACTTAAAAACCCGCATTACAGAGGCTTTTGCCACTGTCACAGACGTTACAGCGTACCTGGCAAGAAATCGATTACCGACTGGATGTGCTTCGGGCCACACGTGGTGTACACGTGGAGGTGCTAACCTAAACAGAACAAAACTTTATGAGTTGCACTAGTAACTGCAGAAAACAGAATGTGAATATCCTTTTTATTTCAAAAGTTATTAAATTTCAAAGTTGTAAAGATAATTCTCGGACACCCTGTATTGTTGGTTGAGCTGAGGAAGGGCCCCATCTGATGAATTTGCCATAGGCCTCAAACGGTATAGTTACGTCACTACTAGTGTCATTTCATAATTTCAGTTTATTGTTATTATTTCCAAGTTACGTAAAACCCTGGTTTCCAAAAATATTCATCCTTTTGTCGAAATCTACTGTTCGTAGAATTATTAGTAATATTTTAACTTCCACATTGCAAGCACAAACGAATAATAATAGTAAAAAGCTGTTATTATAAATTTATAATAAAATTAAGCATAATAAAAAAATATAAACTGTAATAAAAATCCGCAGTTCATATAAAATCTCAATGTAAATATAATTATACGGTTTTATTCGAGTGTAACGCAGATTTTATTGCACAGGTAACAAAATTTTAAATTTAATCAAATTTAAAGAGAGATCCAGTATTATGTTCCCGATAGCTTTAGAGTACGAGCGAGACAAGGTCGAAGAAATAAAAAGAATGAGATGGAGTTGCTTTTAATTATTCCCCACTAGTGGGTTGGAAAAAAAATGTGTGCTGAAGAACACACTATATGTTTGGACTTTTAAGAGTTTTAAGCTCTTAGAAGTGTTGGAACCAAATTTAAAGAGTCCAAAGAGTCTGAGATTTTAATCAACACACAAGGACTTGCGTCCGAAAAATTCTGTATTGCCAACACACAGTTCAGAACTTGCTAACACCATAGACATAGGAATTTTAGAGACAGGCATGTACTAGGATTTTAGATGAGAGGGTTACCCCCTCTCATCTAAAATCCTAGGGACGCGACGAGGTGAGTGGTGTACGCTTGTCATTGGCCGACGCACTGCGCATGTCTCAGCTCCTACTGAAAAGATCATAGTCGACTAGGAGACAGAAAAATGAACGAAATATCAGAATCTTCCTTTTGAATTTAATGGTAAAATTAATCGTCCTTATTTATAATTGGTGTTCTTGGCGGAGTCGATCCCTCTTTGTTGACAATTACAAAAGCTATCCCGAGATGTCGTATCGAGTTAATAGTCCGTTGGATGCAAAAAACTGTGCGGCTTGGGTCGCTCTGTGAACTGCGTTACATCTATTTCTTTATTTTTATTCTTTATTTACATATATAGATTAATGAAATTTATGTTCGTAGTATGGGTTAAAAAGAAAATTTCTTTTGTATGCAGCAGAATGCGGCGGCCAACCAAAAATCGACACCATTCTTACTTTGTACCAATGATTTTGTACCCGTCCTTCAATGGATTCCCCCTGGTGTATACTCCATCGCTATGATTACTAAATTCATGGCTAACGCTTAGAGATGGGAAAAACGAGTCTTTTTATAGTGATCTGCATCTTTGCATCTGGATCCCGTATGTAAACCGGCTCACTGAACCGGTTCAAAAAGAGCCGAGTTCTGAATATGTTACTGCAGTCTGCCACTGAGTTACCTTGGTCAATCAATCATATCACGACCAGTATAGAATCAAGAATGCATAGTCAAACATGTGATGCATGAGTCATTTGAGCTGACAGATGCATCAAAGCGAGAACTGATACGTAAGTGTAAAATGTGCTTCTGTGTGTTAAGTGTTTCACTGAGTTATGCGGATCCGTTGATCCGTCGGCTCAAAAGAAAGTGAGTCGGCTCTCACGGATCTTCTGTCGAAGTCGGCTCTTTGAACCGGTTCAGATCTGAGTTACCCAACTCCACTAACACTGTTAATCGGAATCTACTTGTGTCTACCGAAAGGAATGTCCAGTCTATGCTTTGAGTTAACGGCATCGATTTGTCCGAAAGTAATGCGCGATGAAGATGACTATAAGTATAGAGTATGTGTCTCAGGAGTGTTTTAACCACCCTGAATAGTTGATAGATGAACCTCTCTCAAGTGACATCAACGACCTCTGACTGTTCAAACAAAACATTTCTTTCACTTTATTTTAACTGTTATGTTTGCCTTATCACCACCATTATTGCGAAAGACGAGTGGAAGGTTTTAATCATAATTTTATCAGGGTGATTTAGAAAGAGGCGTATTTCAAGCCCCGTGGGTAATGCACATGATTTACTTATTGGACTCAATTTTTTTGAAGAAATATTGCCATAACCATAAACAATGGATCCGAAAGTTTTACCACTGGTTAGGAATTTGAATTCGGAATTATTAGGGGAAAGCTGCAAATCGGGCTAATAGCGTTTGCGTTCCTTTTTGAAGTTTAACTTCTTTAGCGACGTATTTGTTTGAAAAATGTATGAAATCGATTAAAAGTAGAATAAACAAATAAAGGGACTTTAGTTTGTCCCCTAAATTACATTAAACTGACAAGGACAGAAGTTTGTAGTGTATTGAATTTTGATTCGCGAAATAGTAAGACATGGATGAACGGCTTGAATCTGACGTAATTATGAACAATTGAAGTACAAAATAATTTCTGTAGTTTGACGTACAAACGGTAGGAACTCATAATATATATTTCATGTAAATTCAGAAAGGAAAGTATTAAGTATCATATTCTCTATTTTCAGATATCAGAACAATGTTCGGGTTAAACATTTGTAAAATACAAGTATATACTAAAACGTTATATAATGTGAGGTTATGATGTTGATATACTACCGACAAATCATATTAAAAATGTTTTTCTGTAGATTATAGTATGTAAATAAAACTACGGTATGAATGTGACGATCTGTCCATGTGAGAATTTTCACATGACATAAACATCAAAGTGCCCTCTTAAAATGTGTAATAATTTCGCCGTAATTATAATATTAAAGACTAAAGAAATTAAACTTCTTATGTGAGCTTATAAGGGTAAGGCTCATTATATTTTATTAGTGTTTACTAGAGTTGGATTACTCAGATCTGAACCGGTTCAAAGAGCCGACTTCGACAGAAGATCCGTGAGAGCCGACTCACTTTTTTTTGAGCCGACGGATCAACGGATCCGCATAACTCAGTGAAACACTTAACACACAGAAGCACATTTTACACTTACGTATCAGTTCTTGCTTTGATGCATCTGTCAGCTCAAATGGCTCATGCATCACATGTTTGGCTATGCATTCTTGATTCTATACAGGTCGTGATATATGATTGACTGAACTAGGTAACTCAGTGGCAGACTGCAGTAACATATTCAGAACTTGGTTCTTTTTTGAACTGGTTCAGTGAGCCGGCTCACATACGGGATCCAGATGTAAAGATGCAGATCACTAAAAAGACTCGTTTTTCCCATCTCTAGTATTTACCAAACTGTCTCTACTTTCTCTAGGCTCTAGTGTAATTTAACCTACTTTTATTCACCCGACGATCGTTCCAAGAAATTAATCTATCGTCAGAAACTATTTGTATTTTTAAATTTAATATTCTCTTGTTTGCTACCGAGTGCCCAGCGAAGCACTGTCCAAGTGACGTTAATTTAATGAATGACATTTGTCCATTTTAGTTTTGAAAAAACGAAAAAAAAATACGGCATTACAAAATCTTTCAAGCTATATTCTATCATTTTAATACAAAAAGGTAAACTAAAGGAGAGTCGAGGGGTTTTTGTGTCAATACAAAAGCACAAACACAGAGAGTGGTTCTGAGTGGAAGAGATCTGAAGCCACTATGCGACCGCAAAATACCAACCTTTAATGTTAAATCGCTCTGTGGTTCCCTTCTCTGAAATACACAACCGATTCAAAAGTGTCTGTGATAAAAACTGATTTTATATAAAGTCTCGGCATCGTGAACTAATTACTGCGCGTAGGGTTCACGGTTTCGAGGAAATCATCGTGTCATTAAATAGGCAGACAATAATAATTGATTTAGGACCGTATTCATAAAAAACCAATAACTAATTTATCAGGTACAAATAAACTATAGTAAGACCCCGCTTAACACGGGAGATACGTTCCGGTAAGTTCTTGCGCTATACGAAACAGCGCTAAACGAGGTCATCTTAATACGTAGATAATAGGCATAAATGAAACAGAACCGAGAATAAGAAAATGTGTTAGTTTTATTCTTGTTTAATTTTGTAATATTTATTGTTAAATACTTTTTTATCGTATTATAGTTATAGATTTACTAACTGCTAATATCGATTTTTGTTCATAAAACATATATGAAAATCAAACTAAAATTCGCGTAAGAAGTTATGTTTAAGATGAGGAAGGTTCCTCATTTGACATATTTTGTTTTTTATGCAGAAAGCATTTGATGTCGGTTGCATTTTTCTGTTTCGTTCAGCAAGCTGTTGTCGATAGCAAGATATTGCATCAATGACACTTCGTCTTGCTTTTATACTTCTATTAACATTTGAATCATTTTGTATAAATTGATCCATATAGTAGCTAACTTATTTTTTAGAAACCGCGTAATACTGAAACAGCGTTAAGCGGAGCAGCGTTAAGCGAGGTCTTACTGTATTTAATACGCTGATTTGGTACAGTTATTTAATAGGTAGAAGTACCCTCCCATTAAACTAATAATTGGACAGCTTTAGTATATTTCTATCTCATTTCATTTTGGTTTTTTATTTTCAATTCAATATGGCTGCTGTTATCATTTTAGCATATGCACAGTTAGATAGCGTTAATAAAAAAAAATATTATTATTAATTGATATTGTGACGGGTATTTAGACAAATCAATGTTAAACAATTAAACAGTTATTGATATGCAACGTTTCGTCTTTTTATTAAGATTTTATCAAGCAACTCAACAAGTCAATTGACTAATAATAATAATTATATGGTACATGAAATTAATTTGCTAATACAGACAGCGTGGCTTTATTATGAGAACTTAAGGCTGTCGGAACGCTCTGAATTTTGTTTGTGCTGACACCCAGCGGTAAGGGGCCTGGTAGGCAAAAGACATATTGTGGGTGTGGCCTTCTTTAGCTTTGTCTCGCTCAAATCATCCGCACGTTTCAATTTTTGGCTGGTGCCAACTACGAGGCTAAAAAAGTTTATTGCAAGGGTGCCGCTGTCAATTGATTACTCTAATTTTCGGAAATATTTTGAATATTTAAAAAACTTTTCCGAAAAAGGAAGAGTCACTTTAGGTTTGTGATGGAACAGTTTTGTGAAATAAGTATGAATAAGGTCATAGTGCGACATTGAAAACGTGTGTTTTTTTAACACAATTAATGTCATATTTTTTCTAGTAAATCGTACATAAATTACAAAAGTAGTCCATTAGAAACCTAGATTTGTCCTTTATCTTCCTTATAGAGAAAGAATTTTTGCAGAATGTTTACGAATACGTCAACAATCAGTTGACAGCCGAAGCTCTATTTTTGGCATAAATTCAGAGCGTTCCGACAGCCTTAAGTGTGTTTTTGGATAAAATAAAATAAATTAACCCTTTAATATATATATGAACACTTTAAAAAATAATCGTAGTCCGACCCCTAGGTCTCGCCATCGGACCGACGCCAATAGTGTATGTGCCATATAGCAAATCTAATATATAAAATTCTCGTGTCACGGTGTTTGTTCCCAAACTCCTCCGAAACGGCTGAACCGATTTTGATAACATTTTGTGTGCTTATCGGGTAGGTCTGAGAATCGGCCAACATCTATTTTTCATACCCCTAAATGCTAAGGGTGGTCCACCCCAAAAATTTTTTTTTTATTTTTTGGACAAAATTATTTGTTTTTATTCTTTCATGATTCAGCATTGAAAAATACATTTAATTCTAAATTTTCACCCTTATGTAATGAAACAAATAATTATAAATTTAAGTGAACGAACGGAGTGAGTAATGAAACAACTAATTATAAATTCGAGCGAAGGAACGGAGTGAGTGAGTGAGTAATGAGACAAATAATTATAAATTCAAGCGAACGAACAGAGTGAGTGAGCGAGTATTGAAACAAATAATTATAAACTCGGGCGAACGAACGGAGTGAGTGAGTAATGAAAGAATCCTAACTATTAAAATCCTAATAAAAAATTGAACTTAATAAGGCGGAACAAAGTTCGCCGGGTCCGCTAGTATATTAATAAATTTGTTGCCATAATTATACGAAATTAGTGGTTTCAAATTTTATATTTTTATTTTGCTTACATGAAGTCTAGACATTAGTTTCACAATCTGTACGTGAGGGATGTAAACAGCAGAGAGTAAAAGTGCCCAACGTAAGGTCAGTAAGGGAAATCTATAAATAATATCAAAAGGAAATATCTTATACAGGGTGTGCTCAAAGAGAAAGAATTAAATAATAAAGAATTAGTTACGGAAAGAAATTTAAATGAACTGTCTCAAACAGCCTCCAAAGTTTTGACTAATGCACTAAACTGGTTTGCAAATAATAGATTATCCTACTTATAAATGTGAAAGTTTAAATGTTTGTTACTCATTCACGCAAAAACAGCTGAACGGATTTGTTATGAAATTAGGCACACAGATAGTTTATTACCGCAAGTACTTTTTATTCTGGATAAATGTTAGGTTCTGCTGGGATATAAAAAAACGAATTGAAGGACGTATCCACTTGAAATTTGTTACTTTTCTTTTGTTATTTTCACTTTAATCAAATATATATTTATATATTTTAGTATAATAGCTTTTGTCTGCTATAATTGTTAAGAAAAATTCATTGTTGTAGCACTATATTAGAAAAAATTATTATTCCAACACGTCACCGTCGGGATTTAAACCCGAATCTTTCCACTTTCGCGGCGGAATGAGTTAATTAATTACTCTACGGGGCACACAATTCAACATTTTAATCCTTCATAATATAGCGATTTACCACACTCAAATTCACTACATGCGAAAGCCGATTATTTTTAGCTATAGCTAGACATTAACTCTCACAATAGCGAAGGCTCTTGAATGAATCAAAGATGAACTTTCCATTATTGTAGCTACAAGCCTATGTAAAATATCTACTATATATTTGTATATAAATTATTCTGAGTTAATAATCAATTAAGAATTTTTTATGTTATTTTGATAGCGGAATGTATGTCTGTCTGTCTATCTGTTACCTTTTCACGCCTTAACCGCTGAACAGATTTCGATCAAATTTGACAAGGAGATAGATTGCATCGTAAAGAAGGACATAGACTACCTTTTGCCCCAAAATAAAAACTTAAAGGGGGTGTCCTATAAAATTGAACAATTTTTAGACTGATTCGAGTTCACAATAACTTTTAAAATTAGAAGTCGCGAACAGCACTTGTCGGTTAGTCTGTACGTACGCTCGAGCTATACATATGGCAATTCTTGATTGATTTTTTCCCGTTTTGTTTACTTTCAAATTAGAATCCTACTTAATTTCCTTGAAACGAGTTCGGGCGTTGAAATATTATAAACAGTTGTGTCGATGTTGTATAGATCAATATTTTCTGAAAATCCTTCCTCGAGGAAGGTTTTTCAGAGATCGACATTACATTAGGGACACCTGTATGTAGTATATTATGTCGGGGACATTAGTATATAGTTTTTCCCTAATGGCTATTTTATTTACATGTTGTATACACAAAGGTAACATTTGGAATATTTATACATACCTATTCAGTAAACTAAACGAATACCAAGTAGGTAATATTTTTGTACGCCAAATTATATTGTTTCTTTTTAGTGTATTTGCCATATGGCAACATACACTATTGGCATCGGTCGAATGGCGGGACCTAGGGGTCTGACCAAAATTTCTCGACGTTTCATAACCTCCTAAACACATTGGCACCATTTTTAAAAATGTTTATATATATATATGTATATATATATATATATATATATATATATATATATATATTATATATATATATATATATATATATATATATATATATATATTTATATACGTATATATATATGTGTGCGGGCAATAACTTTCGAAGGAGTTAATTGATTTTAACGAAATTTGGTCCACGTGTTTCAATCCATCACCGCAAGAAGCTTATTTAAAATGGGTAGTTTTTAGGGGTTGAAAAATATTTTTGGGCCCCAAAATACCGAAAAAATTCTCAGAATCGTTTCAAAATTGACATTTAACCCTTTAGTAGTAATTAAAAGGTGTCCCTAAAATTTTAATAAAATCGGCCCGACAGGACCGGATTTACAAATTTTATGAAAACACTAGTTTGCAGATAGTGACTTATTTATTGAACGGTGTGTTTAATTCGGTGTAGACGTTAGATTGATAATAATATTGCAGTTAAGAAAAAAAATGTTATTTTAAGGGGTCTATTAAGGAGTCAAATTTTTAATTTTGCCCAAAAACCAACTTAAGTTCGCGTAATAAAGCCACCCTGCCTGTATAAGCAGGGTTTTGGCACTGCGACCCGGGTTTTTATTTTAAGGATGATATTGATGTACTAAATCAAGACTATAATATATAAAATATTTTTAACACTCCAACCCCACTAGTGGGATAAAAATCCACTTTTCAAAATTTTGTGATATTTTTTCGTTTTGAGGTCCCTTGAATCCAAAAAAAACATATTTTTTGAAAAAGTCTGTTTATCTGTTTGTGTCTATTAGTCTGTTTAATAATTTGCACTGATTTTTCACTCGGCACGTGGTAGAACATGATTAATAATAACAAGTAATTAAAAACACTTGAAAATTCTACAAATAATTCTTTATTTCTCGACGATCGTTTCGGACAATAAGTCCATCCTCAGGAATATAAAACAAACGTGTAGGTAATAGGTACATTCCAAATATCTAATTTAGTATATGTTTTATATTCCTGAGGATGGACTTATTGTCAGAAACGATCGTCGAGAAATAATTTAAAAATATTTTTTATAGAATTTCCAATTGTTTTTATTTATTTGTTATTATTAATCATGTTTTACCAAGGCCGAGTGAAAATGCAGTACAAATTAAAAAAACCCGGGTCGCAGTGCCAAAACCCTGCCAACAATATAGTGTATTTGCTTATACAGGCAGTGTGGCTTTATTTTGCGAGCTTAAGTTGGTTTTTGGGCAAATTTTACTCCTTAATACACCCCTTAAAATAACATTTTTTTTCTTAATTGCAATATTATTATAAATCGAACCTCTATACCAAATCATATACAACTTTTAGTAAATAATTCACTATTTGTAAACTAGTGTTTTCATAAAATTTGTAAGTCCGGTCCTGTCGGGCCGATTTTATTAAAATTTTAGTGACACCTTTTAATTACTACTAAAGGGTTAAATGTCAATTTTGAAACGATTCTGAGAATTTTTTCGGGTTTTTGGGGGCTAAAAACATTTTTCAAGCCCTAAAAACTACCCTTAAAATGCCCCGATTACGCCCATTTTAAATAGGCTTCTTGCAGTGATGGATTTCAACACGCGGACCAAATTTCGTTAAAATCAATTAACTCTTTCGAAAGTTATTGCCCGCACATATATATATATATATATATATATATATATATATATATATATATATATATAAACATTTTCAAAAATAGTGCCAAAGGTGCCAAAGTGTTTAGGAGGTTATGAAACGTCGAGAAATTTTGGTCCGACCCCTAGGTCCCGCCATCCGACCAACGCCAATAGTGTATGTTGCCTTATGGCAAATACACTAATTATGTATTAAATTGTTGCTTAATATAGAAGGAACATTTTTTGTAATTTTCAGTTATTCAGTGATTGTTTAAAAAGAAGCGACCAGTTTCAGCTATCGTTTAGTAAACAGTGAGACGAGATTACACGAAGACTGCGTAAACATCCGTATAAAACTTTTTTTAATTAATTTCTTTTTGAGGCCCATAAATTGTGTGGAGAACACATTCTAGGACCCTCTCGATCTCTTTTGTTTCTCTAGTCCGTGCAATTGAAAGATCTTCTTTAAGAATGCTAAGTCTAAACTAAATTTATATGTTGAACAACTGTACGCCACTTTTAATCGGAACTGTGCTCTGTCTAAATTAAATCGAACGTCATTACCGTTTAAGGTAGGTGTCGTGGTTAAGGCACACCGTCAGAAAATTCTTAATTTTTGTATACTCATTAAGGACATGATAATACAATTACCTTTAAATTTGAAGTCGATCGACCGTATATAATCCGAGATAAATCCAATTAAAAATTGGATAATTAACATTGATTGTATACGATCTCTGTAGTTCTGAACCAGTTTCTTATTTATAAAAAAAGAACTAACTGTGAGAAACTTTCCAAAAACTAACAGTTTTTCAGTGCACTTGTTATGAGTTTAAAAAAAGTAAGAACATTTTTTTACCGTCTAATTATTTATAAATAACGGTTTAAAGTTCAACAATTTATAGAAAAGTATACATGCATATGAATACTGTATTGGTTACGTTTCCACGGGTACAGTCTTGCGTACAAATTATGGATCGCTTGGCTACAAGCTAGTATACTTTTGTGGCGCGTATAATCTATAACTTTTTGACAATATTGTACCACGACAACTACCTTAAGGCTGTCGGAACACTCTGAATTTAAACGAAAAATAGGGCTTCGGCTGATAGCTGATTGTAGACACTTATTCGTCAACATTTTGCAAACATTCTTTCTCTATAAGGAAGATCAAGGACAAATCTAGGTATCTAATGAACTACTTTTGTAATATATGTACGATTTACTAGAAAAAAGTTGTAATTAATTGTGCCAAAAAACACACGCTTTCAATGTCACGCTACGACCTTATTCGTACTTATTTCACAAAATTGTTCCATCACAAACCTTAAGCGACTCTTCCTTTTTCGGAAAAGTTTTTTAAATCTTCAAAATATTTCCAAAATTTTGAGTAATCAACTGACAACGGTACCCTTGCAACAACATTTTTAGCCTCGTAGTGTTCCGACAGCCTTAATACAGTGACCACGGCATGATTCAGATGGTATGAAAGGTTGAAAACTTGAAGAGAATTACGATCTAGAAAAAATATAGAAACACTAGCGGATCCGTGCGAATACTTCGCACCGTTAGTGCTCAGTGACGTAATATAATAGGGTGGAAATAAATTTTATTCTATTCTATTTAGAGGCTTCAACGCCACTACGTCACTTACTATTACCGACAACTGTTAAAATAAACAGATTGCCACCAGATAGCGACATTTGTTTTATTTTATTTTATTCTATTCAGAGACTACACTACGCGTCATATTATCGCCAACTGTTAAAATAAACAGATTGCAACTATAATTTTATTTTTCTTCAATGGAACGATCAAGTATTAGGGTCACAGCAAAGTTCTGAATCAAAAAAAGACGCACGCTGTAAAAGGTTTCTTTTCGTTACTTATTTAATACAACAAAATATGTGCACAAATTTCCTCATATATTTTATAAGAAAAGCATTACTTTGTAGTATATTTACTTGTCTTCTTTTTATGTCCTTTCATGTTGCTCTTCGTATTCATTTCCCTTTTTTTTGTAACATAGACTTAATTTTTAACTAAATATAGTCTTTCATTTTACAAGAATGCCCCTTCCATTCGTTTCAAAATTAGTTGCGTGCTGTAACAAATTTACGGTTGAAATTGTTCTTTTTTAAGTGACACTTCCGTAACGACGTATCTGCTTGAAATTTCTTGTGACGTTTAAGTGGGAATGGGCGGTTACGAAAAAGAGAGGGGAGAAAGAATTCCTTGAGAGGGAGAAAGAACAGGGGAACGTATCGAGCAAAACCTTAAGAGATTCAAAGAGTGGGGACGCCGGTTCGACTGGCAGAGAGATAGGCGTTGGTGCGTGTGTGAAAATCTGTAGCGCATGCGTGATATTGTGACCCTTCAACTATGTTAATATTTTGTATATTATATGCATGTAAATGTATATTGAACAGCTGGTACTCAATAACCTTAAGGAGAACTTCTAGACTACTTTGTTCACTCAACAATAGGTGGCAGTGTCAAACAAACGTGCTTTGAAGTTCGTAATGAATAGAGCGTCGGTTGTTGATTGTGCTCTATCGCTTTCTTTTCCAATCAATGCATATCTATGATGTTTTTTTTTTTTGTTTCGTCGCTTCACGAAATTAGTTTTATTTTCGTACTTGAGCTAATAGCAGGAGAGCTATTAAGCATTTTTGGGTAGGTATTTGAGTCACTGTGAAAATTTGTACAATACCTCTTTAGTAATATCCGAATACAAAAACACAGACCTGTTTGAAGGGTAGCGGGACTTAACCGATTTTTTTAATTTTTGCGCAATAAAAAATCCTTGAGGTATTTTGAAATTTTAGTACCTTGAAATTTAGTATTTAACGAGTTGAAATATAAAAAACCCGGGTCGCAGTGCCAAAACCCTGTCGACAATATAGTGTATTTGCTAATACAGGTATTGTGGCTTTATTAAATGAAATTAAGTTTGTTTTTGGACAAAATAAAAAAAAAAATGAACCCCTTAATACACCCCTTACAATAATAATTTTATTAGTTGAAATATTGTTATCAATCCAACATCTGCACCAAATTAAATACGACCTTCAGTAAGTAAATTCGTATACGCAAACTAGTGTTTTCATAAAATTTGTAAGTCCGGGCCTGTCGGGCCGATTTGCTTATAATTTTAGGAGCACTTTTTAATTGCTACTAGAAGGTTAAATTTCAATTTTGGAACGATTCTGAGAATTTTTTCGGTATTTTTGGGCCCAAAAACTTTTTTCAACCCCTAAAAACTACCCTTAAAATGACCCGATTGGGCCCATTTTAAATAGGCTTCGTGCGGTGATGGATTCCAACATGTATGCCAAATTTCGTTAAAATGAATTAACTCCTTCGAAAGTTATTGCCCGCACATATAAATATATATATATATATATATATATATATATATATATATATATATATATATACGTATATAAATATATATATATATATATATATATATATATATATATATATACATATATATATAAACATTTTTAAAAATGGTGCCAAAGTGTTTAGGAGGTTATGAAACGTCGAGAAATTTTGGTCCGACCCCTAGGTCCCGCCATCCGACCAACGCCAATAGTGTATGTTGCCATATGGCAAATACACTAAAAAGCCAGATATTTTATTCGGATTAAAAACTTAGCCATGGTGTTTGCAAAATTATATTTTTAAGGCTTAAAAAAATATATTTAAGGCACGTTGAAATTTAAACAGAATAATATTGGTAACTAAAAAAACTCAGGTCGCAGTGCCAAAACCCTGTCGACAATATAATGTATTTGCTAATATACAAGCAGCGTGGCTTCATTATATGAATTTGTTTGTTTGGAGAAAATAAAAAAAAAAGATAACCCCTTAGTACACCCCTTAAAATAATATTTTTTCTTAATATTTCTCAATATTTCGTCTCTGTTTTATCAATTCGTCATCTGCACAAAATTACGTACCTACAGTCTTCAGGAAGTATAACTCTCTATCCGGTCGGGCCGATTTCATAAAATTTTAGGGGCACTTTTTAATTGTTGCCAGAAGGTTAAATTTCAATTTTGAAATGATTTGAAGAATTTTTTTGGTATTTTCGGGCTCAAAAACAATTTTCAACCTCTAAAAACTACCCTTAAAATGGTCCGATTAGGCCCATTTTAAATAGACTTCTTGCGGTGATGGATTCCAATCTGTGGACCAAATTTTGTTTAAATCAATTAACTCTGTCATATATATAAGCGTTCTTAAAAATGGTGCCAAAGTGTTTAGGAGGATATGAAACGTCGATAAATTTTGGTCCGACCCCTAGGTCCCGCATTCCAACCGACGTCAATGCACTAATAAATATATTCAACAATAGACAGGTCGTTTTGGTGGGACATTTTACCTGCCAGGCGGTCAATATGTTTGATAAATCGATAAAGTCAGTTAAGTTCTGATACCCTTCAGCCAGGTCTGCATTTTTGTATTCGGATATTAACTAAATAATTATTGTACTCAGTGTCTCAAATACCTACCCAAAAATACTTAATAGTTCTTGGGCTGTAATAACGCTTTAGTCCGTACATCAAATACTATTATATTTACTTTCTTTTATGATAGTTTTGCATATTAAACAAGGGGTTAACCTGTTCAGTTTTTATTATTTGCATTTTGCAGATAATACGTCCGTGGTTAGCGTCAACTGTTTCATTTGTACAATACAAACAAAAGCAGTCTACAACAGACATTTCATAATTTGCATAAATTTTAATTAGTTTCTGAAAATGAGAAGTATTTTATAAGAACCGTTAATCCAGAGGCTGCTCGACAATAATTATAATGCTTTTAATTTCTTTTTTAATTAACAGTTTTTTAATTAAATTATTATCATATTTTGCACATATGTTATAATGGAGTTTTAATGTTAATATTATTGAAGTTAATAAAACAAAACAACTTTACGAGTTCGTCATTTCAATGCGAGGTCGTAAAGTGAAAAATCGTAAAGTTTTTTTATGTTTAGTTTTTTATTTATTTGAATCAATGTTCATTATTTTGATTCTGTCGACATATAGAGCACAGTTTGTAAATTATTGTCAGTGAGACATGCATAGTTACTAACAAGTTTAAACAATGAAATAATGTAGTATACCTGTCCCACGCATAAAACTGTACCGCTTATACGAGGTTGACTCTAATTTAACGATTAATTAGAGCGGTTGATGGATATTGGAGAAATTTAGATAAAATCCGTGGCACAAGATCAATGTACCGCTTATAGTCCAGTATCCACCGCCTGTTTTTTTAAGTGATTAATAACAGGCTGAATCTTCGTGAGTTCGTTCGGTTCGACAAAACGCCCAAGTTTTTCCTCTGTCCAAATTCTCAAAGAGGTAGGTAATGAACTGCGCAGATGTAAAACATGTCGATTTGGTAGGGTGTCGAAATTGTCTGACTAACAGTAAATTTTTCATTGAAATTTTAAGATAATGTGAAAATAAACTCGGAAAAACAATTGTCCTACTAAATCGATGGTTTGAGTTGGAGCGTCCTCCACGCCGAACATGTCGAAATAACGAGGTCATAAAAATTATTAATAACCAGCTGATTTTTTGTATGCAGCTTACTAAATATTAGTATAATTGAATGGCCACAAAGTCCTACAAATGTAGTGGTAGGTTTTCCTAGTCCTACGCTTGGAAGTTGTCGATTCCACGGTAACACTTTTTTCATTAATAACAATAACCTAGGTTTGATTTTGTCCTATCGGGAATAAAGTGTAGAACACAATTTTACCAAGCGTAGGACTAGGAAAACCGACCACTACATTTGTAGGAACTTTGTGGCCATTCAATTATACTAATATTTAGTAAGCTGCATACAAAAAATCAGCTGGTTATTAATAATTTTTATGACCTCGTTATCTCGACATATTCGGCGTGGAGGGCGCTCCAACTCAAACCATCGATTTTGTAGTACAATTGTTTTTCCGAGTTTATTTTCACATTATCTTAAAATTTCAATGAAAAATTTACTGTTAGTCAGACAATTTCGACACCCTACCAAATCGACATGTTTTACATCTGCGCAGTTCATTACCTACCTCTTTGAGAATTTGGACAGAGGAAAAACTTGGGCGTCTCGTCGAACCGAACGAACTCACGAAGATTCAGCCTGTTATTAATCACTTTTTGAAAACAGTCGGTGGCTACTGGACCATTATATTATAATGTGAAATGAAAGAACAGACCCTTCAGAACTATCATATATGCATGGTAAGTCTTTTGTTTTTTTTATTAAAGGGGGGGGGGGTCCAATTTGAAAGTCTTGCCCGGAGCCTATAAAAAGCTAGTTGCAACTCTGCATATAATATTTATTTATGACTTTAAGAACTTGAAGAAGGTCCAAATTCGGGCTGAAGCGTTCTTCAATTCATTTTCAAGTCTGTTAATTTAGTAGCTAATTTTATTTGTTTTAAATTAAAAAGCAGACGTACGAAAGCTTTTTCTTTATTTTATTTTTAAAACATAGAATTAACTTTACTGTTTCTGCCACTGTAATATAATAAATTCATCTCTACATAAACATGAGTTTTAATTAAGCCATTCCACTTTTCATTTTAAGATAGAATGCAACGTATCCCAGAGCTTTTTAAATGCACCGCCGACAGTTCACACAATCAGTGGTTTTTAACGATGACGTTATTAACTGCAAGTCAAACGGAGTGGATCAGAAAGTTCTCTACAACAGAATTAAAGAGTTTAAAAAAACTAAAACGACACGCTTTTATGAACTAAAAAATACAAAATAATTTGACAACAAAATTAGCTTTACTGCAAAAAGCGTGGGGTGCTATCTACTTAAATTTATAGCTCTACGTTTACAATTAGCTAGTTATAAATTAAAAATTTATTACCGATATTAAGAACTCCATGCTTTTTACAGTAAAGTTAATTTTGTTATCAAATTATGTTGCATTTTTTAGTTCGTAAAAGCGTGTTGTTTTAGTTTTTTTAAACTGTAATTTTTAACCCCCGACGCAAAAACAGGGGTGTTTGACCGCTAAGAGTGTGTCTGTCTGTGGCACTGTAGTTCTTAAACAGGTGAACCGATTTAGATGCGATTTTTTTAATATAAAACAGGTTTTCTAGCGGTGGTTCTTAGACATGTTTTATCAAAATCGATTCAGCCATTTCATGGTCATCAGCTCTTTTCTTAGCTGCGGTAGGGATCTTAGACGCATAATGGGTATTTTGTTTGTAAATAAGTTTAAAAAGTTTAAAATAAAAATTAAATTTTAAATTTTAAATTTTAAAAACCCCTGACAAAAAAAATCTATAAAAAGTTAAATCTTAATTAGTAATATTTTGTGATTCATACGTCGACGCGTCGGGGGACCGCTAAATAAATAAAATAAATAGAAACTTAATATAAGTACCTACTCTATCTAAGTCCCTCGACGTGACGACGTTTGAATCACAAAATATTACTAATTAAGATTTAAATATTAAAGTTAAAGAACTAGGCCGGGAAATTTTATTTTTTTGTGTCGGGGTTTTTTTAAATGTTAAATTTAATTGGAAATTGTTGCGTCCATATTTTTTTAAACATACACAATTAAGTTAGCAGGTAAGTGGACCAATGATGTAAATCAATAAACCAGTTTATAGATGCCTGATGAAAATCAAATAAATGACCGAAACGTCGCTAAATGAATAATTGGTTTATTGATTTACATCATTGGTCCACTTACCTGCTAACTTAGTTGTGTATGTTAAATTTAATTTTTGCAGTAAAGCTAATTTTGTTGTCGAATTATATTGCATTTTTTAGTTCATAAAAGTGTGTTGTTTTAGTTTTTTTAAACTCTAATTTTGAATTATTACTACATATATTATATTGAAATAATTGGTTTTATTAATTTGGCCATTGTTGATCTTAGAAGCTAACATTGAAGGTATTTTAATGAGTGGTCTTAGTGAGAGGCTTTCTAATCTCTAGAACCATTCGTATTGGTTCCAAACCGGTTTACAAGGCATAAAAACAAACTTATTGTATTTGCAAGTGACAGTTATTCCCAACACATACATTTGAATGGTCGCCGAGTTGTTCGGAAGATGTCTGCATAAATATAAAGGCACCTGATAAAACGCCGCCATTGTACAAAAGGGGACTGCCGTTAAGTCCGCTCCTTTCTCTCTCTCCCTCTTATACATAAGCGTACACATCTGCCTACTCACTTTCTTTAGAAATGTTTATGTACGCAGTCCGCCTTAACCTAACTTACTGATATCGATTGTGTACGGCTTTGGTCCCAATTTTTGAAGTGGAACTTCTTATGCGGCCCCGCTTCCTCGACGTTTTGAAGAGTAAATAGTGGAGAGCCGATAGACGTAAAAAATGTAAAACCTCGGAATCCAGGGCCAGTCAATGAATCTTCATAAAAACTGTTGGACTGCATTGTTAAAAGCTCAAATAAAAAAGTTAAAAAAAAATTTGCCGCTCTCGATTGCGAGGTGGATGCCACCCCTTCTCGGGGGTGAAAAATGTTTCGTTGAAAATAAGCACGTAAATTTATAGGTTGACTAATTCTAAGCAACTTTTGTTCTATAAAGTTTTTTCTGAAAGTCCATACTTTTCGACTTATTTGCGAGTGTAAGTGTCAATTTTTCAACCAATAAACCCACGTTTTCAGATGGTTTTTCCGAATAACTGAAAAAGTAAGTATTTTACCGAAAAAATCATTCTTAGTAAAAATTTAGCTTATAAAAAAAAAAAAAACAAAAATAATGGTATCTGTAGACCCAATATAAACGGAGTACTACCTTGTTGAAGGTTGGTTCTTATTCGTCAAAAACCAAAATTGAAAGTTTCAACGTTAAATTTCCAAAAATACAATGCATTTTTCGGGGAAAACTCATGGAATATTTTTTGAAGTGCTTGAAAGAACCTTTATTTTTATTAGAGCTTTTAACAATGCAGTCCAACAGTTTTTATGAAGATTCATTGACTAGTCCTGGATTCCGAGGTATAAACTTTACGGCACTCCACTAAAAATGATGGAACGAAAAATGAATTTCCCCTCTTCCCGCGGGGCATGTGTTATAAGCAGTTAATGGCTTCAATCGATGCATCGTCTCGCTGACTGTGTTCAGCCAACGGGGAAGTCATCCGACTTCTGACTTTACACGACCCATATTGCACAGTTCATACATACATGTATACGCGTTGCGAAGTTTCACTTCGGTCGTGTATGCCGCGACGCACGCCTTTTGAAGTAAAGCTTCTTTAGCGAGGGTGCGTCTCGCTGACTGAGTTCAGCCAACGTTGAAGGCATCCGACTTCTAACTTTGCACGACATACATTGCACATTTCATACATACGCATGTATACGTTGCGAAGTTTCACTTCGGTCGTGTGTGCCGCGACGCATGCCTTTTGAAGTAAAACTTCTTTAGCGAGGGTGTCTGTTTGAAATTTTCTGTGACGTTTTACGGGAAATAACGTGTTATGTTTAAGGGGAAATATAAGAGCCACCGTGACAACGATAATTAGAGAGGAGGACTCTTAAACTGTTCTGTCCAAAAATTGGAGGGGGTAAAATTCGACATAAAAATAAATAACGTCTACCACAAGAGTTCATTTTATATGATGGGTATAGTGCTGCTTAGTCAAGAGAGAGAGAGATTGTAGATTATAAACGCTCGACATCTGAGGTCATCAGCTTCGCTCACTCAAAGTGCACAATCTTGGATGATATAATAATTTCGTGTTATACCACAGTACACTTTTAGTTTCAAAGACAAGAAAAGTGTTTATTAAGTTATAAATGTGAACTAAGCTTTCCATAAGTCTTTCCAAGTCTTTGTCTGGGTCGCATGGTCTCGACTCTAGATTCTAGAGCGGTTTCTACAGGGAAAATAATAATAATAATTATATTCATCTATCCCCACAGGTGTAATAAATTTGATACTTCTAATAAATAAATAATTATCAGTATATTTGTCTTATGGCACATTATTGGCATCGGTCGGATAGCGGGATCTAGGAGTCGGTCTAAAGTTTCTCGACGTTTTATAGCCTACTGATCAGTTTGAAAATGGGTGTGTGTGTGTGTGTGGACTGTACTTTCGAAAGAGTTAATTGATTTGAACGAAATTTGGCCCATATGTTGAAATCTAGCACCATACAAACCCTATTTAAAATAAGCCTAATTTGGCAATTTTTAGGTTAGTTTTTAGGGATTGAAAAAAGTTTTTGGGAATAAAAATACCGAAAAAATTCCACAATCGCTTTAAAACTGAAATTTAACACTTAAGTGAAAATTAAAATGAGCTATTAAAATTCTAACAAAATCGGCCCGACAGGAGCGGACTTAGAAATTTTATGAAAACGCTAGTTCGCGTATTTACTGAAGGGTAGGGTTGCCAACCGTCCCGCTATACGCGGGACGTCCCGTTTTTGATACCCTTAACGAGACATCCCGCTCAGGGTGTGTCCGGGACGCTAAATATCCCGCTTTTCGGAGGACGCTAAATACATTGCATCTATTCCGTGTTCTAATGCAGCAGCAGAGAGAGTCTTCTCACTTTGTAATAATGCCTGAACCGACACGCGAAATCGTCTTCATGTGGATTCTGTAAAGTCAAAGCTACAAGTTAAACCATGCAAAGATTTTTACAATTTTGTACTTAAAAATAAATAAAACCCGGGTCGCAGTGCCAAAACCCTGCCGACAATATAGTGTATTTGCTTGTATAGGGCCGTGTGGTTTTATACTTTTATTATGTGAAATTAAGTTTGTTTTTGGGCAAAATAAAAAAAATAACCCCTTAATACACCCCTTAAAATAACATTTTTTTCTCTTAATTGTAATATTATTATCAATCTAACGTCTACACCGAATTAGACACCCTTCAATAAATAACTCACTATCTGCAAATTAGTGTTTTCAAAAAATTTGTAAGTCCGGTCCTGTCGGGCCGATTTTATTAAAATTTTAAGGACACTTTTTAATTACTACTAAAGGGTTAAATGTCAATTTTGAAACGATTCTGAGAATTTTTTCGGTATTTTGGGGCCCAAAAACATTTGCAACCCCTAAAAACTACTCTTAAAATGCCCCGATTACGCCCATTTTAAATAGGCTTCTTACGGTGATGGATTTCAACATGTGGGCCAAATTTCGTTAAAATCAATTAACTCTTTCGAAAGTTATTGCCCGCACACATATATATATATATATATATATATATATATATATATATATATATATATATATATATATATATACGTATATAAATATATATATATATATACACATATATATAAACATTTTCAAAAATGGTGCCAAAGTGTTTAGGAGGTTATGAAACGTCGAGAAATTTTAGTCCGACCCCTAGGTCCCGCCATCCGACCAACGCCAACAGTGTATGTTGCCATATGGCAAATACACTAAAAAATCCTTAAAAGTGCCAAATGTCAAGAAAAATAAGTACTCATTTAAAAAGTAATTTATAGTTGTCACAATAAAGTCTAAATTACACTATAACTGTTTTTTTTTTAGTAAATATTGACTATTATTAATCTAACAAGGTGTTTTATTTTACTTTTCATCCTGATTTGTAAAGAAGATTTCACGTTTTTTGTATTCTAAATAAAATTAGTTGGATCCCGCTTTTTAAACTCTTGTCCCGCATTTGAAATCATTATTTCCCGCAAATTTGTATTTTAAAGTTGGCAAGCCTACTGAAGGGTGTATTTAAATAGAGATACATACTTTTTATTTTTAATAAAAGTAAAATTGTTTTATTTCAAATTTAATAAAAGCATATAATACCAAAAGAACTATTTAACATAACATAATATTGTCAACTAGTGAGGTAAAATCGGTTATGTTTTATTGTAACCGTTTTAGCGTGACAATTAACCGGTTAATTAACTGGACATCTGTCAAAGAAGATTGCGGTTTCCGATTACTGTTTCTCAGAGCAACAAAAAACAAAACAGTAGAGCAGTAGAATCGAAAGAATTAATTAAATAATGTATTCATATTTATGTAGTTATTGGTTATAAAATTACAATCATGCGCAAAACTTTCTGCGCAGCCTTAGAATCGTTAAAGGAAAAATCGATATGTGAATTTTTCTAGTAAATGGATATTTAAAACATCAATATTTTTCTCACACTTACAGTCAAAATGCCTCCCCCCAAGTTTTGGCGCCCCGGACAAAATATCTGGATTATTCGCTCCTAAAACGGGCGCTGGAGTTCCCAATAGCTGTATTATGGACTAAGAAGGTTCTGTTACATACTGACAAGCGTCGTATAGTAGAAAAGGATAAAAGTTTCTCATTCTCTGTCTCTTTTCTCGTACAGGTACATAAAGTCGAAGAGCTTGCATTCAGACATCCTTCTATGTTTTAACTAATTAAAATAGTTACAAATGTCACATTATATTATGTAAAGCTAATGTTCTAGTTTAGTTTTGAATTTCAGTTTTGTAGTTTTTGTTTAAACAAATAAGGGATTGTTCACCGACAAATGTTACACAATTATTATACTGGGTTTATTATAACAAGTGAATTTCTTTGATGTTTTTAGAAATTACTGTATGGTTGTGCGATTGCAAATTATAGACGCTCAACATCTCAACATACCAAAGAATTAAACTTATAATCTTTCGTTGTGTTTATTGCTAATAATATATAACAATCGTTATTTGTAACTCAAAAGCAATAGGGGTCTTCATATTTGCTATTAAATATTCTCCCAAAATTCAATAATAAATGTCAGGTATTTGGATTAATAATACAAAACAATCGTGTTATTGTTAATCTTGCTACGTTTCGACTACTTTATTTAGTCTTCGTCAGGCTCATAACTAATAAATGAAATAATCAATCAAATGATTTATGTTTAAAATTTATAATATTGAACACACATTGTATTTAAAATTAATTAAATAATGTTCAGAAAGATTGGTAACGTTTCAAATTTAGTTATTTTTTCATGAGATTTATAATTGAATTATAGTAATAATTTTGGATGCGATATAATGTCTAATTCTCCCAAAATTTGGCTTTAATCCGTTTGACTTGTATCGTGTTCATAGACAAACCGACAAACAGACGCACAGAATTTTTTCAAAAACAAGTTTTTTTGATTCGGGGGACACCAAAACGAAATATAGTCAATGTATTACAAAGTTCACATACTGCGAGAGTAGCTTTTTCAATATATTTTACAGAAGTTAGTTCAAAGTCTCGATTGGTTTTATTGCAGTGTTGAACGTACTGTGTAATGCGTTTACGACTACGAAAAATAGATGACACACTGACAGTACACACTACGTGACTGAGTCAGTATAATCAAACATCTCGAATGAATCATTCGATTATCAAAATCATTCGAGTAGCAACCTTTCGATTATTAAAATCATTCGATTATTCTCAACTCTAGTTCAATTAATACAAACAAATAAAATCGTATAGCGTAGTCTGTAATTGTACAGTTTTAAAGATTCCCAGAGCGAATTTTCAGTTTTCAGTAAGTTTGTTCTGTCTGTCCGGGCTAATCTTTGAAACGGCTGAACTGATTGTGATGACACTTCACAGACAGGTCAAGGATTATGCCAGGAGCGATCTAGGCTACATTTTATCCTAAAAATAACCCTTATGGGGGTGAGCACGGTAATGGAAATCTTCATAGAAGATACGCTGTATCTCTGAAATTACTTAAGTTAAAAAAGAAATACATGTTCGACCGTCTTGTGAACACACTACCCGAACGGGGTGGGGGGTGGATTTTATATAAAATAATTTATCCGGGTAAATCTACTATACCACGCGGATGAAGTCGCGTGCAAACCGCTAGTTAATACTTAAAGAGTGGGGAAGTACATTCTTTTATACGCATCGAGTGACTCAACTTTACCAATCGACGTGCCATCGTCCTTATGATATTCACATTCTTTGACCCGTCTTTCCACGCTGCCTCCACCCTTCATCTAAGTTTTCTCTTTTCTCGGTCAATTTTCTCATTCCTGTATTCATCTTTACCGCCACATGGCATGCTTGTTCATTTCAGTGACGTCCAGTTTACCTTTGAAATGTGCATTGGTTAGCAGCTAAGGCTTCCATATCGGAACTCCGGGATTTCACAATAGGGTAAATGCATCATTTTTTGAAAATAGTTTAAATCAATTATTTTCATATTAAAAGTTATCACACACATGAAATCATTCATTAAAACATTCTTATTAAATTGAAAAATAAATATCCTCTTTGGGCAAGATATTTTGGTTATTCAAACGTGCCTGACGTCATAGCATATGTCAAACATATTGTTTAAAGAAATTTGTATTAATTTTTAGTTTGCTCTTCTCTGATTGGTCGTTGGGTTCATTAGCTTAGGGTGCCTGAGGCACTGAGGCACACTAAAATAATGAACCAAACGACCAATCAGAGAAGAGCAAACTACGACCGAGTAGAGAACGAAACCAACGGTGCATAAAAGAAGAAGGAGCAGCAGTAGTCGACACACTTGCTTGTGAGCAGCCGAGAAGGACACTTCGCCCGCTACCACATCGCCTTTGATAATGTCTACCGCTGTTGTAGACGAAACGTCAGGTAGAAATACCAATGGACCACGGCGTACAAGCCCGGAAACCAAGAAGTATTGCAATTCTTGAAAAAGAATACCTAGCACACTGCGTTTCGATATTTAATATTTCGTGCGTATTTATTGCATTCCTGTTTGATATTTATTATTTAGCAAAAATTTAAAAAGAAAAAAACTATTTGGAGATTAATCAATTGCAATAAAGATTACAAAAAATAATTTATTAACTAAAAATAAGTTACATGCATATATCCTATTATAGGGACCATTCATAAATTACGTCACACGAATTTTATGATTTTTTGGACTTCTCCTCGTCCTTGTCATAGGTTGTAATATTTGTGTGCCGTCACATATTTTGCTATTTTAAGGCCCCAGTACACAGTGGTCTGTAGTGGGCCATTGTAGACCATCGCCATTGTGTACAGGGGATAATGGTCTGTAGTGGCGGACAGTTGTGAATCGTGATGCGCAATCCATTTGTTGTCGGTTTTTTTGACACACTTCAAAGGAATCGTGGCGTGGCGTGGCCTGTGGTGTTCACACAGTCTCCCATTGTTTGGACAGGTACCTACTTTTTTTGTTGCGTGCTATAGTATTTAAATTTTTAATCGCCCAAAATGTCAGTATCCTGGAGCAATGAAGAGACTTTTAGGTTTATAATACTATAATACTTGTAAACAGTATATAAATAAATAGCCGCGGCCGTAATTACTTCCACGTCCATCGCAAGTGCTTCGCCAGGCAGAAATGAGCCATGGGCCATTGTGTGAACACCAAGTGATAGTGGCCTACAGTTGCACATTGCAAAGCATGGCCCACTACAGACCACTTTATACTGGGGCCTTTACACCTAGAACTGGGTAAATGAAAACAGCAGTTCCAAAATTATTATTTTTTAATAAAATCAACATCCAGTAAACATTCTAGAAAATATTTTTTTAAGTTTTTTGTTTACAGTTAAAGTTTTGTGTTTTAATACTTTACATTTTGACATGTGACGTCATGATACTTATGACCCCCTATCCTTGTCAATTAATGTCACATAGTCTTTAATATTTTTTGTTCCAATATATATTTTTAACGTGGAGGGAAAATTTGGTTGAGGAAAAGTTGAAAAAAAGAAGCTTTACCGATGTTTCGCTTGTGGCCTACGTTCCGAAAAATATATTTCCATCTTCAGGGCCTCAGGCTAGAGAAGATGGAAATATATTTTTCGAAACGCAGGCCACAAGCGAAACATCGGTAAAGCTTCTTTTTTCAACTGTTCCTCAACCAAACTTTCCCTCCACGTTAAAAATATTAATGTCACAATTCGTCGATCACCTCTCCAAGTGTGACGTAATTTATGGACGACTTCTTTGCAAATTTTGTACAATCGTAAAATCAACTCCAGAACTGTAGAAATTAATCGGACTCGAGTACAACTCGAGTACAACACTGCATTGAAAACAACGGTGGAGTTGTTCAATAATTTGTCTGAGTCGTGAAAATTTTGACCCTGTAAACATAAAATAATTCTCTAACGAAAGTATAATTTTATTTCGTGATTCAAACTTCGTTCTTGTACTCTTAGGCGTCTGAACCAACGCAACATGTTCTTTTTATATTGGTCCAATATTAACAATTTTATTATGTAATGTAATCAAATTTATTCATAGAATCTTCGATTATCTATACTGTAGCAAGATAAATTAATACGACCGATAAAATTGACTTATAAAACAATCTAGAGCAGAGGTTTCCAAACTTTTTCAGGTCACGGCGCACTTACAGGTTCAGTATTTGTCTCGGCGCCCTAGCTAATCGAAATAGCGTAAAATGATACTACATGAAGCTGAGTTTTTATATTTATACTGACACATAAGAATACGTTTATTACTTAAGGTAGTTGTCGTGGTTAAGGCACACCGTCAGAAAATTCTTAATTTTTGTATACTTATTAAGGACATGATAATACAATTACCCTGAAAAGGTTAAGTCGATCGACCGTATACAATCCGAGAAAAATTCAATTAAAAATTGGAAAATTAACATTGATTGTATACGATCTCTGTAGTTCTGAACCAGTTTCTTATTTATAAAAAAAGAACTAACTGTCAGAAACTTTCCAAAAACTGACAGTCTTTCAATGCATATGTTATGAGTTTAAAAAAAATAAGAAAACATTTTTCACCGTCTAATTATTTATAAATAACGGTTTAAAGTTCAACAATTTATAGAAAAGTATACATGCATATGAATGCTGTATGGGTTACGTTTCCACGGGTACAGTCTTGCGTACAAATTATGGATCACTTAGCTACAAGCTAGTATAATTTTGTGGCGCGTATAATCTATAACTTTTTGACAATATTGTACCACGACAACTACCTTAAGAAAAATTGTTTAATTTGTAGCCGCAAATACAAGTTTAGTGCTGGAGAATGGTAAACAGGAGGGCCTCACGGCGTCCCTCTTTAGTCACTATAGCGCACCAGGGCGCCGCGGCGCTTACTTTAGGAACCACTGATCTAGAAAGTGACTCAAACGTTCGTTTCGTTTTTTTTTTGTATGTAAGCTAATTACTGCAATTGTCGAAGGTTTATAATCTACAATCTCTCTCTTTATTCATTATTTATTTACTAAAGAAAAGAACACTGATTGCTAATTGTATGGATTGTGGACAGTCGACAAATCTCTATCTCTTATAAGCGGCGGGATGTAATATCGCATACTATAAAGCAAGGGTGGGCAGCATTTTTTGTAGCGCATGGGCCAGAATAAGTCATACGTTTTTTCCGCGGACCGTATAGTAGTTAATAGACACATTTTCGTAAACCCACCGAGCTGGGTAGAGTAGTGGTGACAGCACTAGACTCGCATTCGGGAGGTCCGGGTTCGAATTCCGGCGGGGGCAGATGTGGCTGGGACTTTTTCCTACTGCCTCTCGCCGAGAAACGGTAATTCCTATACCGGCCATCTTGTTGAGGTTTTCCATGGTTTCCCTCAATTAATTCCAGATAAATATCGAGATGGTTCCTTATTCAAGGCCATGGCCGCGATTACCTATCAAACTCCTAGTTCAAAAATTACCTACCTTATCCTAATTTTCTATAATTCCTTCATTCGCCCATTGCTGTTACATAAGTTGAAGTTTTAAAAATGTAGAAAAATAACGGGAAGTGTGGTAGATGGAAAGTAGTAATGGTGCGAATGGCGTCGGTTATGACATAAAGTCGAGAAACGGATGTAAAACGCATTATTATTATTATTATTATTTTCGTAAACCCGTAATATTTTAGTCTGCAAATATGAAATAAATAAGAAAAAGAGGCCAATTACTACGTTTATTTCTCGTTTTAAGAATATTATGAAATGAAAGATGTTTTAACAGTGTTGGATCACTTTCACACAGTTTGCGCTGAGACCCAGCGGTAAGAGGCGAGGTAGGCAAAAGACAGATTGTGGGTGTGACTTTCTTTAGCTCTGTCTCGCTCAAATCATCCGCACGTTTCAATTTTTGGCTGATGCCAACTACGAGTCTATAAAATGTTATTGCAAGGGTGCCGTTGTCAATTGATTACTCTAATTTTTGGAAATAGTTTAGTTTAGTTTATTAATTCTCCAGAGACAATACCAACATTGTATGGATATATTTTGAAGATTTAAAAATCTTCTCCGAAAAAGGAAGAGTCACTTTAGGTCTGTGATGGAACAGTTTTGTGAAATAAGTACGAATAAGGTCGTAGTGTGACATTGAAAACGTGTGTTTTTTGGCACAATTAATGCCTACTTCTAGTAAATCGTATGTAAATTACAAAAGTAGTCCATTAGAGACCTTTCTTTTATCTTAACGTGTATTTTTTTAGCACAATTAATGCCAACTTTTTTGTAGTAAATCGTACATAAATTACAAAACCAGTCCACTAAAGACCTAGATTTGTCCTTTATCTTCCTTATAGAGAAAGAATGTTTGCAGAATGTTGACGAATAAGTCTACAATCAGTTGACAGCCGATTTTTGGCTTAAATTCAGTGCATTCCGACAGCCTTAATAGACGTTAGTTTTAACATTAGTACTAAATTATGAACATGCATGTTTGCTATGTGGTTTTAATAGATGAATTACATCCAAAAATATTTATTTATAATTTCTTTTAGAGATCTCGCGGGTCATATAGCATCGAAGCTATGACGACTCAAAAATACGACGAAATACTTCCAGAAAATGTAGCTATAGTGTCCCGTTTTCTTTAGCTCATCTTAGCGGGGGCACTACCGTGCCCCCAGATAGAATGAATAACCTTTAATAAGATTACTTTGTGTGGAATATTAGATAGAGTTACGACATTTAGTAATAATAGCTAATGAAGTATTCACTGTTGAGTGTGAAGCTGGTGCATTGAGATAAGGAGTTGTTAAGGAGGCAAGGTACCTATCAAGTTTCATTTTGTTTTTTTGCTAGGTACTTATAATCTATAATATTTGTTCTTTTAAATACTACTTTCCAGTTTTTGTGAATTATAAAAAAAAAGCATTTGTTTATTACCATGATGATAAAGACAATCAATGCAGTAACGCCATCTCTCCGTGGCAAAATGATAAGTAAACATCTCCATTTGTGTAGTAAATAAGGTTTAGTGCTATGATGTTAATATGGATGTTGACTGTATTTAAATAAAAACATAATTTTAACATCTTTAAAGTTCAATTCCAGATATATGTTATAATAGAAAACAGTATCACGGGTAATTGGAATAATAAAATAAATCAATTTAAATACTCATTGATTGCAACGTTTCGTCTTTTCTTTAATTAAGACTTTTTCAAGCTCTAAAATTTTTACAAAAATTAACATTCATATAATAAAAAATATTAAACATTATGGATTAAATAATTTACTAAAAAGAAACAATGGTGTGACTAACCTCAATAATAATATGCTTAAATGATAGTAAAACTATTGAGGTTAGTCATACCATTGTTTCTTTTTAGTAAATTATTTAATCCATAATGTTTAATATTTTTTATTATATAAATGTTAATTTTTGTAAAAATTTTAGAGCTTGAAAAAGTCTTAATTAAAGAAAAGACGAAACGTTGCAATCAATGAGTGTTTAAATTGATTTATTTGATTATTCCAATTACCCATGATACTGTTTTCTATTATAACATAATTTTAATGTTTAGTGGTAGTTTCTATTATAGAAATACTAAAAAACACAATGACGTCACTGGCTCATCAACATCATCAGACGCTGTCATAGAGAAGGACGCTGTTCACGCTGTCAAAAGGCTTTATTGTTTGGTTAATATTTAGAGTGTGTAATTTATTACTATTTATTTATAGGAAACGTCAAATTACATATAACTAAACCAGCAATTACGAAAAAACCTTTCATCACCTCACCAGTTTACCAGCGTTTACGACTGTATGACGTCACGGCAGTCACGTGACAAGTATTGGCATTTCGAAGCGTTTGAAACGGAATTTAAAATATTTGATTTTTAAAGCTTGGGTTGTATTTAAATAAAAATAATAAATATTTGTGACCATATTATGAACTTATGCACGATTTAAAACACTTTCCCAAAAAAAAAATTAATCTCCTTCAAAAAAGTCACTAAAAAGATGAAAATAATAATGAAATTTTGAGGTCGGTGCCAATTTTATTACTGAAACTTAAAATTAATAGGCATCTACGTTTACTAATTTGGAACCGACCTCAACATTTCATTATTATTTTCATCTTTTTAGTGACTTTTTTGAAGGAGGTTAATATTTTTTTTTTGTTTTTTCTTTCTTTTTAGTGGTGGATTTGATTTCACACATTTTTAAAAGCTACTAAACCGATTTAAGTAAAATTTATGTGGGATCACCATAAAGATGTGCCCTATTAAATAAGAAAAGAATCATCATAATCGCTTTACAAATGTTGGAGATATGAGGTAGCATACATAAAAAAATATGTTTTTTTGACGTCATTTAAAAACGGAAGAACCGATTTTACTAAAAACTATATGAGACCACCTGGGATGTATACCCTTTCAAACAAAAAAAAGAATTTTCCAAATCGGTTCAGGCGTCTTTGAGTAATCGGGGAACATACATAAAAAATAAAAAAAAAATAAAAAAAAAAGAAAAATTGAGAACCTCCTCCTTTTTTTTGAAGTCGGTTAAAAATAGTCAACATCGCTATTATTGTACGACTCGGATCGCTGTTCTCACTTGATAATTTTCAAGCATTCAAGAGACGAGCCCCTTAACCGTAAAAGCAGTATATTAACAAGCGCGCATTCAATACAGTGTGCAATCAAGTGTACTCGCATTATAGTGCACTAAAGTTGGATTTATTAACTTTCTCCAATGCATATTTAAATCGATTTTCATTAATTAATATAGCAGGAAGATATAAAGATTCCCTCACGCTGCATTGTCAGTGCATTGACTCTCATGCATGTATGCATGCAGGACTATGCTTCAAGGATTTGGAGAAGCTTAGCCGATAAACCACACCTGCTACCTACTATACCAACTATTTCAAATAGTATTTCAAAATCGACGAAAGGAAATATTATCTCTTTTCTATTGAATCAGTTCTTTACAAATAAATTTAATGTTATTGAAGGAAACCGGTTTGCAGTTTATTCTTGTTTTTAGTGTTCCGTTCCAAAATTGGAAAAATGGAGCATTTATGGCCTGACTCCAGTGTCTCTCCGTCTGTCTGTCAGAACTACACTACACAGTTAAGCCGGGTCCAGACGTGTGTAACGCGTAATGTAATCTATCGCGTAATGTAACACGAATTCTGCGTGTGGACGGCACTACGAGCATTACATCTAATGCTCGCGCCGGCCCTCGCCATGATCCATCGGTTGTCGGTTTTTAGCGCGAACACAAAGGCGCTCGTAGTACTCGTTTGGACGGCGTTCGTGACGATTGTTTCGTGTGTACGTTCATGATACGAAAAATCGCTTGAACTTATCAGTTTGTGTCAAGAAAAACTTGTTATTTGGGATCCAAAAAATCCGGATTACTTTAAAAAAATCTGAAATCTTCAGTTAATAAATATATATAAATAAAAGCAGCACCAGCTATCATGACTTTCCTATTCGGCATGTTCGTAGCAACTGAGTGGAAACAGCTTTTGACAAAGATTCGCTTTTACGATTCGCGTTGAATTCGTGTGCTGTCCACACTGTTGACGCTAAATTACACGTAATCTTACATTACACGTTACACACGTCTGGACCCGGCTTTAGATATGGATAAATAAGTCGGATAAAAGACTATAGATAAATGAAAAATCAACCCCATCGAGTGGGGTGTCAAATAAAAGCTAGTAAACCCTAGAAAATAATACTATTTTTAACACGCTTTTGTTAGCTTCACCTGTAAGTTTGTTTAAATAGAATCTGTTAAATATTACCCGGGCGCCAGACATAGCAACAATATTTGAACACTTGTTTTAAATAGGGATGGGAATTATAAATCGATTATTCGAAATAATTGATTATTTTCCTGCCAATCGATTCCGATTATTTCGAAAAACCGATTGTGGGGAAAGGCGATTATTTTATTACCCTAAAATCGGATAATTGGTCCAAAAAAGAATATTTTTCCCGATTTTATAGAAGAAAAAAAGTATTATTGGGCTTTTAAAACTTTTTTTCTTCTATAAAATCGGGAAAAATGTTTTTTTGCGATTATTTCGAATAATCGATTTATAATCCCCATCTCTAGTTAAAACAAGTGTTCAAATATTGTTGCTATGTCTGGCGCCGGCATTACGCTTTCTCGATAAAAAAAAATAATTTTGTATAATTCTAATTGAGACGCATCCTTCTTTTTATTATTAGCTATTAATTACGAAACTAAATAATTTGTTATGTAATAAATTTCTGATAAAATTTTTGTATTGTACATTTTTCAGCATTCTATAATTTTTGTTCAACTTATAAGCATTGGTAATAATTTAATATTTTTGAATAAATAAAATTTCATTTTGGCATCTCAACTTCGTTGTTTTATTTGAGCATCGCGCCTGGAATTATCAATTAAATAAAATCACAACAGAATCTTCGAACGTGAAATTCACTTACTTCAAAACGTCAGATTAAACTGAAACTTTGCACACTTATCAAGGACCGATGACAATACAATACATAATTTTCTTGGTTACGGAAAATTAAAGGGGAAATGATTCAGCGTCGGGGAAATACGAGTAAAAGATAAACAGTGTTAATGTAAAATAAAGAAGTTTCACTTCTCCCGTGAGTTTATGCGGTTCAGGCGTTTTTTTTTTTGCAAATTTCTGACTTAAAGAGATATAGATACTAGTTCCGATATTCCGAAAGTGATAACCAAAAAAATTGCATCGATTTCAAAAAAGGACTAAAAGAATAAAATAATTCTGTTCGTTTTATAGCCATCTTCCCTCCCAGCCGTCCTTCTTCCTGGCCATCTTGTTTGTCTAATACCTGCCGAGAATGGCCCGAGGCAAATCCATGACCCCTATCCTCATATCCGTGTATACTATCCCTCTTGTGTCCCTGTTATATATGCCGTCTCATATTGCGTCACTTGTATTCAAGATCAGTCAAACTTTTCTTTATTTATTTCAAATTAAGTAAGAAACTAGCCCTGGCTAATTACTTGTCAGAGTAAAGGCCATTCTGTTATTTAAAAAAAAAAAAAAATAGCCATCTTCCCTAATCTAAGTTCAATTGGAAGTAAGCGTGAATAAATCACTAGAGAAATTATTTCGCCAACTTCTAATCGAATGCAGGTAAGTGAAGATGATTGCGATTTGCGAAAGCAAAAGAAAATTTATTTTATCCTTTTTAGAGACATTTTTTTGTTTTATTAACTTTCTCCTATACGGAAAACTTATTGTAATGTGTCCGAAAATAGCATTCAAAACTTTTGACATATTTTTATGTTCCAAGGTCACTAAAGTATTTTTTACACTATTTTTGAAAATAAGTATTTGTGTCTTATTTTTTTCCGACACGAAATTCCGTAAAGAAAAAAATGATATCAATTTTGTTATGATGTTATGATTCTAAATTTTTTTTTTGTCAAAATCGGTGCATCCGCGTTTTTCTGTTTAAACAAAAATACTGCAAAAGCAGTGGATTAAAATAAAAATTTAATGGAGTTTCTGGAAATCGATTTTTGACATGCATTTAAGGGATTGAGGGAGGCATCGGATAAAAAAAATGTTTCAGACGAATCCTGCATATTTTTTATTGAAAAATCATAAATTGTGATAAAAAATAGGTGTTTCTATTAAAAATGTCAAAGCCACCCTCATCCTTGCGCGGGGGTTGGGAGTGGGGGATAGTTTTTGTCTCCAAACGATGCGCCCCTTCAAACTGAATAACTTTTGTCTCAAAATTTTTTCCCGAAATTGGTGCCCTGTCTCAAGAATATTCCAGATAGATTAAAATGGATCATTCTGTATAATCACGACAGTTACATAGACAGTGGAGGTTAAATTGCATTTATAAAAACGAGTGTTTTTTGACCGTTGGTAACCGTGATCTGTAAAAACACCTGAGCTTCGAAGTGTCAGTGAGTAGTGAATTTGTTGCAAAATCGGGTGTGTTAATAATTTTTGTTTTAACGTTAAAAACTGATGATTTAAACAATGTTATTGTTGAAGAACGTTTTTGAACATTTCTTTTTCACGTGTTTTGCTGTGTTTTTCGTAAAAGTGTACTTTTTGTGTCAAAAAAAGTTTTGCCTGGTAAACGCCTATATGTTATCATATTGTAGAATCCTAGACGCAAGACCATTGTAATGTAAGTGATTTTTAACAAACTCTACATTATATTTTCTGTTTTTTACTCATATTGGAGGGCGAATTTTATTGTTTCCTATAATGTACTCTAACTACACGTATAATATAACAGCATGTGTCACACGACAGAAATGAAACTTCTTATGTAGGAATAATATGAATACATTCATATGTATTGATAAAAATATATTTCTGTTGATTATACTTACTTACTGTGTAATTAATATATTTTCTGTACTGCACATACACTATTATCATCGGTCGGGTGGCGGGACCCAGAGATCGGACTAAACTTTCTCGACGTCTCATACCCTCCTGAACATTTTTGAAATTCTCAATATTGTTCACGTCCATTATAATTAATAAGTTTTTTTTATTTTTTAACGGGAAATTGGACAAATCAAATTTAATATAGTTACACTAAATTAAAAAATTGCGACGTTTCGTTAAATGATTTCAACTTCTTCGGGCAGAGCTGAAATGATTACAAATACAAATTAGTTAATAAAAAAAAAATTGTAATTATTTCATTAACTAATTTGTATTTGTAATCATTTCAGCTCTGCCCGAAGAAGTTGAAATCATTTAACGAAACGTCGCAATTTTTTAATTTAGTTTAACTATATTAAATTTGATTTGTCCAATTTCCCGTTAAAAAATAAAAAAAACTTATTTTTGAAAATATTTATAAATATATAAGTATATATATTTGCGTGTGTGCGATTTTAACGAAATTTGGTACACATACTGAAACAGATCACCACACGAAAAATAATTTTATGGGTGGTTTTTAGGAGCTGAGAAATGTTTTTGGGCCTAAAACTATCGAAAAAAAAATTAAAATCGTTTCAAAATTGAAATTTAACCCTTTGGTAAAGATTAAAATTTGCTGCTAAAATTGTAATAAAATTCAACAGAAAAAAACCAATTTGCGAATACGGATTTGGTCAAGATGTTGGATTTACCATAATATTCCAACTAAGAAAAAATTGTCATTTTAAAGGGTGTATTAAGGGGTTGAATTTTTTATTTTGTCTAAAAACAAATTATAAAGGCACAATACCTGTATTAGCAAATACATTATATATTGTCGACAGGGTTTTGGCATTGCGTACCGAGTTTTTAATTTTAAAGATAATAGTGATTATTGAAAATTGAAAAAGCTGAAAAATATGAAACTTTCCCCTTGAAAACTTGATCTAAATTACTCGACACACAAAATTGGAACCTTGAAAATTGTCGGCTATATAATAAAATAAACATTTGATATTTGTTAGTCAAATTATGCATTTTTGATAAAAATTTTGAGTTTTGATGAAGATAATAAATCAATAAGAAAACCCGGGTCGCAGTGCCAAAACCCTGCCCACAATATAGTGTATTTGCTTATATAGGCAGTGTGGCTTTATTATGCGAACTTAAGTGGGTTTTTGGGCAAAATAAAAAATTTAGCTCCTTAATACACCCCTTAAAAGAACATTTTTTTTTCTCAATTGCAATATTATTATCAATCGAACCTCTATACCAAATTATATACACCTTTCAGTAAATAATTCACTATCTGCAAAATAGTTTTTTCATAGAATTTGTAAATCCGGTCCTGTCGGGCCGATTTTATTAAAATTTCAGGGACACTTTTTAATTACTACCAGAGGGTTAAATTTCAAATTTTAAGCGATTTGGAGAATTTTTTCGGTATTTTGGGACCTAAAAACATTTTTCAACCCCCAAAAACTACCCTTAAAATAGCTCGATTAGGCCCATTTTAAATAGGCTTCTTGCGGTGATGGATTCCAACACGTGGGCCAAATTTAGTTGAAATCAATTAACTCTTTCGAAAGTTATTGTCCGCACACACACACACATATATATATAAACAGTTTTAAAAATGGTGCCAAAGCGTCGAGAAATTTTGGTCCGACCCCTAGGTTCCGTCATCCGACCGACGCCAATAGTGTATGTTGCCATATGGCAAATACACTAATAAAATTGTTATAGTTAAGAATTACATTAATAATTTTTCGGTAACAAATTTTGCCAAATAACACGAACATCATCGTTTAGAAAAATGAAACCGAGTTATTCATAATTTCGCTTCTGAAACTTCTTTGAACATGTTTTTTAATTTAACTTTTGGGTTGTGCGGTCACCAGCTAGTTGGCGCCACTGAGGGATTTCATCTTGATCATCTACCTATATTATATTTAGACCGCAATCTGGTCCCCATGCAGCCCCACCGCCCCAACAACGGTCTCTTTTATTTGAACTTTTTAAATTACTTTCTACATAACGTGAAAATTCATCAGAACGTGTTTGGTGGGGACGCAGACAGGGCGGTATTAATGTTGCATTTATGGAACGGGTTGCCAGGGTAGGCTATGAGCTCATCTCTAACTTGATTAATATTTTCAAAGAGAATCTATAATGAACTGTTTCTTATATAATTTACCCTTTCATGCATTACTCATGCTTCGTTACACACAGATTTCACTTAACCCTTTGTAACCATTCAGTCAGTTAGTACTGCTATGTTTTTCTTTCTTTTTTTCTTTCTGCGAACGTAGTTATTTGTCTCACATTTATTTGTGTATTTGCCATATGGCACAAATGTATTAATTTATACATCTATACATATAAATAAAATCGACAATTTGTACAATACAGCACTCTTTACAGAAGTAATGATTGATGTGTTTGTATATACGGCTAGCGGCCTAGTCCGGCTTCGCCCGGGTGTAAATGTAATATATAGGATATAAAAGATGAGAATCATTATCATTAAATTCTCAACGTGTATTGAATTCGCGCGAATTCAATCGCTTTTATTTGTGAATGTTCAAAAATCGAAGAAAAATCTTATTTTCCAAAAAGAAATTTAAAAAATTCTGTTGATCCGATCGCTACCAAAATTCAGAAGATCACCCGCTGCGCTAATCTAAAGATTGTCTGAAAATTTCATCAAAAACGGTCTACCCGTTTGGACTCCATAGATTACATATACATCGTCTTTTATCTATATAGATTATTAAAATGTAAAAAGTGGTTATTGTGATATAACGATAATAGTTGGACATATAGTATCGCGAAGTTTTTTTGTAATTATTGATATGTTCTTTAATATTGTAGAACATACTTTTGTTCTATCATCAATAGTTTCCGCAGCGCATGCGACGAAAGATGTTTTATGGCATTTTTTTCCACCTTGGGTTACGTTACTAAAGTTTTAGTAAGGATCCCTAATATTTTCTAGCAATAAATATAGCCCATGTTACTCAGGGTGAATGTAGCTTTCTAATGGTGAAAATTTTTTTTAAATCGGCACAGTAGTTTTTGAGTTTATTCATTACAACATACACACAAAAATACAAATCTTTCCTCTTTATAATATTAGTGTAGATATAGCCAATGGACTACAAAGTTCACATACTGCGAGAGTTGCTTTTTCAGTGAATTTTACAGACGTTACTTCAATTAAAATCAAATAAATCAAATCGTAACTTAGTCTGTAATTGTACAGTTTTAGAGATTCCTAGAGCGAATTTTCAGTTTTTAGTTAGTTTGTTCTGTCTGTCCGGGCTAATCTTTGAAACGGCTGATCCGATTGCAATGGCACTTCACAGACAGGTAAAAGATTATGCCACGAATATTCTAGGCTACATTTTATCACAAAAGTAACCCTTATGGGGGTGAAAAGGGTAATCGAACGAAACCTTCATAAAGGATACGCTGTATCTTTGAAATTACTTAAGTTAAAAATAATAATATAATAATAATAATAATGCATTTAACGTCTATTTCTCGACTTTATGTCATAACAGACGCCATTCGCACCATTACTATTTTTTCATCTACCACTTCCCGTTATTTTCTACATTTTTTACAACTTCAACTTATGTAATAGCAATGGGCGAATGAAGGAATTATAGGAAATTAGGATAAGGAAGGCAATTTTTGAACTAGGAGCTTGATAGGTAATCGGCCATGGCCTCAAATAAGGAACCATCTCGATATTTATCTGGAATTAATTGGGAGAAACCATAGAAAACCTCAATCAAGATGATCGGTACAGGAATTACTGTTTTTCGGCGAGAGGCAGTAGGAAAAAGTCCCAGTCACATCTGCCCCCGCCGGGATTCGAACCCGGTACCTCCCGAATGCTAGTCTAGTGCTGTCACCACTACTCTACACAGCTCGGTACTACTTAAGTTAAAAAAGAAATACATATTCGACGGTCTTTTTGAACAAACTACCCGAACGGGGCGGGGGTAGATTTTATATAAAAGTATACCACGCGAACGAAGTTATAAATATAAATCTTTTTATCTTATCGCATATCTTAAAACATTTCAATCTATCTTCTTCGAAGAGTAAATTATGAAACGCAGACTTGCTAGGATAATATTTTACATTTGATATATGCATTGTTAATTAAGTTAATAATGAACTTCAATATAAATTGTGTAAAGTCTGGAACTTTACTTGCACAATAAGTCAAACTAAAGTAAATGTAAAGTAAATGTGAGCCGACCATAAGTTAAACTTGATCTGAGTTATATTCACTACGTAAATTTTTTTCCAGAAACAAGCTTTAGATATATGTATGCTTACTCCTATACTAGCAACATTATTAGCGTAGTGGAAATTCGGTTAACTATATTTTAAAATTTAAATTACTTTTCATGTAACATTTTTGAATATATAGCAATATCAACTGTAAAGACGTATCGCCGGGTCATTTTTATGTGGTGAATGCATTTGCAGGGTGTTGAATAAAGATGGATACACCGGAATAAGTTATTTCGGTGTATCTATCTTTTTTCTGTATAAGCAAGACCAGGACTAGAAGTATTTGAGACCAAGAGTGAATAAGTAAGATCAAGACCAAGACTGACCGTCTTGAATAACTCGGAACCAAACAGCGTTGCCAGATTTTTTTTTTGCCAAGTCGGGATTTTGGAACTTTTTGAGTGAAAAAAGCGGGATTCTTTCGTCGAAAGCGGGACATAGTAAAAAACGTATATAATCAGAAGTTTTTAAATATTTATCTTTTTATTTGAGTTCAAATTACGTTTACGTGACAATAGATAGTAAAAATAGCCATAGAAAATGTATTTTAATAAAAATATGATATTTTAAATCAGATTTACCCTATCGTTAAATAGTTGAGTCTTATTCGTCTTCTGAATAAAAAAAAAAATAAAAAAAAAACAGAAATCAAAATCAAAAAAGTTATTCATTAGAAAAATATGACGTTTCAAACAATAGTCTGAGGAGTGAGTGTTACAAATTGCAACTTACAATAAGAGAATAATTATTTACGCACGATCGAGTTATCCCTGAAAAACGGGACTGAGCCTGCTCCGCGCGGGACATTTAATTTAGATTTAAAAATCGGGACGTCTGGCAACGCTGGAACCAAACCAGTTTAGTGAAAAATTGTTAAGGAGAAAGTGTTAGCTTTTTTCCCTGGCGATAAGCTCGAGTTATTATTTCGGGAGTGGAGTCCCTCCGATGGGGGCAACGTTCATCCACTTGCAAATATTGAATAGGAACCCCTACTTTTTTCTTTGTCAAAAATTACACACGAAAATACTCAATATCAATTTTTTTCACCCGCCCTCCGTGGGGGCAACGTTCATCCACTTGCAAATATTGAAAAGGAACCCCTATTTTTTTTAAACTGATTCCTTGTCAGAAATTACGCCTCAAAATATTGAATATCAATTTTCTTCGGTGTTTAAAAATGTTTTTCCAATAGGTTTAATTTCATTTCCAAACATGGGTGTGTAACCCAGAAAGAACAATTATCGATTATTCTAGAAAAATGTGATCAGAAAATCTTTTAATTATACACGGTGATTCATAAAAGATGCGCAGGACTTTAGGGGAAGATAGTTTGTCCAAAAATATGAATTTTTTTATAAATATGGGTCCGCAAACGCACCGTTTTCGAGATACAGGGGGTCAAAGTTGAGAAAAAAAAAAGTTTTTTGTCAATATCTTTAGAACCGTTAGAGATACAACGCTCAGCTCTTTCACACACTTTAACCTCATAAATACCTTATTTTAAGGTGTAGACAAAGTTTTTTTTAAAAAGTCAGTGGCGGAGATTTAGGGTATTTTTAGTATTTTAACCCCCCTAACTTCTACGCTACTGAACAAAATGCGGTTTTGTGTGATTTTTTAGAACCACCAATGTTTTTTGAGCAAAAAAGGTACTCTTGGTCCACTGCTCTTAAGTGATCCGTTTTCGAGGAAAATGGCATTTTATGATCAAAAACATAAAATTTTTCTTAACAAAAGAAATTATTTTAGCAACAAATCAGAGTTGAGTCGAGTTATGTTAAGAAAAATTTTATGTTTTTGATCATAACATGTCATTTTTCTCGAAAACGGATCACTTTAGAGCAAATATTTTAAGGGAAGGTAGTCAAAAACAGTTTAAAATTTTATTAAATTTTCGTCATATAAAAATGATGGCACTATAGTTCTATTAAAGACAAACGTAATGCATAGGCCTTCTGAATAATAATTGGTAATATGAGTAAAATTTATATTAAACAAATGATCCGATTTAAATTTACATTTCTCTAATGACTTGTCGAGCGTTTATAATGCACCTAATTTTATATTTCGCCCCAGTGAACTAATTAAGCAATTACACTTTAATTACAAATTAATATTAAAACTTGCCCACATTAACAAAATATTTGTGTTGTATAATTTACACTGATTTTACATTCGGCATTATGTAAAACATGATTAATAAACACTTGAAAATTCTACAAAAAAATGTTATTAAATTATTTCTCGACGATCGTTTCGGACAATAAGTTCATCTTCAGGAATATAAATCATATATTCTAAATTAAAAAAAATTTGTGGTGTTGTCTCTTGGATATATTGGAATCAGTTACACGGAAAAGTACATCAAGCAGGTACTTGGAAGCCAGGTCCCTGTCCTACCAAATTTTACTTTTTAGTTTTCAAATCAAGGAGCCGGAGACACATATACTTCTATGCTTGGGACTTATTTAATTTTTTTTAAGATCACCAACATCTAGGATCATTTAGACCTAATATCAATTCATATGTTAAATATTATTTTTTAACACGCTTTTGTTAGCTTGACCTGTATGTTTGTTTGTTTGTAAAAGAATCTTTGAACGTAAAATTCACCCACTTTAAAACGTCAGATTAAACTAAAACGTTGTACACTTATCAAGGACCGATGACAATACAATAATTTCATAAGTTTGTCCCATTATCGTGACCAGGACCTTCAGGATAAAAAACCTTGAGGAAATTACTGCAAGCAAGCTAACACGCTGTACAGTGACGTACGATGCGTTGTCTACCCCATATAAAAAATGCTAAATAATTAACTTTACGGTAAAAAGCGTGGAGTGCCTAATGTCGGTAATAAATTTTTTACTTACTAGCTAACTGTAAACGTAGAGTTAATATGCTTTTTACAGTAATGCTAATTTTGTTGTCAAAGCATTTAGCATTTTTTGTTCATAAAAGCATGTTGTTTTAGTTTTTTTAAACTCTAATTTTAATTTAAATAATAAATTGAAAATTTATACCAGTTCTCAGATAAGAATCTGGAAACTGGGGGCTTGTAATAGAGGAGACATGGAAATACATAATGTTTTGTTTGAACAACGGACTAAACTACGAGTTTAAATTGTCATTTAAACACAATGGTGAAAGACAAAATTTAATCAAGTTTGTTGCATAGTCGGAAATGAACGATTTTAGAGAACGGTTCCCTTACTAACATTTTCTTGATGATCATTCTAGATATAGGCTTAAATGCTGTGGCCTTTCCAGAGACTGACCAGTGTCAGAAGTAGCTTTCCGGTCCGCAGCTGATAGTGTCAGAGCTTTGAGGCTCTTCTGGAGCTTAGTGAAATGTTTAAAAGGACTATAGCACGAACGCATTCACACTATAAGTATTAATATACATGGTTACAACTTACAATCATTTCAACACTAGTGGCCCGCTCCGGATTCGCCTGAATTTGCAGATTACCTTTTAAAGATAGACATATTATGCTGCAGTGGACACTCTTATAGAATAATAGGCATATTTGCCCGGTGCTGTTTTATATTTATTATAAATAATCGCTACCCGCGATTGAGATGTAACACAGCAGCGATAACAGTAGTGGAGCCTTTGGTTTCACCGTATTACAGTCTTGCCTCGCGGGGCTTTGATATTGTAATATGCTAGAGCCGACGGCTCTACTGCTTTGGTCACTGTCGAGCCGGGCGCAGCTTGACAGCGACGACAATATAACATATTTCAGCCTTGCTTCTCGGGGCTCTGACATTGATTTAATAAGAATACATCCCATAGAAAAAAACGCTTTCACAATTCACAATTTTTCTTTCCTTAAAAATCTTATTCGAACTATTACAAACATATTAAATTAAAAAAAATAGCCAAATCGGTCCAGCCGTTTCCAAGTGATGCGCTTACCAACGAATAGTATTTCATTTTTAATTTATAGATTAATTATATCCTCGAAAAAAACATTTACAGTGAAAACTTCAAATTCGTGAGGCGACAAAAACGACGGATAATACAGTTACGAGAGTGTAGTAAAAATAAAATTAATAAAGCGAGCTCATTGACGGGGTAGGGGCTAAGAGGGTGTTAAAAATTTAGAAACCGTGTATTTGATCCTTAAACTCTTGTTTCACATTCCACTTATTACAATCTAGTTTAAGTGAAAGATTTTTGGTTAATTATTCTAGAATGTACAAAAAGACTTTTAGGAAACTAGTATTGACTAGTTAATACTAGTATTGATGAAAGGTCAGTGTTACAACCAGTTTTGACTAGTTAAAACTGGTATTGAAGACAAGCCAATGTTACAACTAGTTTTAACTAGTTCAAACTGGTATTGACGAAAGGTTGATGTTACAACTAGTTTTGATTAGTTGAAAGTGGTATTGAAGAAAAGCCAATGTTACAACTAGTTTTGACTAGTTAAAACTGGTATTGACGAAAGGCCAATGTTACAACTAGTTTTGGTTAGTTAAAACTAGTACTGACAAAAGACCAATGTTACAACTTGTTTTGACTGATTAAAACTGGTATTGAAGAAAAGCCAATGTTACAACTAGTTTTGAATAGTTAAAACTGGTATCGACGAAAGGTCGATGTTACAACTAATTTTGATTCGTTAGATCGCGTTTTAAATGATTTTGGGTTTTAACGATAACATAGTTATATAATAACAGCTTGCTGGGCTATCATACAAAAGGAATGAGGCTCGGCTTCGTGCGTACTGTACGAGAGAGTGATAATTTAAGATAAACTTTCTACCGTTGGTAATTCTCAGACTCCAAACGGAATGAAAACTTATACAAAACAAAATATAAATGGGACATTTATATATTTTGTAACAAATAAACAGGGATATATCGTCAGTAGATGTTGGCGGTTTTATTTTATCTAATATTTTAGCACAGTATACGCCGTTTGAGACATAGAAGTCGTATATCTGCAACATGTCAGTTTTGAGACAAAATGCAATTAGGATATTCACTTCTGCCATGAAGTTATTTTCAATGTAATTACACGATTCTGATTATTTTTTGACGTTATACTTTTTTTGGCGCAATAAGGGTAAAATTTTCTCTGTTACGGAAGTTGCATATCTGCCATTAGACTGATGACATAGCTGTTGATTGAATCGCTTGAACAGATGTCAAAAGTAAAGTAAGCCATACACGCTGCGGTCTACCGGAGAGGTTACCTGTACAGGTTTGCCTGCGCATGTCAGCCGAACGTCGGTAGCGTGTATGGGACGTTCCGGTGTACCGGTGGGGTCTTCAGTTCTTTTTGCGATGGCATCGATTGAAGACGATGACGCGCTGGCATTTTTAGGCCTTGCTTTAATTTTGAAGATAAAAGATACAAAAACAGTGAAAAGGAAACGAAAAAATTGGTACGGAATTGATACGGAAGTCCTTGGCGTTTCTTGGTCACCAAGAAAGTCAAATTTTTGGTAGTACCATAGCTTAGGATGGTACACTTCGTCAGCCGATGCTCCAGACTTCATGGATTCTTCATACTTCTTCTTTTCTTTTCTAACGTTGCTTCGTAAATTATTAATTTTTTTGACGACTGCATCTTTATTGGCGGTATGGTCTATTTCTTTCAGCTTTTCTATCAATTTTTTATAAGCTGCCTCCCTTTTTCCACGATCGTGGTATTCTTTGCTCTTAATTCGCCATAGGCAGGGCTCAAGTTTATAAAGTTCTATAAACTCGGCTATTACTCTATGTTGCTCTTCAGTACTTAACGCCATTTTATAACAAAATCTATGTACAAACACGTGCTTCCAGTACAAAATTTGATAGAGAACTGAGACCTGTGCAAGCTTGTCGGCACACACGCATAGGTACATCGTACGGTGTCACTCAAAAGAATTGTTTTTCGATCTTGCACCGGTCGCCTGTACAGGTTAAAAAAACTGCACAGGTCTAGATCCATACACGCTCCGGCCTACCTGCGCAGGCATGTCTGTGCAGGTAGACCTCTCCGGTAGACCGTAGCGTGTATGGCGTACTTAAGTCTGTTTGAAATAAACAAGCAATTTTAATCTCACATAAAAATGTATTTTTTTTCTAATCTTTATATCGGAAACTCGAATTTTAATTTAGTTAATTATTTGGAGACTAGGAAAAACATTTCTCCCCAAACTTGGACCTACTCCTTGTAAGCCTAAGTTTGGGGGGAAATGTGCCTTCTCGACAACTAACTAGATCCCGAACAGTTCTGGGCTCTTTTGAGAAGGTACTCGGCCCATTCGTATAATGGACTTCTTGGTTTTCAAGGAATAGAATCTGGTAGTGAATTACCCGACCGGCGACTCTCGTTGTTTATTATTGTTAGGGAAAGAAAGAAATCCTTTCAAAGTCACTTTTCTCAGATAATTTATTCCCAGGATGTCAGGATGTCAGACCGTTCAGTTTAGTAAGCCCATCGGTATATATTATTTCTCAAAGGTGTTTTTGTCGGTATGAAATATCTTCCTTAATACTGCCTCAAAATTAATGCTTGATACACCATTTTGGAGACTATTTTCCTTTTCATTAAAAAATTACAGTTTAAAAATTTCAACAATTTCATTGCAGAAAATAACATTAAGAAAAAAGAAATGTCGGCATCTGGCGACAATCTGTTTATTTTAACAGTTGTCGGTAATATGACATGTAGTGGCGCTGAAGTCTCTGAATAGAATAGAATAAAATAAAACAAATGTCGCCATCGGTGGCAATGTGTTTATTTTAACAGTAAGTTGTCAGTATAATATTAAGTGACGTGTGACGGTGAAGTATGAATATAATATAGTATAAAATTTATTTCCACCCTATTATATTACGTAACTGACCATTAACGGTGCGAAGTATTCGGGTGGGTCTGCTAGTTAATATGTATTTTCCCATCCTTATGAAATTTACAGAATATTTTATACACTACACTTTACATTAAGATCGGTGTTATTCAACGCGTGAAATCGAAAAGCGATTCACACATAACCTAAGAAGAGAGAGAGAGAGAAAGAGAAAGTGAGAGTTCCTTAGGGCTTAGCTATAGGCCCCATGTTATTCTTAATACCCACAGAAGCACAGTCTATTGCATTCTTTAAACATTTACGTATGGAACAGGAACTGCCTATAAGAAGTGTAGCCAAGACCGAAAAAAGGATAGATAGTTCCAAAGCGGATGAACCGAATTCAATGTGTTTTTTGTGTTTGTTTAGAAGCTGAGATTTACCAAATGATTCTCAGCCATGCGTGATGGAAATCGGGTTTTTAGAAAAAAAACATTTTTTTAAATTTTTTGTAAAAAAGTACTTTTTGAAAAGATATTTCATATAAAATTAACTACAGTCGACTGTTGATAATTTGACACTCAAGGAACCATAGAAAAATATCAAATTACCAAGAGTTCAAATAACCAAGAGGTAAGGAGGAGAAAAATCGAGTGAACAAGAGTTTGACCTTTTTTTACTCGCAATAGGGATGTTGACTATTTTTGGGAAAGCGTTTTAAATCGTGCATAAGTACCTAATACAGCCACAAATATTTATTATTTTTATTTAAATACAACTCAAACCTTAAAAATCATGTATTTTAAATCCCGTTTCAAATTTCGGTCCAAAACGCCAATACTAGTCGCGTGACGCCACCTGTTCATAGCAAAGGAGGCTCAAAAGTTTACACAGGAGCTACCATTCTATAGATGCGGTCACAAAGTAGGACGCTGTGCTCATAAACGCTAGTAAACTAATGAGATTATGAAAAAAATTTTCGTAATTCTTGTTATAAAGGATGAATTCTAAGTTTTCGAACTATTAGCCTTAATAAATACACTTTCCATGACGTTAAAACTCCTTGCAGTCTTTTTTAGAGAAATTTACGAATAAATTACACACTAAATATTAACCAAACAATGAAGTCTGTTGTCACGTGACTTGAGAATGATTTTATTAGGTTTTATTTATTAAATATTAATTAAATTTCTTAAAAATAAGGAAAAATATAGAGTTTTTTAGTATTTCTATCATAAAAACTACCACTTTTCGTTAAAATTATGTTTTTATTTGAACACAGTCAACATCCCTATTAAGGCATTTCCGGTGAAGCGATCTTTGTTTTTCAAAATCATCGGCAATGTCGATGGTAAATTGCCAAACTGTTTAGCGACATCATTTTTTAATTGTCGATCTCCACAGTTTGAATCACACGCTTTTTCTCACTTATGGAAAGACGCTCTTTCTTGAATTCATTTAAATAACACAAATCAAACATTAACATGACTCACTCTAACGTTTGAAGGAAGACTGGAATGCGAACTGCAAACTCACTCATATATCATTTATGTAAACAATCGACAGGTCTGTGCATGATAAACGCTTCAAATTATAGAGAGTAGGGAAGCCCGGACTTCAAATTATTGCATGTTGGCGGGCAAGATACTATTCCCTCAACTTCAAATTATCGTGGGGACCAATTAATCTTGATTTTATTCAATTTGTTGAGTATTTTTTAAGGAACCGGGAAAAAGTTTCGAATCAACGAGTGTCAAATTATCGAGAGTCGACTGTATTATGGTGGGTCGGAAAAGGATGGGAACCTATGTTCTAGGTCTAACGTCACTTAAGCAGGAAGAGCAAAGTCGGCAGAACCGAAATTAAATACATGCACAATTAAAGGCTAATCAAATGCCCTAATTAAAAATTTTCGGCTCCGCGCATTTTTGCAAAAATGACTGTTCTGCTAGCTTAAACTTAAGCCAGCAGAACATAAGCTAAAAAGTTGTTTAAACAACGGAAAAAGCAATTCCGATAGCACAGTAATTAACGGCTCATTAAAGGCTTCCTAAATACACTAATCGTTGATTAAATGCTCAGTTCCTTTTCTTTTGAAATTATGAAACGTCGCGACGCGGGATGAGAGTCAGCAGAGCATGGCGGGAAAACCATTCAACCTATGAAAATCGGTGTTCCAATCGTGTAGCCTTTAAAGGTTCATTAAAGGCTAATTAAATGCCCTAATTAGAAATTTTCGGCTCCGCGCATTTTTGCAAAAATGACTGTTCTGCTAGCTTAAACTTAAGCCAGCAGAACATGAGCTAAAAAGTTGTTTAAACAATGGAAAAAGCAATTCCGATAGCACAGGAATTAACGGCTCGTTAAAGGCTTCCTAAATACACTAATCGCTGATTAAATGCTCAGTTCCTTTTCTTTCAGCGATTAGTGTATTTAGGAAGCCTTTAATGAGCCGTTAATTACTGTGCTATCGGAATTGCTTTTTCCGTTGTTTAAACAACTTTTTAGCTTATGTTCTGCTGGCTTAAGTTTAAGCTAGCAGAACAGTCATTTTTGCAAAAATGCGCGGAGCCGAAAATTTTTAATTAGGGCATTTGATTAGCCTTTAATTGTGCATGTATTTAATTTCGGTTCTGCCGACTTTGCTCTTCCTGCTTAAGAGACGTGTTTTTGGCAACAATTTGATCAGCTTTTTTCACATTCCATAGGTAAATGTTCAAGAAGAAGAAGTATACAGTTTGCGTTAAGATGTTCCGTTGTGATTTATTTTCCTTCTCCCAATCACTCTCCAACTCATTTCCCCCCCATATCTTCTTCATCCTCTTATGTCAGTTATATAAATACGAATTCATAAAACTTAATTAGAGCACACCTTTCATTTTATATAGGGTTCTTTGCCGGGGTTTCCATAGAAATTGGTTTATATAAATTGAGGCCGTTTTTAATGAAAGAAAATTGTGCGGAGAAAGAAATTAATCTAAAAGAAATAAAGTATTTTTTTTAATTGTGTATGTTTTATATAAACGTGAATTCAACACACGTTTTTAATTTGAAAAATAAATCAACAAAATAAATATTGTCCTTACATCAGGATAAGAGAAAATTTTCCTATTGCCTCATCACTGAGGAGCGAGCTGCATTTCTGTTTTTCAGTTACGATATTCGTTCGTCAAATTTTTACAAAATTACTCCATTTTTACACTGTCTCTTTAATTTTACAATGTAAAGAAATTTTAATGTTTTGCACGGTTCAGCCATAAATGTCCTCAAAGCACTGCCGATTATTGCCAAATGTCCTTACCACTGCCAGTGATTGCCAAATGTCCTTAAACCACTGCCAATGATTGCCAAATGCCCTTAACCCTTCAATTCCCATTGTCACTTGTAGGTGACAGAAGTTTAATATTTGTTTTCTACCACACGGAGATTTTATTATTTAATTCCACTACCATTGTTGCAAAGCCAATAAGTAACACTATTAATATTTTTTTCTAACAACACTAGCCAAATGTCATCTGTCAAATATAATCAGATGTTTCGCGCGAAATTCGAGCAGTCTGTGTTTGTGTAATCTCTTGCGATAAAAAGTGAACTAAAAATGCCGAAACCGTAACTATTGTTATTTTTTCTTATTGCGTGTAATAAATAAATAAATAAGCTATTGCACAAATTTTTTTATTGGTAAAAGTAACTTTGAACACGTTTTTTACGACGTTGGAAATATGCCGTGTCACCTACGGGTGACACTGGGCATTATAATAACCGTTTACGCCGCAACGGAAGCTCTCAAAAGAAATAATTTTTCCCGTTTTTGCAACACTTTTCATTGATGCTCCGTTCCTACTGGTCGTAGCTTGATATTATGTAGCCTATAGCCTTTCTCGATAAATGGACTATCCAACAAAAAAATAATTTTACAATTCAAACCAGTATTTTCTGAGATAACCGCGCTCAAACAACCAAACAAACAAACAAACTCTTCAGCTTTATGATATTTGAATAGATAAGTGTTTTGTTTCTTTCAGATAAACTATTTTTATTATAAAGAAACTGATATATCTAAATATAAATAAATATCATTATAAATTCTAACGTTTTATTCTTACCGTAACAATAAGAAATAATCTGTGTCTGCTTCAAAGTCTTAATTTCACAACGCCCAGTGTCACCTGCAGGTGACACCCCCATAAAAGAAAATTGGGGTAGTTTATTTTTTATTTATATTTTTTCTTGTCATAACCAAATGTATATAAGGTATTTTATTTAAAAAGAAACCAAAAATCGTTATTAACTTGGACATGGGAATTGAAGAGTTAAAGCACTGCCAATAGTTGCCAAATGCCCTCAAAGTACTGCCAATGATTGCCAAATGCTCTGGAAGCACTGCCAATGATTGCCAAATGCCCTCAAAGCACTGCCAACGACTGCCAAATGTCCTTGAACAGATGCCATGTAATTTAAATGACGATCATAAATCTTTCAGAAAAAAAATGAAGTCATTACAAAAGATAATGATTACTAAATGTTTAACTAAAATCAAACCATCGTATAAATGAAAAAAAAATTACAAATTTCAATGACAGATTTTCCATCAGTTTCCCGTAACTTATTGTTTTATTCTATATTCAGATTTCAGAATAATTTAAGCAAACGTAGACGAACTGGAAGATTTGAAATTCAGTGTTGTGACACTTGTGAATTGTTTGCGAGTTAATATTTGAGGTTAATATATTTATAAAGATTTGAATCTTAATATGACAGTCACTAGTCTGTCAGTTGGTTGGTTAGAGCTGTATATGCTTATCTTTAACTGCGCAGAAGAACATGATATTCAAATTAAACTCTGACATCGCAGCGCTGTCTGAGTCTGCGTCCAAGAGGAAAAACCGCGTATGTTAAAGTTTCGGTAAAAAAACTGGCCAAGTACGAATAGAACTTGCATACGAAGGGTTCCGTACCACCTTCCAATATTTGTTAATTGTAACTGTACTTATGTTATAGTGTTAAAGCTGAATTTTATACAGGTTACTTGGGTAACTGTTAGAAGAGCCAAAAGTAGCCAGACAATTTCGGCAGTTCTAACCCCTAGAGTCTAGACAGTCAAACATATAGGGTAGCTGTAGGTGCGAGCGCGAGTAGATGCGAGTGAGATACTGTTACCAGATACCTTCAAGGCTGTCGGAAGGCTCTGAATTTAAGCCGAAAATAGGACTTCGACTGATAACTGATTGTAGACTTATTCGTCAACATTTTGCAAAAATTCTTTCTCTATAAGGAAGATAAAGGACAAATCTAGGTCTCTAATGGACTACTTGTGTAATTTATGTACGATTTACTAGAAAAAAGTTGGCATTAATTGTGCCAAAAAAACACACGTTTTCAATGTCACACTATGACCTTATTTCACAAAACTGTTCCATCACAAACCTAAAGTGACTCTTCCTTTTTCGGAAAAGTTTTTTATATCTACAAAATATTTCCAAAAATTAGAGTAATCAATTGACAGCGGCACCTTTGCAATAACATTTTTTGCCTCGTAGTTGGCATCAGCCAAAAATTGAAACGTGCGGATGATTTGAGCGAGACAGAGCTAAAGAAGGTCACACCCACAATACGTCTTTTGCCTACCTCGCCTCTTACCGCTGGGTCTCAGTACAAACTGTATGAAAATGGTCCAACACTGTTAAAAGGGTGGCGGTGTTTCTAAAAATATCGAAAAAATATCAGTAGGCCGTTTTGCTTTTTGGCCATAAATTTATAGAAGAGTTTTGGTATAGTGTAGTGTAACGATGGTGTAGTATAGTGTAGTGTAGCAGTACATGGACGGAGCTGCTGGAGCACGATATTCGGAGAAGAGATGAATACGTCACGCGGCTGTCATGAACTAAATATACTGGCGTATAAACAACTTTACTTATACATTGTGTGTAGCTCACGACATTGCTAAGTTGTGCTTACAGAGGACGTTTGTTGTAAACTTCCACTGCTGCTATCATTTATGATTGCAACAAGTTCGCATTGTTTCAGTTCAATATTGCCGCAGGCCATATACTGGCTGATTCATAATATCTCTGACAGATAAAAGGTCACATCTAAAAAACATGCTAATAGATAGGGAATTTTATCATATATATATTTTATCCACTGTCACCGTCGGGGTTCAAACCCGAATCTTTCCACTTAGATAACTTAAATAACTCAGATCTGAACCGGTTCAAAGAGCCGACTCCGACAGAAGATCCGTGAGAGCCGACGGATCAACGGATCCGCATAATTCAGTGAAACACTTAACACACAGAAGCACATTTTACACTTACGTATCAGTTCTTGCTTTGATGGATCTGTCAGCTCAAATGACTCATGCATCACATGTTTGGCTATGCATTTTTGATTCTATACAGGTCATGATATGATTGACTGAATTAGGTAGCTCCGTGGCAGACTGCAGTAACATATTCAGAACTCGGCTCTTTTTGAACCGGTTCAGTGAGCCGGCTCACATACGGAATCCAGATGCAAAGACGCAGATCACTAAAAAGACCCGCTTTTGCCATCTCTATTTCCACTTTCACGACGGAATGAGTTAATCAGTTACTCTACGGTGCGATATCTTAACAGTGAATTCTTCATAATAAAGCAATTGCAACATTAGATTCGCTACATGCGAGAGCTGTTTATATCGCTAGACAAGAATCATCACACTAGCGAGAGTATGAATGAATCAAGTAAATTTCCATTTTTTATTATTATTAAATCATTAATCTACCTTAGTACAATACGTAATGTTCACGTTCTGAAGCATTGCAGAATTAACATATTCTTATATTACCTACAATGATTTTAATGTGTAACTCAAAAATGTTTTTATATGCTTTTTAATTGATTTTGTGACGGTTTTGTATACGCTTAGTGTATTTTTGAAATAAATAAATATTCTATTCTATTCTACGTAATAAAAAAGTCGAACTCGCGAGAAGAGGGTTCCGTATTATTCCGTTTTCCGTGACTACTTTAAGACAAGATTATCGTTTAGGTTTCCTGTAAACCCGACTTTCCTTATTTTTACTTTTTTTCTTTTTTAAGTAAACACTTATTTGTTATTTATAGCGACGTTTCGTCCCTTGTTTGTGATTTTTTCAAGCTTTATAACTATTAAATGTTTAGATCAAGTAGATATAAAAGTTAAAATACACATGTAAATATAAATTTGAGTTAAACAATTGTTCTTAAAAAGTTTGTAATAATTCCGTTTTTTAAAAAATACTTTTTTAATGTTTTATGTTTGAACATCAACCGTAAATATAACTATAATCAACTATAAATAACAAATAAGTGTTTACTTAAAAAGTCCTTTTTCCCGACAAATCATTTTTATTTCCTTATTTTTTTTTTCAAATTTTTAGACTCAGTAGTTTCGAGGATAGGTGGGGCAAACTTATTAAATTATTATCATTGGTCCTTTATAAGTATGCGAAGTTTCAGTTTAATCTGACGTTTTGAAGTGGGTGAATTTCACGTTCAAAAATTCCAACACAAACAAACAAACAAACATACAGGTGAAGCTAATAAAAGCGTGTTAAAAATATATACAGTGTGTTCATTTCAAAAGTATCCACCCTTAATAACTCCTAACCTGATGTGATTATTGTTTTGAGTGAAAACACGTCGATTTAGATATCGAGGAGGAAGTTCAAAAATGGAACCTAGAGAATTTTAGGTTTCATCCCCTAGCTCCCAGCCACCCCCACTTTGAAATTTCAAATGGCACCCCCTACCTTGTGATGCATCATTTGAAAGGGCATAAAATTCTCTATTCAACCATGATAAAAAAAAATGAAATCGATCGATTGGTTCTTAAAATAGACTACACAGAAGATGGAAGGTATGAAATCAATTATTATTAGCAAAACATTGCGGATTGGATACACTGTTGAATTCAACAAACATTTCGCTTATTTAAAAAATTCGTTAGTTTTACTTGTTAATGACAAAATATTCGTTGTTTTTTTACCATTCCAACTCCAGAAGTAGAGACTAGTAATAATTTAGATCAAAAACACTTTTCAAAAAAAAAAAATTGGAAAAAGTCTGTTCGTCTGTTGTCTATTTGTGTATGCATGGGAATTTATTGAACACTTCTCTTACTAGAGTTCTTCATGTCAAATGTTTCTATTTTTGCTCCTAATTCGTTTTCTCAAATAATTTTTTTTTATATTAAGTAGACGAAGGGGGAGCTCCTGAACCGTTTTGTCCAAAAAATAGAGGGGGTAAAATTCGACATAAAAAAATTAAATATATAAATAACAACTACGACTAAAGACGTCTTACTTCCCACTCGAGCTTATGTGGGTAAGGCTTACACATTTTTTTCTAATTTATTTTTTACTGACGAGATGTATTTTACAAAGGGAAGAAAGCGCCCAAAGACAAACAACGAAAAAAGCACTGAATTTTGAACATCAATTACAAAGAAAGAATTAAAAGCTCGAGGCAAAATAAGTAAATAAAATAAAAATTGATATTATCAAAAAATATTTCTGTTTTAACTTTTATGTTTGCTCAAAAAACATTATCATTGTATGAGTTTTGTTAATTCATTTCGTATTTCAATTTATTTGAACATGTTTACATACTTTTTTTAAACGAAAGAAATTTAAAAAAGCTCTGCTATAAGAAAGATATTTTTTCTTTGTTCTACTCTCTATAAAATAGCTGCTTCGCAATCATTACACACTAGTATGGTAATGCCAAATCCAGTAATAATTTATGTTTAGTAAGTATAATAGCCCACTATGTTTTATTTTGGTTTAGAAAATAAATTGGAAGTGAAATTTGCATCATATGTACCGAATGTTTGTAAATTTTATGCGTTATTATATTAAAGAATACTATTATGGTAAAACAATATTGTTTTTGGTTCTCTCCATATAACGACAACTCTTTATAATGCCAGAAAGTGCGCAGTCCCTTCAGCGTCGCTATGTAAAGTTTACACTGTATATTCCAAGGTGATTCGTCAAACATTGCGATCTGTAAAGCTCGGACGTACGTACGTACAGACCAACCGTCAACTGCTGTTCGCGATTTTCATATACAGTTTTCGAAGTAATTATTAACTCGAATCAATCTAGAAATGGTTCCATTCTATAGAACAGAATCTCCTCTTTTCAGAAAAAAACTATTTTAATGGATTTCGTGCGAATTAACCTAGATATAACTTATATGAACGAAACTCAGCTCTGACGCGCAAAGCGTTAATAGACCACATTCGCTAGTCTAGTTAGCGGATGTGAAATGAAGACAAAAAATGACAATAAATAGCATATATTAAAATGAATAGTCATCACAACATGTTAATATTTATTCAGAATAAGAAGTTTTTGAATAAAAAAGCAGTTTCCTAAAATAAAAAAGTTCAGATCTAATCTATACACATATGTGAAAACACAATTGTTCAATCTCAGACAAAAAGAAAAAAAATGTATAAAAAATGTTAATAACCGTAAAAAACGGGATATTGTGGCGACTCAGCCCTATGCCTGTTGTTGCCTGGTGTGTAACAGTACAGTCAAGAACAACATTTCTTTGGAACATTAGTATAATACGCGCCATGGTTCTGAAACGTTCTGAAGTTAGCTGCAAATGGAGGCTTGCACAGGTACAGTCGGTTGAAAAACTACAAATTCGCGCTATACTATTATTTTTAATTTTTCTTAAATCTAAAGGTCTAATTCCTTGCATAAAGTCATCCAAAAAATTATTTTTCGTGCTTGTCTATGCAAAACTGTATTAGGCATCTCGATCAATTAAGGCTAAAAGATGCTATTGCAAGGGTGCCACTGTCAATTAATTACTCTAATTTTTGGAAATATTTTGAAGATTTAAAAAACTTTGCCGAAAAAAGGAAGAGTCACTTTAGGTTTGTGATGGAATAGTTTTGTGAAATAAGTACGAATAAGGTCATAGTATGACATTGAAACGTATGTTTTTTGGCACAATTAATGCCAACTTTTTTCTAGTAAATCGTACATAAATTACAAAAGTAGTCCGTTAGAGACCTAGATTTGTCCTTTATTAGTGTATTTGCCATAAGGCAACATACACTATTGGCGTCGGTCGGATGGCAGGACCTAGGGGTCGGACCAAAATTTCTCGACGTTTCATAACCTCCTAAACACTTTGGCACCATTTTTAAAAATGTTTATATATATATGTATATATATATTTATATATATATATATATATATATATATATATATATATATATATATATATATATATATATATATGTGTGTGTGTGTGTGCGGGCAATAACTTTCGAAAGAGTTAATTGATTTTAACGAAATTTGGCCCACGTGTTGAAATCCATCACCGCAAGAAGCCTATTTAAAATGGGCGTAATCGGGCTATTTTAAGGGTAGTTTTTAGGGGTTGAAAAACGTTTTTGGGCCTCAAAATACCGAAAAAATTCTCCGAATCGTTTCAAAATTGACATTTAACCTTCCAGTAGTAATTAAAAAATGTCCCTAAAATTTTAAAAAAATCGGCCCGACAGGACCGGACTTAAAAATTTTATGAAAACACTACTTTGCAGATAGTGAATTATTTACTGAAAGTTGTATATAATTTGGTATAGAGCTTCGATTGATAATAATATTGCAATTAAGAAAAAAAAAGTTATTTTAAATGGTGTATTAAGGAGTCAATTTTTTTATTTTGCCGAAAAACCATCTTAAGTTCGCATAATAAAGCCACACTGCCTGTATTATCAAATACACTATATTGTCGGCAGGGTTTTGGCACTGCGACCCGGCTTTTTCTTCCTTACAGAGAAATAATTTTTGCAGAATGTTGACGAATAAGTCTACAATCAGTTGACAGCCGAAGCTCTATTTTTGGCTTAAATTCAGAGCGTTCCGACAGCCCTAAAAATACGACTTCTGTTATTTGGACTGTGACGAGTGTTTTTCCTAATTAGTTTTACCAGGAGACAAACTGAAAGTGACATTTGGGCTGACATGCTTGATCTGCTGGACGGAAAATAAGATTTAGTTTTTGCTCGCGACTATACTTATGTGTGGTTTGACGCGTATACCATATATAAATAAAGATTTTGGGAAGAAACTGTTTTTGCCACAACTTGATGTGTGATGCAGGCTGTCTACCAGTTGGTTCAGTGGCGGCCGTCTTGTATTCCTCCATTTTTTTCTCGTTACTTTTGAACTCGACGGTCAATCAAGCAGACCTAGACGGCTACTTTGGGTGCAAAGATTATAGAATCGCATTAAAAAAAAATTGCATCAGCAAGCAGATTTCTGTAATTTTGTTTTTATTTGTAGATTTTTCGGGTATTTCTGACGATGGTTTTTTAGGATTTCTGTATGTTTATTTGTTCTTGACAATGGATGAACCGATTTACATAAAGCTTGGTGCAATATAAATTGGTGCTTTAACTTAAAATATAGATTAGCTACATCCGTCTATACGAATCTCATTAAACTCGACATAAAATCAAGTAAGTCTACTGCCAAGATAGACGTTTCCGCGAGCGAAATCGCGGAAAGAGGCTAGGTTAATATAAAATAGAATTCATACAGAATGTAGATGTTTAAATAAATCATTAAAGTATTCTCGTTACTCCGAAAAAAATCGATAACGTAAAAAATATTGATCTAGGAATTTTTAGGTACAGAGAACTTTTTGTAAAAATCTTGTACCTCCTTCCAAAAGCGACTAAAAAAAATAAAAAAATTATGAAGTCGCCGTCAATTTATTTACTACAACTTTTTATATACTTTTATTAAAATGGCGTCGACCTCCAATTTTTGAAGTTTAACTTCTTTAGCAACGTATCTGTTTGAAAAATGTAAGAAATCGAGGGGAAGTAGAACTACCAATAAAGGTGAAGTTAGTTTCAATTTGGCCGCCTATGCCTGGGCAGCACTGTGCTTCCTGTAGTTGTATCTTCGGTATCCAGTCTGCAAACGTGGCATTAGCTCCAACTACAATACAATACAACCCACACGTATAACAAATAGCAATCAAATTATCTAAGAGGCGACGTTTTAAGACAAAGACGATTAACTACTGTGTTCCCAACCGAAGAAACTATGTACATTAGGAATTGTAATCCAGCGGTATTTTCAATCCAGCTGGATTTGTGCTGGATTAAAGCAAATCCAGCTAGATCCAGCATTAGTCAATTTTTCAAATAAATGTAACGAGTATTTAAGGTCAAATGGGGTAAGAGCATATTTGGGCTAAGTGCATTTTCAGCGATTAAAGTCTTAATGGTGAACAATTTAATTATTTAGAAGTCGCCATTTATCGCAAGTAAGGTTAACTATGCTGAAGTGTTATATGGGCCATCTATATCTTATATAGTTTGCGCGCCATAAATTAAGTAACATAACTTCCAAATTGTCATCGAATTTTGCTAAATATTTGTTTTGTATTTGAGTTGAATGTTGGAAAATTGATCGTGTACAGTTGCAATTTTTGGTGAGCAGGGTAACAATAAGTTGTATTTTTCATCAAATATATTAGTTTGTAGAATTTTAAAAGTTTTCAATTAATTTTGTGTGATGATGCACTTACCCCTTGTAAATTGACTGTTGGGGAAAGTGCATCCTCGCTAACTGGGGAAAGAGCGTTATAGTCTGGTCTTTCTCCACTAGGCAAAATACGGCTATATGACACCATATTACTTATACACACCGTTTTTTCATATTAGTTCAGCAATTACATTCGAAAATCTGATCGAGGGAAAAACAATGGAAAAATATGGGTTTGGGTTGAGTCGTAAAGAAGTCCTGAATTTAATTGGTGATTACATAGAAATTAATAAAATTCAAACTTCATTTCATAATGGTGTCCCAGGCGAAGACTGGTGATTATAATGTGCTATGAAATGAGATGTATTATAATTTAAATTAATTACAAACACTTAATGAATATTTTTTTAAATTATCTAAAGAATATGTTGGTTTCCGCACATTTTTTCTTCATTATTTAGACTGTTTAGTTTGCAGCGTAGTACAAGGGGCCATTTACAAAAATGTATGTATGTTTATTGGAAGGTTTTAAAGCCTATTTCTCAAAGATGGTTCGAATTAATTAAAAAATTAAAATAGTTCTCTGTAGCCAAAAAACAATATTTTTATGCACTCACCTCACACGTAATCTGGTGTATTTAAATGGCGTGGCATAGAGTGAAAATGCACTTGCCCCAATGACCGGGGAAAGTGCATATTGCTTAACGATATTAAATATAATTTTTTTTTAAACTGAAATATTTCAGTACTGCATCATGGCTCTGTATGAGTATGTTCAAAACATTCCAATAATATAGGTAAAAAAAGTTGACAGCCAAAAAACATAGTTAAATAGTATTATCAATATTGTAAAGTAGAACTAATATTTTTTCAGTATGCTCTTGACCTTACATTTATTTGAAAAATCAATTAATGCTGGATCCGTGCTGGATGCAGCTGGATTTGCTTTAATCCAGTATAAATCCAGCTGGATTGAAAATGCCGCTGGATTGCAATCCCTAGATGGGACACACTTTTGTTTAGCCAACCTAATGCCGTTGGGTAGGTAATAAAATGTCCTTTCATTTAAAATAAAATCATTAAATAACAGATGGAAGCATATATTTATTGTCGGATCTTAGACTAAGATCACAGACTGGGTGATTTGGTTAAAAACTTCCTGCAACGTTGGATCCGTTCAGTGAATACACTTGTTAGAGATGGGAAAAACGGGTCTTTTTAGTGATCTGCATCTTTGCATCTGGATCCCGTATGTGAGCCGGCTCACTGAACCGGTTCAAAAAGAGCCGAGTTCTGAATATGTTACTGCAGTCTGTCACTGAGTTACCTAGTTCAGTCAATCATATCACGACCTGTATAGAATCAAGAATGCATAGCCAAACAGGTGATGCATGAGTCATTTGAGCTGACAGATGCATCAAAGCGAGAACTGATACGTAAGTGTAAAATGTGCTTCTGTGTGTTAAGTGTTTCACTGAGTTATGCGGATCCGTTGATCCGTCGGCTCAAAAAAAAAGTGAGTCGGCTCTCACGGATCTTCTGTCGGAGTCGGCTCTTTGAACCGGTTCAGATCTGAGTTACCCAACACTAACACTTGTACGACTGTCGTCTCTTGTAGAATCTTATTTACCCTTTTCTAATAATACCTATATATAAAGGGATCTACCTCTATACATAACATACTAAACTAGACTTATATAAAGTTGTATGAAGTTGATGTGTTGTAACTGTTGTTGCTTGGAACTCCTCCGTACTGCGTGTAAGCTTAGACCATTTTAGTAAATATAGACTAAGCATAAGGCTTATTTGTTTGAAGCTAACATCTGCCGTTCTTTATTTAAAAATCACAGATTAGTTATTATCAATTTAAATACTTAGACTGATGCTCGGTTGCAGAAAGCGTTGTCAAAAAATCTGATTTGATAATGACCTTAGTTTGTGAGCGTACGTATTCTCCACATGAAACGCATTGTAGAGTTTTAAATCGATCATGTTCGAAAAATAATTGTTTGGTTGAAACAATAATCCTCTTAAGGTAGTTGTCGTGGTTAAGGCACACCGTCAGAAAATTCTTAATTTTCGTATACTTATTAAGGACATGATAATACAATTACCCTGAAAATTTGAAGTCGATCGACCGTATATAATCCGAAATAAATTCAATTAAAATTTCGATAATTAACATTGATTGTATACCATCTCTGTAGTTCTGAACCAGTTTCTTATCTATAAAAAAAGAACTAACTGTCAGAAACTTTCCAAAAACTGACAGTCTTTCAATGCATTTGTTATGAGTTTAAAAAAAAATAAGACATTTTTTTTGACCGTCTAATTATTTATAAAAAACGGTTTAAAGTGCAACAATTTTTTAGGAAAGTATACATGCATATGAATACTGTATGGGTTACGTTTCCACGGGTACAGTCTTGCGTACAAATTATGGATCACTTAGCTACAAGCTAGTATACTTTTGTGGCGCGTATAATCTTTAATTTTTTGACAATATTGTACCACGACAACTACCTTAAATTGTATATACATGTATTTAACCTTTAACTACTGACGTGGGGCCTCTCAGGCCTTGAGAAAGTAAAATTGTTTAATTACTCCCTTCACTCGCGCACGACACACGCGTACCTTCGAGTTTAGTTGCGCCGAGGCTGTCAACGGCTATGCGCGCAATTTCGGTAAGTAAATTCATTTTGAAGTTTCTCTTGGGCCTAATTCGCCATAATTGATTTTTGTTCTCATTATAGTATCATAATTACTGATGTGCCATTTGCTAGAAAGACTATTTAAAATTAAGATTGTAAGTTTTGTAAGTTGATTTGTTGATTTTTTTAAAATAATTTTAAATACTTTGTGATTTATGATCTCATGTGATTTTTGCCAAAAAATGCTAAACTGAAGTAATAGTTATTTATATTTTATGTCCTTAAATTACATTAATTAAATTATAAACAAATAGATTATACAAAAATAATTTTATTTTATTTAAATATATCCACTAAAGCTAATTTTATATATATATATATATATATATATATATATATATATATATATATATATACACGGGCCTCTGAGGTCTCCACGTCAGTGTTTACGTGAAATTAAGTCCACCTAAGTAGTTAAAGGTTAACATCGTTTTTTTGTACAATTTCTACTTTGAAACAATTTTTTTGTACGCAAGTTAATCAAAATTTTGCTTGAAAAGCGATCTTTTTCTATGTAAATCAAGCATTTGTTTTTGTGTGAATACAATACGAAAATACGAAAAAAACGAACGACTTACGAAAAACGAAAAAAAATGAAACTTATAACCTTCATACAAATTTTACTAATTTCTAAATACTTTTGAAAATGCTATAAAGTTAGCGAAACGTCAAGTTTTAATATGTTTAATTGTACTAATTTTTGACAATTAATTCAAAAATTGTAATATTATAGTTTTTGAATAAAAAAAAGGCAAATAGACTGGATTCCAAAACCTCTTTTTATATCAATGTTAATCTGCCAGTCGTAATAAATTCAATAATATATATACAATCTAATGTTCTAAACAACAGGGAGTTCCACAACGACATTAGACTACTCATGCAATATATAAAATATGGTCACAATCTAAAACCATTGTCAAATAAAATTTTTTGACAATGCTTTCTGCAATCCGGCCTTGCTATTGATGCTTATTGAAGTAGGGGGAGATAAACATTGGAAGCAAATAGTTGCCAATGACTATTAGGCCAGGTTTGGCATGTGTGTGGCCCTAGTCTTATATCAATAGTTCCAGCTGTAACAATAGATCACTCTTTTTTATATAATATCACAACATTCAAGTTGGCAAAGTTTTCGCAAACTCGGCACGTGTCAACCATGTTGTATACGCCATTGTTTTATCGACTAAATATTATGAACGATTTATCTCAAAACTTGTAAATCTTATTATATGTTCGGCGTGTGCCAGGCTTTCATTCTTATTAGTAAAACAGGATGCTAGTATTATGTGTCAAATATATCACTCTAATTTTTACAAATAATGCATCTACTTTCAGTTGCGTCATTTCAAGAAGCAGTGCCTCAAATTAAACTAGAATAAAAAAACTAAGACGGCACGCTTTTATGCACCAAAAAATGCAAAATAATTTAGGGATGGAACAAGCGCGCGCATAATCGAGTTTTGACTTTGGAATCGACTTCAAATTCTTTGACTCTTGAAGTCGATTAATCATCTCTGATAGTCGACTTTTGTGACTTAAGTCGACTTTTTAGAAATTTAGTAATTCGTGTATACAAACTTAGATATTTTAATATTTTATTAAATTATGAACGTACAAACGTTAGACGCAAATGGAGGCTTGCGCAGGTATAGTCGCTTGAAAAACTACGAACTCGCGCTATATTATTATTTTTAATTTTTCTTTAATCTAAAGGTCTAATTCCTTGCTCTAAAGTCATCCATCCTGGTCGTACTTGAGTGTGGGACTTTGGGGGTTCTCAGCAGCAAATTATCATCTGAATCACCGTATTAGGCATCTTGAACAATCAATGAAACAATAATGGCGTACTGGACTGTACTTTATAGCGGGAAAGCGACAATTGACAAGACAACGAATATTAACCAATCGCCGACGAGTACACATACTGTGCCGGTAACTGGGAGGTGGTAGGAATCTTCCTTTCCCACAAAACAACCAAAATATGCATTTGCGACGCTGTTTGTGACTAACTTCAGAACCTTGTAGAACCGTAGCGAGTATTATACTAAGTAATGTATAAAAATGTCGAAAAGTCATCGAGTGAGAATCGATTCTAATCGATTCGAGACAGGCTCAACTCGACCCTAAAAAGTCGATTATTTTTATCAAAAGATCGATTCGTGTATGCGCAAAAATAGCCTGTTTCTCCAAATTTGAGAATGCTTGAGCCATCTTAGAGAGTAAATCAAACAAAATGAATTAACAAAACTGTAGCGATCGCTCGACAGATTGTTAACCTGTCGATATGTATTTGTTTCAACAAATTTTGTTTTACACGGCACACTTTGATAACGCCAAAAAGCTATTTTGGTCAGTTTAGTAGCTTCTGATTGGTTTAGATATAGGATATGCTATGTCAAATTATTCAGAAAAATAAGCAGAATTCGAATAACTGAAAATCAAAAATGCCGTCTATAAGAAAAACCAAAGTTCATGTCAATATCTCATTATGTAGTGGAAATAAAAAAATTAAGCCTACGCCACTGAAAAGACCTTAAAAAGTTATCAAAGAATGGTTTATGAAATTTTCAAATATCTTCATAAATAAAAAAGTTATGGCCAGTTTTCATAAATGGCAATATTCACTATTTTCTGAATAAATTCATAGGGTGTCAAAATTCAATTGTTTTTTCGACGGGACGTTAATGAGCCCAATTTTCTGCACTACTTTGCCCATTTAACCGACTGTCTATCTCCACTAATAACAAAGTTACCCATGTTAGCCAACGTCGGTTGAGACACCCTGTATATATATATATATATATATATATAAACATTTTTAAAAATGGTGCCAACGTGTTTAGGAGGCTATGAAACGTCGAGAAATTTTGGTCCGACCCCTAGGTCCCGCCATCCGACCAACACCAATAGTGTATGTTGCCAAATGGCAAATACACTAAAAATCGATCATAAATTTCGGAAACTCCTAACTTTGCCAGGCCCTGAGAATCGAATATCTCCAGCTTGAGTCATTTGTCGGATAAAATCATCCAATAAAATTTCTTTGTATTGTCAATTGTTTCAATTACTGCTGCTTTCTATATAATTAATCCAATTATAAAAATTTGTTGTGTTTTTTTAAAAGGTACGTGAATTTTCAGTTCTTTAACTTTTAACGAGTAATTTAGTAAATGTATTTCTCTGAAAAATATCTTCTTTAATAGAAATTAATTTGTCCTCGAGAATTTGTATATTTAAGTAGGCTATTATAAGAAATTACGTAATTAAATTGTTTACAATTTCTTTTCGGATTTTCAGTGGACAGTCAGAAAGAAAAGCTAACTAGAAAGCTTTAGAATTTTAATGATAATAAATTTGTTTCTATAATAAAATGCTTTTTTCGGGTGAATACGTCAGAGTTGTTTGTTTTTTTCATAGCGGTATTTCTTTTGCTATTCCAACCCACTAGTGCAGAATGCTCTTAATTTAGGTCAAAATTCATTTTTCAAAATTTTACATTTTTTTTCGTTTTGAGGTCCCCTGAATCCAAAAAAATATATTTTTGGAAAATGTCTGTTTGTCTGTTAGTGTGTGAACACGATATAGTTCAAACGGATGAGCGGATTGAAACTAAATTTTGGGAAGATATTTAATATGCAAATATCCTATTCTTTTTGGGGAAAATTGACGCAGGCACAGAAGAGATATATGCTATAATAATAATAGCTTGTAGCTAAGTGATCCATAATTTGTACGCAAGACTGTACCCGTGGAAACGTAACCCATACAGTATTCATATGCATGTATACTTTTCTATAAATTGTTGAACTTTAAACCGTTATTTATAAATAATTAGACGGTCAAAAATTTTTTCTTATTTTTTTTAAACTCGTTTACAAATGCATTGAAAGACTCAGTTTTTGGAAAGTTTCTGACAGTTAGTTCTTTTTTTATAAATAAGAAACTGGTTCAGAACTACAGAGATCGTATATACAATCAATGTTAATTATCCAATTTTTAATTGAATTTATCTCGAATTATATACGGTCGATCGACTTCAAATTTTCAGGGTAATTGTATTATCATGTCCTTAATAAGTATACAAAAATTAAGAATTTTCTGACGGTGTGTTTTAACCACTACAACTACCTTAAGGTAAAAATATTATTTTAATGGGTACCTATATTATGGGGGTAACATTTTTTTTATTTTGTCCAAAGGCAAACAAATTCAAATAATAGGCACACTGCCTGTATTAGCAAATACACAATATTGTCTGCAGGGTTTTGGCACTGCGACCCGAGTTTTTTTAAAAGTTGGTATTAGTTATTTTTAGACGCGAAGCTTATCAATATTTTATAATCAATAAGACTTTCAATAAAGACGTGTAGAATGTATAATATATAGATATTAGATTGGTCTTCATCCATCACTTATACCATGAAAGGTTACAATATAATGTGTAATTAATTGACAGTAGACATAACATCAGCACGGCGTACACTGAATGAGCAACACCAATAGAAGCAGCAGCTGTCTTGTCAAGTTAACAAGTTACGTAATAAACTAATAACCAATGTAAACAATGTAAGCGTTGCACATAGATGAATCGCTATTCGTTATTGTAGGGCTCCTTTTACAATAGCTTCTGTTTAGTTTCCGACTAAACTAAGATTCATTCGAAGCCGGAAGAAGCTAGGAAAAATACTTATTATTAGTGCATTTGCCATACAGCATAGGTCGGATAGTGGGACCAAAATTTCTCGACATTTCACACCATTGACGCTATTTATGTACATTTGTACCAAACAAATAAAGATTTCTATCTATCTATCTATCATTCTAATCAACTTGATTTTTGAAAATGTTTATTATATAATATAAATTATTATAAAGATAAAGTATTAATTAAATTCCTTGAAAATAAGGAGGAATATTGTAAAATAATAAAATAAAATATCACAAACAATGTTTTATTTCCACTTTACTTTATTTACCGTCAGAACGTTTTCGAACATTAACTGTTCATTATCGATGACATTGTCATCGATAATGAACAGTTAATGTTCGAAAACGTATTTTATTTTATTATTTTATAAATATGTCTTTCCACAAAGTTACACTCGCTAATTTCGAAAATTTAAAAATATTGTGTTTTTTAGTATTTCTATCATAGAAACTACCAATTAACGTTAAAATGATGTTTTTATTTGAATACAGTCAACATCCCTATTATTGCTATTCCTTCGTCGGAGCGACTTTTTTTTATCTATCGCGCAGTCTATTCTCGATATCAATGATACCAACATAATATGCAATTGTGAATTTAAGTTTATAGTTAACGTTGACCAATCATCTGTTAATATCCGTTCTCTGTTTCGTATCGTGTTATTGTGAATTTATCTTTATCTGTGCAATAACAACCGGTTGACCAATCGCAACTGTTGTACAACGTCTATCAAATGAAAACGACAAGGACACTGATGTATAGTGGTGCCCTTTATGGGGTTGTCAATTTGCTCTGTATTTCTTGGCCCCTTGTAATCTGTATTATGTACCTACTTGGTTGCTCTCATTTCCGGTTGTGTATTCGTAGCGCGACGCAATTCACATTTTGAAATATCGACAACGCTCTGAATTTAAGCCAAAAATAGAGTTTCGGCTGTCAACTGATTGTAGACTTACTCGTCAACATTCTGCAAAAATTCTTTCTCTATAAGGAAGATAAAGGACAAATCTAGGTTTCTAATGGACTACGTTTGTAATTTATGTATGATTTACTAGAAAAAAGTTGGTATTAGTTGTGCTAAAAAAACACACTTTTTCAATGTCACACTACGACCTTATTCGTACTTATTTCACAAAACTGTTCCATCAGAAACCTAAAGTGACTCTTCCTTTTTCGGAAAAGTTTTTTAAATCTTCAAAATATTTCCAAAAATTAGAGTTATCAATTGACAGCGACACCCTTGCAATAGCATCTTTTAGCCTCGTAGTTGGCATCAGCCAAAAATTAAAACGCGTGCTTGATTTGAGCGAGACAGAGCTAAAGAAGGTCACACCCACAATGTGTATTTTGCCTACCTCGCCTCTTACCGCTGGGTCTCAGGACAAACTGTGTGAAAGTGATCCAATACTGTTAATAGTAGGAGAACTGTTAGACATTTTTGGGTAGGTGTTTGAGACACTGTGAAAATTTGTACAATACGTCTTTAGTTATATCCGAATACAAAAACACAGACCTGGCTGAAGAATAGCAAGGCTCAAATTTTTACATTAGCAACGTTTTTTCGCAGTTAAACACCCTTGAGGCATTTACATTTAAAAACACTTTGAATTTCTACAAAAATGATTATTAAATTATTTCTCGACGATCGTTACGGACAATATATGTTTTTTTTACTTTATGTTTTATTAAACGACGTATCCATAATTATGATACGTTTCAGGTTATCCATGGACATAATACAAGGAATAATTCTAATATTATTTTACCAAAATCGACACTAACGTTGTTTAATAAGAGCGCCGAATATCACGCTCTGAAAATGTTTAATGAATTGCCACAGAGTTTCAAAAATCTGGACATTTCTAAATTTAAAAGAGAATTAAAGGCTGCTCTTCTTAAACAATGTCTGTATAAGATAGATGATTTAGTTATAAATGAATAAATGTAAACATATCTTTCTTTTGACGAATCCTATACATATTTGTATGTCTTTGAATCAATAAAATTCTATTCTATTCTAAGTCCATCCTCAGGAATTAAATTAATGTTTTAAATTCCTGAGGATGGACTTATTGTCAGAAACGATCGTCGAAAAATAATTTAATAATAATTTTTGTAGAATTTTAGTTCGGGCGAACTTTTTAACCGACTTCAAAAAAGGAGGAGAAGTTCTCAATTCGGTTGTATTGTATTGTTACGCGATTACTCCGCAAATTATGAACCGATTTGAAAAATTTCAACGCCATTTTATTCAGAATGCTACCGGATTGGTACAATAATAGTTTTTATTAAAATCGATTCATCCGTTTTAAATGACATCAAATAAACATATTTTTATGTGAATGCTACCTCATATCGCCAGCATTTGTGAACCGATTTTGATGATGATTCTTTTCTTATTTAATAGAGCATACCTTCAGGGTGATTCCACATAAATTTTACTTAAATCGATTCAGAAGTTTTTTTATTGTAATTTACAAACAAAGCATCTACGAAATATTCTTACAAAAATGTGCGAAATCAAATCCACTTAAAAGTGAAAATAAAAAAGCTTAAAAAAATGTATTAACCTCCTTCAAAAAAGTCACTAAAAAGATGAAAATAATGAAATTTTGAGGTCGGAGCCAATTTTATTACTAAAAAGTAAAACTTTTGATTACATATATGCTTTTTAGTGTATTTGCCAAATGGCAACATACACTATTGGCGTTGGTCGGATGGCGAGACCTAGGTGTCGGACCAAAATTTCTCGCCGTTTCATAACCTCCTAAACACTTTGGCACCATTTTTAAAAATGTTTATATATATATATATATATATATATATATATATATATACGTATATATATATATATATACATATATATATATATATATATACATATATATATATATATATATATATGTGCGGGCAATAACTTTCGAAGGAGTTAATTTGATTTTCTCGAAATTTGGCATACATGTTGGAATCCATCACCGCACGAAGTCTATTTAAAATGGGCCCAATCGGGTCATTTTAAGTGTGGTTTTTAGGGGTTGAAAAAAGTTTTTGGGCCCAAAAATACCGAAAAAGTTCTCAGAATCGTTTCAAAATTGAAATTTATCCCTTTAGTAGCAATTAAAAAGTGCTCCTAAAATTATAAGCAAATCGGCCCGACAGGACCGGACTTACAAATTTTATGAAAACACTAGTTTGCGTAAACGAATCTACTTACTGAAGGTCGTATTTAATTTGGTGCAGATGTTGGATTGATAACAATATTTCAACTAATAAAATTATTATTGTAAGGGGTGTATTAAGGGGTTCAATTTTTTTTTATTTTGTCCAAAAACAATGTAATAAAGCCGCAATACCTGTATTAGCAAATACACTATATTGTCGGCAGGGTTTTGGCACTGCGACCCGGGTTTTATTAAATTGGCGCTGACCTCAAAATTTCATTATTTTCTCCTCTTTAGTGACTTTTTTGAAGGAGGTTAATATATTTTTTTTAAGTTTTTTTATTTAAGTTCTGGGGTCCAATTGGCTGGAATTTTAATACTGCGTTGGATATTCCGAATATGCCTCCCGGTTTACTTTTAGAGTACACAACAATCATGAATTAGTAAATAGTATGCATTTCTGTAAGTGGTTTGTTTCTTGAATTCGCTTCCTTCACAGATATAAGCAAAACGCAGTCCCGGATTAAGCCAGAGTGGGGCCTGTAGCAAATTCTGGCAAGGAGCCCTTGGGTTGCTTTAGGTTCTCAAGTTTAGGGTATTAAATAAAACAAAACTGTTACAAATAAACTTTTCTGGATTTAATATGGGCAAATTAAGAGATAACACTTTCAATATCGACTTTTTTAAGCAAATCATGCTCTATATTCAACAAAGTGAGATGATTAAGACGTTCTTGGCCCATCGTGTTCCTTAATTCATTTTTAATACGTTTTAATGTTGAAAAAGAACGTTCGCCACTGCAGTTAGTGATCATGAGAGACAAGTAAATGCGCAAGGCAATTTCTAAGTTTGAGAAACACGATTCTAAAGAATTATTTAATAAAAGTTTATAACATTGCTGTTCCAGAGGCTCCTGTTTCTAAGCGCTTCGCGTTTAAGGCATGCAAGATATTTTATACGCTCCTATTTAAATTAATATTTTTTTATTACGGTCAGACAGGCGTTGGAGCGCGGGGTCCCCAAATTCGCGGGGCCCGTAGCATTTGCTACTCTTGCTACGTGGCTAATCCGGCACTGGCAAAACGTAAGTACGATGAACAAACGAAACACATCTCACGTCACGTTTTGGTTTTCGCTGTCCGCTTGCTAACTCGTGACGGGCGACTAAAAACTTTGGCTCATTTCATAGATAAGTCCTTGGGTTTCGTTCATGTGCATATCAAACTGCTTTTGAGTTATTTTTGACGTATTATTATGCAGGGCCCTCTTTCCCTCTGGGCACGATGGGGCCCCCTAGTTCTTGCCAGATCAACATTCTATAACTGTTGCTGTCGACAAATATCATATATAGATAAATTTTTTAATAATTTATTTGTTAATTATTGGTTTGCTTAGTAATAAATCTTTTTTTTAAGAAAAAATAGTCTTCCGTAATAGTCATAGGGGCCCCGTTAACCTATACTGCCCAGGGCTTCCAATAGGTTAAAGACGGCCCTGTTATTATGGTATCATGGCATTTAACTATGTGGACCAATTTTATGATGATTACTAATATCGATTTTTGTTAAAAAAACATTTACGAAAAGCAAATAAAAAATCAGGAGTAAGAAGTTATGTTTGTGATGAGGAAGGATCCTCATTTGACATATTTTGTTTTTTGTGAAGAAGTCATCTAATGTCTTTTGCCTTTTTCTGTTCCACCGAGCTGGGTAGAGTAGTGGTGACAGCACTGGACTCGCATTCGGGAGGTACGGGTTCGAATCCCGGCGGGGGCAGATGTGGCTGGGACTTTTTCCTACTGCCTCTCGCCGAGAAACGGTAATTCCTGTACCGGCCATCTTGATTGAGGTTTTCCATGGTTTCCCTCAATTAATTCCAGATAAATATCGAGATGGTTCCTTATTTGAGGCCATGGCCGATTACCTATCAAAACGCCTAGTTCAAAAATTACCTGGCTTATCCTAATTCCCTATAATTCCTTCATTGCTATTACATAAGTTCAAGTTTCAAAAAATTTAGAAAATTACCGGGAAGTGGTAAATAGAAAATAGTAATGGTGCGAATAGCGTCTGTTATGACATAAAGTCGAGAAACGGACGTTAAACGCATCATTATTATTATTATTTTTCTGTTCCGTTCAGCAAGCTGTTGTTGACAGCAAGATATTGCATCAATGACACTTCGTCTTGCCTTTGAACGTCTATCAACATTTGAATCATTTTGTATAAACTGATCCATAATTTACATTATAGGGGCTAAACTTTTTTATTTAGAAACCACGTAATACTGAAACAGCGGTAAGTGAAGTCTTACTATAGTTTTAGTATGTTCTTTGCACACGGTTTTAATACACTGGGCACAGGACTTTATAGTGTTTATTTTCTTTTTTTAATTGTTTTGTTTACAACAAATGTGGCGAGAATCTGCCACTTCCATTCTTCTGAAGTGTCACGCTCGGTTTAAGAGCCTGGAGCAATCTCTAAGCGATTTACTGGTCGCCCAATCATATTTTCTATTGCGATTTTTGTGTAGCATTCAATCCCTCCCTTAAATATTCCAGAACAGTCCTACGACTTCCTGCTTCCAACGTTTCTTGTACAGCAACTTAATTGATTTGAACTTTTTAGTCTGTGAGAAGCATTTAAATAAATAAATAAAACGCATGTGGCACTACCTTTGATGTTTATTTATGGTTACAAACATCAATAAAACGATTACAATTGCAAAAATATTTTAAACTAGCGGTACCTGTGCGAATAATCGGCACTAAAATTAGTTTCTAATTTCTCACACTCTTTATAACTTTCTTTTTTTTTGTTGTATTACATTACGAAGCTCAGTGATGGTTCAAGAAAATATTTTTCTAAAACTGTCATATAGAGGCGCAAGTATTGAAAACGTTGAGCTGAAGCGCCGCCATACGAAAAGTATTTATACGTGAATTTTGCTTAAAAATTAAACAAAAAAATTTACCGACCGTCAATCATGTTGACGTTGTTTCAAAGTTAGAACCGTCAGATGGCAGCATTGCTGTATTGTCTTAATGTATATCTATATATATAATTTTAATAATTAATTAATTTACAAAAACAAAAGCAATATTAATTTTTTTAGTTGTTGATGTCAGTAGAGCAAGCAATTATCTATAAAATGATATAAAATTTATGTGGAGCAATATTGTGTGGTTTTTTGAAAAAGGGAGGCAAACATCTTAACCTTAACGTATTAATATATATGATTGAAAATATCGGGTACTCCAGGTGCGAAACAACGTCGGTAACGCTGGGTTCAGGAAGAGAATAGTACGACGACCCCAATTTACATAATAATTCTGAAGATTTATGAACGGAGATAATTCGTTTATACAGGAATTTTCACAAAATGTTTGCTGCGGCATGTCTTCAACACAGAATTTTAAGAGCACCTTATACTTGAAAGTCAACTTTGCTCCGTTGCTCAGCTTTCTCCACATTTCAGCGGAATTGTTTCCTTGTTTAATTAAAGTACTATTCAAACAGATACAAGCAAACTCCAAATTACAATCCATTCACCCATTTGACGGTTACAATTCCTAAATGGAGTTTAAACACACACACAACTTGAAATTCAAATAAGTAAACGACATCATATAATACAAATTCTATTATTATACCGTGTTTTATTTGAATATTAATAATTGGTAAGATTGCCTACATTGAGTAAATTATTTCACCAAGACGTGTTCGTGCTGAGGATCGGGAAGAAAATGGACGGCGATGAGAAGAAAAAAAACCCGGGTCGCAGTGCCAAAACCCTGCCGACAATATAGTGTATTTGCTTGTATATAGGGCCGTGTGGTTTTATACTTTTATTATGTGAAATTAAGTTTGTTTTTGGGCAAAATAAAAAATTTAACCCCTTAATACACCCCTTAAAATAACATTTTTTTTCTTAATTGTAATATTGTTATCAATCTAACGTCAACACCGAATTAAATACACCCTTCAATAAATAAGTCACTATCTGCAAACTAGTGTTTTCATAAAATTTGTAAATCCGGTCCTGTCGGGCCGATTTTATTAAAATTTTGGGGACACTTTTTAATTACTACCAGAGGGTTAAATTTCAATTTTGAAACGATTCGGATAATTTTTTCAGTATTTTGGGGCCCAAAAAAATTTTTCAATCCCTAAAAACTACCCTTAAAATGCCCCGATTGGGCCCATTTTAAATAGGGTTCTTGCGGTGGTGGATTCCAACATGCGGACAAAATTTCGTTAAAATCAATTAACTCTTTCGAAAGTTATTGCCCGCACATATATATATATATATATATATATATATATATATATATATATATATATATACATATATATATAAACATTTTTAAAAATGGTGCCAAAGTGTTTAGGAGGTTATGAAACGTCGAGAAATTTTGGTCCGGCCCCTAGGTCCCGCCATCCGACCGACGCCAATAGTGTATGTTGCCATATGGCAAATAGACTAAAAACCCGGGTCGCATCAGTGCCAAAACCCTGCCGATAATTTAGTTTATTTGCTAATACAGGCAGTGTGGTTTTATTATGCGAACTTAAGTTGGTTTTTGGGCAAAATAAAAAAATTAACCTCTTAATACACCACTTAAAATATTTTTTCTTCTTAGTTGCTATATTATAAACAATCTAAATACACCGTTCAGTAAATAGGTCACTATCTACACATTAGTGTTTTCATAAAATTTGTAAATCCGGTCCTGGCCTGCCGATTTTATTAAAATTTTAGGGACACTTTTTAATTACTACCAGAGGAATAAATTTCAATTTTGAAACTCTCCAATGCAAACAGACTTCCCAATGTGTGCAGATGCAGAAACCGAATGATATATCATAATCGACAATCGACATAGTACTGTGTCGGGATTAATTCACAGACATTTCATATTTCATAATCGATTCAAGTGAATGATATCTCGGTTACAATAATCGATTCAAGTGAATGATATCTCGGTTACCATAATCGATTCAAGTGAATGATATCTCGGTTACCATAATCGAATGATGTATGATAATTCATAATCGACAACGACGTAGTACTGTGTCGGGATTAATTCACATACATTTCATATTTCATAATCGAGTGAATGATATCTCGGTTACCATAATCGAATGATCGATTATTCGGCAATAATCGAAATATTTCGATTATATCATTCATAATCGCCCAAGACTAGTTATATTTCGACGAATGTGACAGTATGTTTAAAACTTGCACCAGCGAGTATCTAGTATCATCACGAACGAGATAGTATTTTAGCAGGTAAAATAGCTGATTTCAAAATTTTTGACTGTTCAATTTTGAGCAAGTTCATATCCAACTGTAGACTACTGTGGATTTTTATACATTTACTATGGAAATGGTAACACGGCTGTATTTCGCATTTATTTTGTTTTATTTTACGCACTAGTGCAGAATTGGTCATATTACTACCGCTATACAGAGTAACTCAGATCTGAACCGGTTCAAAGAGCCGAACTCCGACAGAAGGTCCGTGAGAGCCGACTCACTTTTTTTTTGAGCCGACGGATCAACGGATCCGCATAGCTCAGTGAAACACTTAACACACAGAAGCACATTTTACACTTACGTATCAGTTCTTGCTTTGTTGCATCTGTCAGCTCAAATGACTCATGCATCACATGTTTGGCTATGCATTCTTGATTCTATACAGGTCGTGATATGATTGACTGAACTAGGTAACTCAGTGGCAGACTGCAGTAACATATTCAGAACTCGGCTCTTTTTGAACCGGTTCAGTGAGCCGGCTCACATACGGGATCCAGATGCAAAGATGCAGATCACTAAAAAGACCCGTTTTTCCCATCTCTACTATACAGGCATAAAAAGCAGCTATTTTATAGGAGGTCGTCCAAAAAATTGTATATTGTCGCTTTTATATTAGTTTTAAAATAACAGTTTTTTAATTACAATTTCGAACGTAGCAATATTGTTTAATCATGAAATAATTTTGTAATTGACTAAAGGGTAGAAAAGTGTCAAGAGCTGATAATGAACCGAAACAGATGTTTATGACATTGCTAATTAAAGAGAGACATGAGTGAGGGAAATATAAAAGTGGACTGAATTTTAACACAATAATATGTATACAAAATAATCTAAAACAATACTAGAAACAATTGGCTTTATTATAATTACAATAACAAGTGAATGTCTGTTGAGCAATTCGCTGTCGGTATATTCAACGTATTCTTAGCATAACAAATACTAATACAGTCAGCGACAGAAATTTGTAACTTTAAATTATGGCATGGTTTCGTATAAAAAGTTCAAGCTATGAAGATATAATTGTCTACTAGGCAAACTACTAAAATTTTGTAATTGAACTTGACAGATAATTGTAGTGTACCTAATCGTATATTCAATTTATTGTGTAATATCTTTAAGGCTGTCGGAACGCTCTGAATTTAAGCCAAAAATAGAGCTTCGACTGTCAACTGTTGTTATTCGTCAACATTCTGCAAACATTATTTCTCTATAAGGAAAATAAAGGACAAATCTAGGTCTCTAATGGACTACTTTTGTAATTTATGTACGATTTACTAGAAAAAAGTTGGCATTAATTGTGCCAAAAAAATACACGTTTTCAGTATCACACTACGACCTTATTCGTACTTACTTCACAAAACTGTTCCATCACAAACCTAAAGTGAATCTTCCTTTTCCGGAAAAGTTTTTTAAATCATCAAAATATTTCCATTCAGGTAATCAATTGACAGCGGCACCCTTGCAATAGCATCTTTTAGCCTCATAGGGGGCACCAGCCAAAAATTGAAACGTGCGGATTATTAGAGCGAGACAGAGCTAAAGAAGGTCACAGCCACAATATGTCTTTTGCCTACCTCGTCTCTTACCGCTGGGTCTCAACACAAACTGTGTGAAAGTGATCCAACATTGTTAACAGTTTTTAGTAGCGATTACATAACATTATCTGTTGTAGCATTCTTTCAATAAAGTGTTTTTGAGAAAAAGTACTCATAATGTAAAAGTCTATTTTGCATTAAGTCTTACGGGCAGTTTTAGGGGATTTCGAAAAAATTGTTAAATCGAGGAAATCGTTATACTGAGGTTCGTTACATTAAGGTTACACTTAGGCTTGCCAACTTTAAAATACAAATTTGCAGGAAATAATTATTTCAAATGCGGGACAAGGGTTTAAAAAGCGGGATCCGACTAATTTTATTTAGAATACAAAAAAACGTGAAATTTTCTTTACAAATCAGGATGAGAAGTAAAATAAAACATCTTGTTAGATTAATAATAGTCAGTATTTACTAAAAAAAATTATAGTGTAATTTAGGCTTTATTATGAAAACTATAAATTACTTTTTAAATGAGTATTTTTCTTGACATTTTGCACTTTTAAGGATTTTTTTATTTTTAAGTACAAAATCGTAAAAATCGGGATATTTAGCGGCCCGCACACATCCTAGGTAACATCCTGGGTAACTCAGATCTGAACCGGTTTAGAAGATCCGTGAGAGCCGACTCACTTTTTTTTGAGCCGACGGATCAACGGATCCGCATAACTCAGTGAAACACTTAACACACAGAAGCACATCTTACACTTACGTATCAGTTCTTGCTTTGATGCATCTGTCAGCTCAAATGACTCATGCATCACATGCTTGGCTATGTATTCTTGATTCTATACAGGTCGTGATATGATTGACTGAACTAGGTAACTCAGTGGCAGACTGCAGTAACATATTCAGAACTCGGCTCTTTTTGAACCGGTTCAGTGAGCCGGCTCACATACGGGATCCAGATGCAAAGATGCAGATCACTAAAAAGACCCGTTTTTCCCATCTCTAACACATCCTGAGAGGGACGTCTCGTTAAGGGTATCAGAAACGGGACGTCCCGCGTATAGCGGGACGGTTGGCAACCCTTGTTACACTGTATTATTTAAAATCTAACCTAAACAAAAACTAAACGTAACGATGTATACGAAAATTTGTGTATGAGTGTACATTGTTCATAGCAACATATTGTACCGTCGCCATTTCAGCTCTATAGCAGTAATTAAATTTTGTACAACTTGAAATTCAGCTCGTTATAGCGACTCCAAAACTATTACTTTGGATACATACATGTGTAATACGTGTATTTGAGATTTTGTTGTTGTTGTTGTTGTTTGCCAACCTTTACACTGCGGATACTTCTATCTATACAAGCTTTTGTGTAGTTGTAGGAAAAACACTAATCAAATATCGCATCTGTCCATCGACGTGTTACCAGAGATTTTCAATTTACTATAAACACAAATTATAAAAACAAACTTTTATTGCAGTGTATTAAAAAAGATAAAAATAATTTAAGTTCACAATTATAAAAGCGTGGGTCGTGACTATCCCACACTTTTATAATTATGAACTTAAATTATTGAAAATTACTTTTATCCTTTTTAGTACACTGCAATAAAGCTTGTCTTTATAAAAGTTTTTTATCTAATATTTTATTTTCTTATTTTTAGTTAAATAATTTATTTTCAAAGTTCTCTGCGTTTTCGGCACGGGTTAAACTGTATAAATGGAGCTGAAATTTTAAGCTAATCATTTTTTCAATATATAGAACTTTTTCAGGGGGTAGTAACTCAAAAAATTTGAAAAAAAACGTGGCTTGTACAAATAAGGACCAGTCTAATAGACTGGTTCTTATTTTGACAAGTTGAAAATTGTCACATACTAACCTTTAAAATGGTTCTTTACATTGAAAAAATGGTTCTCTGAAAATTTCAGCTCCAATGATTAAAATTAACCCGTGCCGAAAACGCTGTAACGGTTATCGGTTATCATTAGCATTACGTTCCGTAGTGCAACTGCGTAACTTTGTCTATGACTTAACACCAACCAATTTCTATCTTAAAGAAGTCCTAAGATGTGTTTAAAAGGAGAATTGATTTGTCCAGATTCATAGGAAAAGTTAATTTTTATACCCTAAGCACTAAGTTAAGTAGTTTCGGAATTTGCTTTCTACATATTTACGTCTTTTGACCGCTATATTGGATTTTAAATCCGCTCATCCGTTTGATTTTTACCGTGCTGACAGACAAATCGACAAACAGACGCACAAACTTATTCCAAAAATATGTTTTTTGGATTCAGGGGACCTCAAAACAAACAATATTGTAAGATTTTGAAAAGTGAATTTTTACCTAAATTAGTATCTACCATTCCCGCCAGTGGTTTGGAATGGTAATTTCTTTTTAAATCATTAACAGCAAATCGACGTTTCCTAAATCAACTGATAAACCACGTATTTACAATCGGATCTGCAACTGTTTGTCAAAATTTTCATAACTTTGTATTTTTTTGTAATCAAAAATTATAAAAACCCGGGTCGCAGTGCCAAAACCCTGCCGACAATATAGTGTATTTGCTTATACAGGCAGTGTGGCTCTATTATGCGAACTTAAGTTGATTTTTGGGCAAAATAAAAAATTTGACTCCTTAATACACCCCTTAAAATAACATTTGTTTTCTTAATTGCAATATTATTATCAATCGTACCTCTATACCCAATTATATACAACTTTCAATAAATAATTCACTATCTGTAAACTAGTATTTTCATAAAATTTGTAAGTCCGGTCCTGTCGGCCCGTTTTATTAAAATTTTAGGGACACTTTTTAATTATTACTAAAGGGTTAAATGTCAATTTTGAAACAATTCTGAGAATTTTTTCGGTATTTTGGGGCCCAAAAACATTTTTCAACCCCTAAAAACTACCCTTAAAATGGCCCGATTATGCCCATTTTAAATAGGCTTCTTGCGGTGATGGATTTCAACACGTGGGCCAAATTTCGTTAAAATCAATTAACTCTTTCGAAAGTTATTGCCCGCACACATATATATATATACGTATATATATATACGTATATATATATATATATATATATATAGATATATATATATATATACGTATATATATATATATATATAAATATATATATATATATATACATTTTTAAAAATAGTGCCAAAGTGCTTAGGAGCTTATGAAACGTCGAGAAAATTTGGTCCGACTCCTAGGTCCCGCCATCCGCCCGACGCCAATAGTGTATGTTGCCATATGGCAAATACACTAATAATAGAAATTAGTTTCACGGGTAATTGGAATAAAAAATCAATTTAAACACTCATTGATTGCAACGTTTCGTCTTTATTAAATCAAGACTTTTTCAAACTTGAAAAAGTCTTGATTTAATAAAGACGAAACGTTGCAATCAATGAGTGTTTAAATTGATTTTTTATTCCAATTACCCGTGAAACTAATTTCTATTATTACATATTTTGGAATTGAACTTTAAAGATAAAAATTATAATTATCAATTTAAGTAGCACTAATGCATATTTTTTCCTTGTTTTAGGTAACTGAAACTATTATTACTACAAATTCAAGGAGAACGCTGTACTGTTGGATTCAACATGAGAATTGCGTATTTATTATCATCTTTTGCAGCCCTGCTGACGTCTCTGTGTTTATAAGGTAGCCTTTATATAATTTACTATGTATATTGTATACTAGCGGCCCAGTCCGGCTTCGCCCGGGTGTAAATGTAATATATAGGATATAAAAGATGAGAATCATTATCATTAAATTCTCAACGTGTATTGAATTTTCGCGAATTCAATCGCTTTTATTTGTGAATGTTCAAAAATCGAAGAAAAATCTTATTTCCCAAAAAGCAATTTAAAAAATTCTGTTGATTCGATCGCTACCAAACTTCAGAAGATCACCCGCTGGACTAATCTAAAGATTGTCTGAAAATTTCATCAAAAATGGTCTACCCGTTTGGAGTCCATAGATTACATATACATCGTCTTTTATCTATATAGATTATTAAAATGTAAAAAGTGGTTATTGTGACATAACGATAATAGTTGGACATATAGTATCGCGAAGTTTTTTGTAGTTATTGATATGTTCTTTAATATTGTAGAACATACTTTTATTCTATCATCAATAGTTTCCGCAGCGCATGCGACGAAAGATGTTTTATGGCATTTTTTTTACACCTTGGGTTACGTTACTAAAGTTTTAGTAAGGATCCCTAATATTTTCTAACAATAAATATAGCTTATGTTACTCAGGGTGAATGTAGCTTTCTAGTGGTGAAAGAATTTTTTAAATCGGCACAGTAGTTTTTGAGTTTATTCATTACAAACATACAAAAATACAAATCTTTCCTCTTTATAATATTAGTGTAGATGAACGTATGAATATTTACTAATATAATAATTAGAATTTGTACCAACTTTAAAGAAATTGTGAAAAGGAGTAAACATATTGAGTTTTTAGTTCTTATAACAAAAATAAAACTTTTTTTCTGATAGGATTAAGGAACTGGAATGCTTGTACTTTTCTTTCCTCTTTATAATATTAGTGTAGATTATATATTATACATGATGCTCAAAAAGTCCGGAAACGCTAAAATATCTCAATAAAAATGGTGTTTTCATGGAAAATGTTTCAAATAAAAGTTTCTCGATTCCAAGGAACGTTTATTTTGGTGACCAAAATTTCACCCCTCGAGGGTGCCCCACAAGGGGCTGGTGTCAACTCTAAAATTTCAAATGGCAAACCCTATTTTTCGCTATTAGATCGTATTTTCCAGACAAAAATGAACATCTTTTGTTCGAGAATTTTCTGTTTTCAAGCTACCAATCACGAATGGGGTGCTAGAGTGCCACAGTATCCGTATTAGCAAATCTATATACCTATATAAAAATCGATGAGTGTATGTATGTTCCCGACGGACTCCAAAACAACCGAACCGATTTTGATGAAATTTTCAGGCAATCTTCAGATTAGGCCAGCGGGTGATCTTGCGAAGTTTGGTAGCGATCGGATCAACAGAATATTTTTTAGTGTTTTGGCAATTTTGAGTTTTTTTCGATTTTTGACTATTCACAATTAAAAGCGATTGAATTCGCGCAAGTTCAATACACGTTGATTGTTTTATGATAATGGTTCTCATCTTTTATGGCTATAGATAATTAGTACTACCCGTGCGAAGCCGGACCGGGCCGCTAGTACACTATAATATCCTTGGCAGGGTTTGGCACTGCGACCCGAGTTTTTTTTACGTGTGAAAGATTCTTCGGAAAAGAATTATAATTTACACGCCTGAAAAAATATAGCTGCGCAATCGAGTTTTTCAAGCGTTTGATGAACTCACTGATGTAGGCGTTAATACAATTACATTATTTTTCTTCTGTTATTAATTATATAATATGCATCGATTTCACAAATATTTTATATTAAAGGTCATAGGTTATTATCAATGAGTGAATCGTATATTTCAAATATTCACCAGGGTTAGGAATAACATAGTTTTATTCTATTTTTCACTAATGTTTTTTTTCCCAAACACCGACCAAGTCTGTAATAGGGATGTGGACTATTTTTGGGAAAGTGTTTAAAATATACCTAATATAGTCACAAATATTTATTATTTTAGCTTTATTTATTATTTTAGCTTTAAAAATCATGTATTTTAAATTTCGTGTCAAATTTCGCTCCAAAACTCCAATACTTGTCACGTGCCTGCCGTGACGTCATACAGTCATAAACGCTGGTAAACGGTTTTTTCGTAGTTGTTGCTATAGTTGTATGTAATTTGACATATTCTATAAATAAATAATGATAAATTACACACTCTAAATATTAACTAAACAAGGAAGCCTTGTGACAGCGTCTGATGTTTATGACTGAGTGACGTCATGCACTCTAGATTGGTGTTCGTTGTCACGTGACTTGAGAGTGATTTCATTACGTTTTATTTATTAAATATTTATTAAATTCCTTAAAAATAAGGAAAAAAATTGTGTTTTTTAGTATTTCCATCATTCTAATAATACCTCATTTTTCGAAATCGGTCTATTCGTTCCTGCTCTAGACTGTACCATCTGGACATAGTCACATAAATATTATAATAAACACAATACGCTTCGCGTGCCACAAGTCGAGTAATAAAAATACATATATCTAGGGTTGTGTAACTCAGATCTGAACCGGTTCAAAGAGCCGACTCCGACAGAAGATCCGTGAGAGCCGACTCACTTTTTTTGAGCTGACGTATCAACGGATCCGCATGACTCAGTGAAACACTTAACACACAGAAGCACATTTTACACTTACGTATCAGTTTTCGCTTTGATGCATCTGTCAGCTCAAATGACTCATGCATTACATGTTTGGCTATGCATTCTTGATTCTATACAGGTCGTGTTATGATTGACTGAACTAGGTAACTCTGTGGCAGACTGCAGTAACATATTCAGAACTCGGCTCTTTTTGAACCGGTTCAGTGAGCCGGCTCACATACGGGATCCAGATGCAAAGATGCAGAGCACTAAAAAGACCCGTTTTTCCCATCTCTACATATATATCGATATTTTATATTTAGGTTAGTTTATTATGCTGTGATATGAACTGCAAGTCCTTTATTCATATTTATGCACGTTTGCTCTAGTTTCACAGTTTCCCGCGAGATGGCTGCCGTACACTATTCTAATTCCGATGCATTGAGTAATGTATTGAAAAGAGATTTTTATACGTGACACACTGCCTGTCAGTCTATAGAATTTCGCTTGCATATCCGAGGGTAAACGGCAAAGCCGCTTATGGCAAATGGGATCGTCCTGATTTTTTTAAAGTTATATTTCTTTTGGGCTAATTTTCTCTGTTACGGAAGTTGCGTACGCAGCATACAACGAATATGTTGCCGAAGTTGTTTCTGATAACGTCAAAATAGCTATTTCATAAAACGACAGAGTAGGTTATAACTAGCGACATCGGACGGAATTTCTTACAAGCTATTTATACTTTTAACGCTTTAGTCGTTTCTCAAAGGCATATCGTGAAGGAATAACAACTTTGACAGTTAAATAAGCTCAATACTTGTATTTTTTTTAAATTATGGATTCAACAGTAGAAAAGCCTTTAATGGTTAAAAAGTTTTTTATGCAGACATTAAAAACGTTGGAACAAAGGTAAAAATGTATATAAATTATAAGACCACAAACATAACCCAACCTGTGTTTAAAAATGTCTTTCTAATTATATTTACCATCTCCCTAGACATCATATTTTATTTTATCAATGTACATCTTTAACGAAAATGTGAATACCGATTATCGCGATCACGCCAAAGAAGTATAACTTCTGCCATGCGTACTTACATAAGAACACGCACCATTTTTTTAAAATTTAATTTTGTAGTTTGGGTACAAAAAACGACATGTGGCACGGCACATTCGACTGAAATGAATAAATTCAGGTGCGTCTCATTTCTACTTTTTTATTATTTAAATAAAAACAAAAATTACAAAATAATAATAATAATGCGTTTAATTACCGTTTCTCAACTTTTATGCCACAATAGACGCCATTCGTATTATTATCTTTTTCTGTTTACAATACTTCCCGTTATTTTTCTACATTTTTAAACTTCAACTGAGTTATTAGCAATGGGCGAATGAAGGAATCATATAGGAAATTCGGATAAGGTAGGCATCTTTGTGAGTATAGGAGTTTGACAGCTTATCAGTCATGGCTTTGAATAAGGAACCATCTCGATATTTATCTGGAATTAATTGAAGGAAACCATGGGAAATCTCAACAAAATGATCGGTACAGAAACTACCGTTTCTCGACGAGATTCGAACCTGGTACCTCCTGAATGCGAATTTAGTGCTCTCACCATTACAAATGTTAAAAAACTATACTCTGTTAATAATTTGCACTGATTTTTCTCGCAGCACTTGGTAGAACATGATTAATAATAACATAATAAATAAAAACACTTAATAATTCTACAAAATTGTTTGTAGAATTTTCAAGTGTTTTTATTTATTTGTTATTATATTCTGTTAATTAAAAACAAAAAATAAACTTTTTTTAAATAAAAATATCAACCTTCTTCAAAAAAGTCACTAAAAAGATGAAAATAATAATGAAATTTTGAGGTCGGTGCCAATTTTATTACTGAAACTTAAAATTAATAGGCATCTACTTTTATTAATAAAAATAAAAGAAAGAATAGTTACTTCTTACCACAACAGATTTATTCAGTGGATGTGCATTTCGAGAGCTAAGCTCCCATCTTCAGCAAAACACTTTGAGTTTAGTGTTTTGCTGAAGATGGGAGCTTAGCTCTTGAAATGTACATCCACTGAATAAATCTGTTGTGGTAAGAAGTAACTATTCTTTCTTTTATTTTTATTGTTCCAACCACAGTACCTACTCTTAATATAGGTAATATTTACTTTTATTAAATTGGAACCGACCTCAAAATTTCATTATTATTTTCATCTTTTTAGTGACTTTTTGAAGGAGGTTGATATTTTTATTTTGAAAAAGTTTATTTTATTTTTTACTTTTTAGTGGATTTTATTTCGCACATTTTTAACAACTACTGAACCGATTTAAGTAAAATTTATGTGGGATCACCCTGAAGATGTACCCTATTAAATAAGAAAAGAATCATCATAATCGCTTTACAAATGTTGGAGACATGAGGTAGCATACATTAAAAAATATATTTTTTGACGTCATTTAAAAACGGATGAACCGATTTTAATAAAAACTATATAGGACCACCTGGAATATATACCCTTTCAAAGAAAAAAAGAATTTTCCAAATCGGTTCAGGCGTCTTCGAGTAATCGGGCAACATACATAAAAAATAAATGATTCCGACGAACTGAGAAACTCCTCCTTTTTTTGAAGTCGATTAAAAATACGACCATCCCTATCTTGGATGTACTTCTCATGGAAAGCACTCATTTGTAAACGATTTGTGTCAGTTTTCGTTTCATTCATTTTAATTCCCAATTTTTCGCGATACCACAGTAACATCTCAACACACATAGTTTGGGAACCACTGTTCTCTAGGAATGTTTGTTTGTATATATATATTACGTATGTATATTTATTGTGTGTAAGTGTAAAGATATAGTGTGTTGAAAGCTCCACAGAGAGCTTCAAGTGCTTTCGTAGACTCTCGAAGCTCTACACAGGTCTGAATTGTAAAGCAACAACTTTGAGATCAAAATTAATAATATGTTTGTCTAAATACAGCCTTCATTCGCGCGGAAAATTATAATTGATGTCTGAAAATTAGTTCACAGCTGGAATGGTCAATTAATTGGTAAATCACTTAATAATTATTAATTTAATAGTTATAGAAATTAATAATGATAATATGACTATGAATCAGCGTTGCCAGATTTTTTTTGCCTAGTCGGGATTTTGGAACTTTTTAAGTGAAAAAAGCGGGATTCTTTCGTCATAGTAAAAAAACGTATATAATCAGAAGTTTTTAAATATTTATCTTTTTATTTGAGTTCAAATTACGTTTACGAGACAATAGATAGCAAAAATAGCCATAGAAAATGTATTTTAATAAAAATATGATATTTTAAATCAGATTTACCCTGTCGTTAAATAGTTGAGTCTTATTCGTCTTCTGAATAAAAAAAAAAATAAAAAAAAAATCAAATTCAAAAAAGCTTTATTCATTAGAAAAATATGGCGTTTCAAACAATAGTCTGAGGAGTGAGTGTTACAAATTGCAACTTACAATAAGAGAATAATTATTTACGCACGGTCGAGTTATCCCCGAAAAGCGGGACTGAGCCTGTCCCGCGCGGGACATTTAATTTTAATTTAAAAATCGGGACGTCCCGCCAAAATCGGGACGTCTGGCAACGCTGCTATCAATATACAGTCGAACCTAGATAAGCAAGAGATCAAGGGATCGCAATTTTTTTTCGCTCATGGAGCTAACCCGGGTATCTAGCTTGTAGAGGTATAAAAGAGTGGCTTTTCTCACTTATAATAGGTCTATAAAAATTCGGCAAATATGTAGTGATGAACATGTATGTATGTATTATTCGAGATAGATAATAGAGATGGGAAAAACGAGTCTTTTTAGTAATCTGCATCTTTGCATCTGGATCTCGTATGTGAGCCGGCTCACTGAACCGGTTCAAAAAGAGCCGAGTTCTGAATATGTTACTGCAGTCTGCCACTGAGTTACCTAGTTCAGTCAATCATATCACGACCTGTATAGAATCAAGAATGCATAGCCAAACATGTGATGTATGAGTCATTTGAGCTGACAGATGCATCAAAGCAAGACCTGATACGTAAGTGTAAAATGCGCTTCTGTGTGTTAAGTGTTTCACTGAGTTATGCGAATCCGTCGGCTCAAAAAAAAGTGAGTCGGCTCTCACGGATCTTCTGTCGGAGTCGGCTCTTTGAACCGGTTCAGATCTGAGTTAACCAACTCTAGATTCAACATAGGACACAAATATTTCTTAATGCGAACCAAGCTTTAGATATTATTTTTTCGATGTACTTTTGAGAGTCACAAATATTTCTTAATGCGAACCAAGCTTTAGATATTGTTTTTTCGATGTAGTTTTGAGAGTACGGCAAGCAAAAGTTGTTATCTGCGTACATGCTACAGTTTGTCATAGTTGCAACTCCATACGTGCTGTAACCGGGAAGGTAGATACGACTACTATTGTGTCTGTGTCAGAAATAAACTACACGTATGCAAGTCTGCATGTCGCATAGCATAACAACCTATATCTAGCTCCAGGATCCACTAACTTTATATAGGTTGTGCGCATTAGGGATGCCAGAAATACCAAAAAGTATCGATATACAGTGTAAACTCTTTATAACATTATTCTTTATAACGATAAACTCTCTATAACATAGAAAAGATCACAATTTGGTTGGTTTACATTAAAACCCGTACATTGATACACTCTTTATAGCGCAACAGCCATTCTCTATTACGAAGAAATGTGTTCATATTTAGACACAGAAAATCGTCATTGTTGGTGTTATTGTTTATGTTATCTTATCAGGTTACAAAAGACGCCGACTAAACCTTTAGAAAATTTTTTATTGTTTAATCAAGAAGATTCCACCACATATCAAAAGATGGATAGAATACATAAGAAAATACAAAACAAGTACTGGCAAAGCAAAAAACGTCAGGCAAAGTTAACCTACTATATGTATTAATTTTATCAAAAACATACATATTAAAGATTATTGTTAATTTGGTTGTTTTTCTTTCTTCACTCCATATAACGGTAACTCTCTATAACGATAAAAAATGTTCGGTCCCTTGAGTTGCGTTATAAAGAGTTAACACTGTGTATCGTATCGATATCTTTTCAAGTATCGATATCGGTACCGATATATTTTTTAAAAAATATTGGTATATAAAGAGAACATTGGCACTCGAAGAAATTTAGTATACGTATTGGCTAGCTTAATATAATCTCAAATAGCAATTAACGGACATTATTTCTAATAAATCAAGTAATAAATACTTATCTGATATCAAAAACAACGATAGGATTTTTTTTGTTTATTAATCAAACGTCTAATACATTTAGGAGCAGATAATTTTAGATATTAATTGAACAATTAATAAAGCTAAGGATGGCGAACCTATGGCATGCGTGCCAAAGGTGACCTTTGACAGAAAATTGTTGGTACAGCATGAATTGAGGTGTAAATCGAAATAATTAAAAATATTCTAGATGTTGTAGAAATGATATGAAATATTACATGAATCTATTTTGACTGTTTATTATTCCGAAAATATCAAAAATCCGGAGAAAAAGAAACATGTTTTACATGTGCTTTATTCACTGTTGTTGTTTTTGGAACGCACTTAAAGTATGTTCCAAAAACATATGTAAAAACAGATTTCTTTTTCACCAGATTTTTCGATATTTTCGGAATAATTAAACGGTCATAGTCAGTCGCGGTATTACATACAAGTGTACTGGAAAAAAATATCGGTTTTCAATATTCGGAATTTTATATCGATATATCGAAATATTAAATATCGCCCGAAAATATCGATATATCAAATAAAATATATCGATGTATCGATACTTTTTCGACATCCCTAGTCCGCATTCGTGCTTGCAGAAAATACAAGGGGCTCATCTCATTTTGAAGTTATAGTTTTTTTGGCGCATTGAGGGTAAAATGATGTGAAAGTACCAAAGAAACAAAGAGAAACAAACTAATGTCGACGAATGACGTTTTTTTTTTATTCATTGAGAAAACCTGTAGTTGGTAATAGACCTTGTTACTATTCTGCATCTAGTGTAATCTTTAAATCCAAGGGCGTACCTGAGATGGAAGATTCTTAAAACTGAAGCAGATGGCATTTTGAGAAAATCGGCTTAGAAACTCTGAAAAGTTTTAAACGTCAAGCATCGACATGAAACTAAAAGCCAGTGCTCTTACCTTATGATCTGAATATATTATTTATTATGCCAACCGTATTTTAGAAAACGCTGTATATTATATAATTTTGTTGAAGTCTAAATCCTTTGGCTAAAGGCACCTGTCAATTGTGAATCCCGGAAAAAAATAGCCCTGGAAAAAATAACTCCGGAAAAAATAGATCGGAAAAAATAGATTTGGAAAAAATAGACTTAGAAAAAATAGATTTGGAATAAATAGCCCCGGAAAAAATAGCCCTGGAAAAAATAGACCCGATATATATTGCACTAAGAATCATAAAAATCAGTATATGGGCATTTAGCATTATAAACCCCCGGAAAAAATGGGTGTGTGGGTGTTGGGCGCTTTTATGTGGGTGAGTGTTGGGTACTCACCCACATAAAAGCGCCCAACACCCACCCACCCATTTTTTCCGGGGCTATTTTTTCCAAATCTATTTTTTCCAGGTTTATTTTTTTCAAATCTATTTTTTCCAGGTCTATTTTTTTAAATCTATTTCCAAGTCTATTTTTTCTGGTCTTTTTTTCCGTGGCTATTTTTTCCGATTACCGTCAACTGTTGCTGTTATAATTAAAGATTAGTCACCCTTGAGTTATATTTAACTATATTAATTTCGACTTCAAATTGGGTCTCCGTCAGGATGTAATTTACTTACTGAGTCTAAATGTTTGAGCTGGTTATTTTATTGTAATTTTTTTTAATTTGGTGACGAGCAGCTTCTGTCTCACCGTATAGCGTATTTATTAAACCTATGCGACACTATACTAGAGGGTAGTGTGTTCATAGATTCGTTTGAATTTCAGAAATGAATGAACTTAATTTTTTTTTTAATTAATATATTTGTCGTGGTCCAAGCATTATTCATGATGCCTGTTCAGTTTGAAAAATTCCCAATACGAGAGGGCAATATGACAATAACTACTAAAAAAAATTATAACGAAGCCGGTCCTGTATAATTTCATAATGTCATTTTGTCTTAGTTATAAAACTTATTAAACTGTTATGCAAGATCGTCGTCGTTACTTGCAAATGCTATTTCAAATTATTTTGTAAAATATTATTTTAAAACAGTTTAAATAAAATAATCATACTATCAAGACATAGTATGTATTATAATTTCGGCCACAGTCGTTCAAATTGATATAAAAGATCTCTTAGTAAAATTGCGTTATTTATTATCTACATTTATATTTTTATAATAAAAAAAAACACATTTATTTTTTATCAATAATTGTGCTCATCATTTTTTTTTAAACCAACACCAAAAATTCCACTGCGCTACAAATTAAATTGACCGTCACGAGATTATGAATTATGGGAAGACAAATGAACATTTTAAATTTTTTTCTTTACAAACTTATGTTAAGCATATTGGCAAATTTGACTTGCTCAATAATTTTTTTCAGATTAATTTTTTTCTGTACAAAAATTTGTGTAAAATGTATGCTAATTTTCTCATTTATATCTGATTTTAAATCGTTTATTTAGATCAAATAATTCGTAAAAACCTAGCTAAAAGTCATATGGGAAGAATGATACATGTTTTAAGTTTATTTTGCAAACATTATTATCAAAGATTGAATATGATTTTTCATAGAAATAAGAAATTTCCGAAACGTGATAAATCTATGCGAGTGAAAAAGAGGGCATATTGATCAGCTGCTAAACAGTCACCTAAATTGATTTAACAATTTCTTATTGATGCTAACACGGTTTGCGAAATGTGCGTTGGTGTTTTGCGGTTATTTTTTTAGTATTCAATATCTTCACGCCAAAGGCTTCATTCATTCATTTCGACTTCTCTCAAGTCCCAGAAATAATGCAAATACATATTATGTGTTCTTTTGATAGCTTTCAAAAAGCACAGTATTGTAATAAACTACTTCTTTTATGAAAGTCAGAATCCAAAATTGCTATTTATCGACATTATCATAGATTTAAGGTTTTCGTGACGAGACTGCGACAAGTTAGATTTCGTAGTATATTTGGTTTGGACCGAGAAGATGGAAAAAGTAAATAGAATGAGCTTCCGATAAATCAGCATTTTCTTTCGTGTATAAAGAATATTTACTGTATATCCACACAAGTGAATGAACACACTGCTTGTACATAGCGACATGCATGAGCCAGTGTTGCCAGATTTACAGTCGTATATGTGGAAACTATGTTGATCGGTGCTGCTTCAATTTTGAGGATACCGTACGGAATACACGCCACCTCTGCTGTGGATTTGTCGTAGGAACTGAGACAGATCTTATACTACTGTTGTCTCTTAAGGTAGTTGTCGTGGTTAAGGCACACCGTCAGGAACTTATTTAATTTTTGTATACTTATTAAGGACATGATAATACAATTACCCTGAAAATTTGAAGTCGATCGACCGTATATAATCCGAGATAAATTCAATTAAAAATTAGGTAATTAACATTGATTGTATACGATCTCTGTAGTTCTGAACCAGTTTCTTATTTATAAAAAAAGAACTAACTGTCAGAAACTTTCCAAAAACTGACAGTCTTTCAATGCATTTGTTATGAGTTTAAAAAAAATAAGAAAATTTTCTTGACCGTCTAATTATTAATAAATAACGGTTTAAAGTTCAACAGTTTATAGAAAAGTATACATGCATATGAATACTGTATGGGTTACGTTTCCACGGGTACAGTCTTGCGTACAAATTATGGATCACTTAGCTACAAGTTAGTATACTTTTGTGGCGCGTACAATCTATAATTTTTGACAATATTGTACCACGACAACTACCTTAAAGCTGTCGGAACGCTCTGAATTTAAACCACACTACGAAGCTAAAAATGCTGTTGCAAGGGTGCCGCTATCAGTTGATTACTCTAATTTTTGGAAATATTTTGAAGATTTAAAAAAACTTTTCCGAAAAAGGAAGAGTCACTTCAGGTTTGTGACGGAACAATTTTGTGAAATAAGTACGAATCAGGTCGTAGTGTGACATTGAAAACGTGTGGTTTTTGGCACAATTCATGCCTACTTTTTTCTAGTAAATCTAGATTTATCCTGTATCTTCCTTATAGAGAAAGAATTTTCGCAAAATGTTGACGAATAAGTCTATCAACCGAGGCCCTATTTTCGGCTTAAATTCAGAGCGTTCTGATAGCCTTAAGGTGACAGGCCTGTCAGTTCGAACTGAACAGTGCGCCTGAAGACCGGTTGCCGGATGGACCGTCGACCCTCCGAACTAGTGTTGGGTAACTCAGATCTGAACCGGTTCAAAGAGCCGACTCCGACAGAAGATCCGTGAGAGCCGACTTACTTTTTTTTGAGCCGACGGATCAACGGATCCGCATAACTCAGTGAAACACTTAACACGCAGAAGCACATTTTACACTTACGTATCAGTTCTTGCTTTGATGCATCTGTCAGCTCAAATGACTCATGCATCACATGTTTGGCTATGCATTCTTGATTCTATACAGGTCGTGATATGATTGACTGAACTAGGTAACTCAGTGGCAGACTGCAGTAACATATTCAGAACTCGGCTCTTTTTGAACCGGTTCAGTGAGTCGGCTCACATACGGGATCCAGATGCAAAGATGCAGATCACTAAAAAGACCCGTTTTTCTCATCTCTAACGTATTACTCCCTACGATCCACTGACGTACCCCACTTTGAGGAACTCCGGTCTGAATCTAGGAACATTTCGTTGGAGTTGGCAACACTGTTATGAACACTACCTATTATATTGTATGTACAAGTAAACTATAGTACCCAGTGGTAAAGTGCTCCTTTTGTTTCTTCTTTCTAACGTCTCAGCGCGGTGTGCAGCCATTGTTGTTTTAGATCAAATCTCCACTGTGTGCTATTATGTAACGGCGTGTAAAATAAAAATATGTATATTATGTAACTACCTCTTGTATTATACTACCTACCTGCAATCCACCTGTGTGCTCAGAACTTTTTTTATTGTTATTTTTTGCTCGCGTGTGACACAATTTGTTAAGTAGAAAAGTAAAATTCTGTTGGAAATTGTTGCGTCCATATTTTTTTAAACATACACAATTAAGTTAGCAGGAAAGTGGACAAATTTATTATTTTTTATATAGGTATTCAATTTTGTATATGTATGACATCTAGTGACAGAGTTTATAATTAGGTTGAATGTTTTGACATTGGTCAGTATTTATTGTGCAATATTACAAGTCACATGTTCATAATGCTTTATTCTTATTAATTAATAATTTTATCCAGATTTATTAATTTTGTAATGTTTTTATAAGTAAAAATAAAATCCATGTTTGTAAACATTTGTATATTTGGTTATGTACTTAATTTTAACATGTGCTGTACTTTATAGATGCCTGATGAGGGTCAAATATATGACCGAAACGTCGCTAAATTAATTATTGGTTTATTGATTAACATCAATTTGTCCACTTTCCTGCTAACTTAATTGTGTATGTAGAATTCTGTATTAAAAAATTGAACTCGTCGAAATTCGACGGTGTGTGAAAAAATGTCTTAGAAATACAAAAAATAATTGTTACTAACGGACCCGTGCGAATACTTCGCACCGTTAGTGGTCGGTTACGTAATATAATAGGGTGGAAATAAATTTTATTTTAAATTCCACTCAGAGACTTCAGCGCTACTACGTCACGTAATATTACCGACAACTGTTTTTTCTTCAAACATCTATCAAATGGTGGACGTTTATACCGACCAATATTTAATAGTAAAAAAATGTTCTGGTAGTCGTGGGACAACCGATGGACATGGAACCATGGGCTGACGGGGTTTCATCAATCTTCAAATGGTTGCCATTTTCTAAGTTTTCGCCCGACTTCTTTGATTTAAGTCTCAAACGATAGGCCTGTTGATATTATATTTGCCGGTTTTCGGTTTGAATTTTTTGGTTTGAGTTTTATCGCGATTTTTAGATTCAAATGTTGTTATTATTTCTGAGTGCTTCTGGTACTTGGAATTGGTATAATTGGAGAGATTTAATTCTGAGGATCACAACGCACTTTGTATTTTCGCGATCGGACTTGCAGTTCCCGAGATTTTAAGTTTTAGTGGAGCAATCCAAAAAAATTTGGCCCTCACGCAGAGACAGCCTAGAGGCAACTGATGTCAGTTGTCAAAATTCTCAATATTATTGGTAGAAGGAGGCCGAGTGACTTGATCATCTAACACCTGGAGTGCTGGGATTGGTTGAGCGGTTCGTGAGATAGTGGTATACCGAAAGTACATTACAGTCTTATTCAATAACTTTTAGGAACTTAAATAGTAATTTAAAGGTATAGGGTTCATTTTTAAAGAAAAAAGGCAACATTCAACACTGTGAAGAAGAATTAGTTTTAGCAAACTGAAATTAATGGAGAAAAGTCAACCAAACAACTTGAAAATAAAGTCGGTGTAAATAAATCGACAGATACGAAAATTAAAAAAAATAGAGGTATCCATATAAATATTGCGAATAAAATTGATTTTTATATCGTTTTTTTTTAATATTCCCAATCTACCATCCGCAGACATTTCTATCTAAGTTCCTAACAGTTTTCTAATTAGGCTGTCGTCTCTCTGGATAAAGGTTCAAGTATTCTGCAAGTTGTCTGGTTGACTTTTCTCCATTAATTTCAAAGTCTGCTAAAACTAATTCTTCTTCACAGTGTTGAATGTTACCTTTTTTTCTTTAAAAATGAACCGTATACCTTTAAATTTCTATTTAAGTTCCTAAAAGTTATTGAATAAGGCTGTCGCCTTTCTGGATAAACGTTCAGGTATTCTGCTTGAGCCCACGTGGTATTTTTGTTACGCTGAATGTATACTCAAAAAAAGCCAGTTTCTCCAAATTTCAGAACGCTTGTTACATAACAGTCGATTTACGTGAAACCTGCCAGTAAGACATTATATGCCTATGAATTTCATGTCAAAAATTAAACTAAAAAGAAAACAAGCAAATTATTTTATCAAATAATGAAGTAGTTAGGCTGAAAAATAATTTTGTAATATTGGAAAATATAGATATAATGAAACATGACACAGCGTTGACTATCAGATTGATTGTTGAATTGGACGTCTTTGTTAGTGATAATTTCTTACGCTTTGAAATTGAATTTATATATAATACATTATTCCTTTGAAATATTTCAGTTCTGCTTTGAAACTGAAATTGAATGATAAATTTAATTAAAGAGACTATGTTGTTTTTAATTAGCTATTATATTCTACAAAGAGTTGGTTCTGACATTTTTTGATTGTCTAAAGACATTTCTGAAAATCGATGTACATATAATTTATTTCTGTACTTATACGACAAGAAAATTGGATCGATGTGGCATTTTTATTCTTCATTCCTTCTCGAATCTTGAGTAATCTAGGTTAACGATGAACAACCCCGGCCCACGAGATCTATAGAAGAAATTATAAATTAATATTTTTCGATGTAATTCGTCTGGTTTATAGCGACACACATGTTCATAATTTAGTACTAATGTTAAAAATTTAACATCTATTAAAGCATCTTTCACTTCAAATGTCCCCACTCATAACAACTATTCTTAAAAAGAGAACTGAATGTAGTTCTTTTTTTTATTAGTGTATTTGCCATATGGCAACATACACTATTGACGTCGGTCGGATGGCGGGACCTAGGGGTCGGACCAAAATTTCTCGACGTTTCATAACCTCCTAAACACTTTGGCACCATTTTTAAAAATGTTTATATATATATATATGTATATATATATATATATATATATATATATATATATATTTATATACGTATATATATATATATATATATATATATATATATATATATATATATATATATATATATGTGTGTGTGTGTGTGCGGGCAATAACTTTCGAAAGAGCTAATTGATTTCAACGAAATTTGGCGCACGTGTTGAAATCCATCACCGCAAGAAGCCTATTTAAAATGGGCCTAATCGGGCTATTTTAAGCGTAGTTTTTAGGGGTTGAAAAATGTTTTTGGGCCCCAAAATACCGAAAAAATTCTCCGAATCGTTTCAAAATTGAAATTTAACCCTCTGGTAGTAATTGAAAAGTGTCCCCAAAATTTAATAAAATCGGGCCGGCAGGACCGGATTTACAAATTTCATGAAAACACTAGTTTGCAGATAGTGACTTATTTATTGAAGGGTGTATTTAATTCGGTGTAGACGTTAGATTGATAATAATATTACAATTAAGAAAAAAAATGTTATTTTAAGGGTTGTATTAAGGGGTCAAATTTTTTATTTTGACCAAAACCAAACTTAATTTCACATAATAAACGTGTAAAACCACACGGCCCTATACAAGCAAATACACTATATTGTCGGCAGGGTTTTGGCACTGCGACCCGGGTTTTTTGTTTTATATTTGCAAACTAAAATCTTACAGGTCACAAGAATGTGTCAATTAACTACTAAGGCGCGGGGAAAAAACTTAAATTTATCTAGGCCAGTGATTCCCAACCAGTGGTTCGCGAACCCCTGGGGGTTCGCAGTATTTGCAGAGGGGGTTCGCGAAAATAATATTGTAATGGCGGATTTTTTAAAACGCTATTAAAATCAAAAGCAAAAAAAAAAACAAAACAAAAACACAAAAATTAAAGAACACACCCACTGTAAAACAGAATGTTCGCTGCCTGTTTGTTAAGAAATCTATAATAAATTTCAATATTTTCATTTTTTTTTTCCTTATTTGTTTTTCAAAATTACTTCATCGATATCAAATTATATCAACACTTTTATACATTATAATTTATTCCTCTTATTCATGTAATCAAAACTTATCTGAAAGATAAATACAGAAACAGGATAGATGCAGAACCTGATCTAAGACTGCAATTGTCAGATATTGAGCCTAACTTTGAATTGCTTTGTTCTATCAAACAGCCACAAATATCCCATTAAGAGTTTATCAAAATGTAAAACATAAGAACTAGTTTGTTAAATTAGTCTTAATTCTTTTTAAATTAAATTTTAATTATTCCAAAATTAATAATAATAATAATAATAATAATAATAATAAGTGGCGTCTGACAACACTGATCGAATTATTCTGCAATATGAAAAATATATATTCTATCAAATTTTATTGCTTTTTTTTACCTGTCATTAACGACTACATAGGGGGTTCGTCAAATTTTTTCGGACCTTTCTTTTGGTTCGCAAGGAAAAAAAGGTTGGGAAACACTGATCTAGGCTATGTATTTTTGTGTGACAACAAAGTAGGGAAGCTATGAAACGTCAAGAAATGTTGATCCGATCCCTAGGTTCTACCATCAGACCGACTCCAATAGTGTAGGTATGTGCCATATATGGCAAAGATACAAAAAACTGATCCGCCTTCTAAAAAGAAATTAAAAAAAGGATAAAATAACTTTTTCTTCGTTTTGCTATCGCCTCTTCTACTGGTATTCCTTTGGAAGTTAGCTAAATTTTTTCTTTATCAAACTGATATTTATTTATGCTCAAACATATATGAACTCTTTAAAGGAACTGCTTAGCGTGACGTAACAGAAAATCCTATTATGAGACGTTTATACACATAGCGTTATTTCTTGAAATAATATTTTGCAGTATACATATCGTACTTTATTAAGCAAAGTTTGTCTTTTGAAGCGTTAATGATAACAATATTAACTGAAGAAACAATACAAGCTCTTTATTTCGTCTATTTTGTACGTTCACAAACTCAGTAATATCTTTCTTTGTAATAAATACGAATTAAAAATCATGATAGCGTCATCTGTAATTGTAACATTTCAAGTTAGATGTCATACAAGTTTATCGAATATCTATACAAAAAAACATAAAAAAAAATATCAACCTCCTTCAAAAAAGTGACTGAAAAGATGAAAATAATGAAATTTTAAGGTCGGAGCTAATTTCATTACAAAAAGTTTTAATTACATATCTACTTTTATTAAATAGGCGTCGACCTCAAAATTTCATTATTTTCATCTTTTTAGTGACTTTTTTGAAGGAGGTTGATATTTTTATTTAAAAAAAAAAAGTTTATTTTATTATTTACTTTTTAGTGGATTTTATTTCGCACATTTTTAAAAACTACTGAACCGATTTACATAAAATTTATGTCGAATCACCACGAAGATGTGTCCTATTAAATAAGAAAGGATCATCATAATCGCTCTACAAATGTTGGAGATATGAGGTAGCACACATTAAAAAATATTATAATAGAAAACAGTCTCACGGGTAATTGGAATAAAAATAAATCAATTTAAACACTCATTGATTGCAACGTTTCGTCTTTATTTAATTTCAAGGTCTGAAAAAATTTTTTTTACAAAAATTAACAATCATATAATAAAAATATAAAACATGATGGATTAAATAATTTACTAAAAAGAAACAATGGTGTGACTGACCTCAATATGTTTAAATTATAATAAAACTATAATATAATAAGCAATTTCACATTACAAAAATCAATTAAAAATTGAAAATTGTAGAAAATAATATCTTCGTTTTTTATTATTTTATTTATATTATTTTCATAGTCAACTAAAATTATAGTATGACAGTTGCTCAGTTTAACTAATTTTCGTTAGAGGTCAGTACAATTCCCAAAATTATAACATATATCTGGAATTGAACTTTAAAGATGAATTAAAAAATATGTTTTTTTCACGTCATTTAAAAACGGATGAACCGATTTTAATAAAAACTATATGGAACCACCTGGAATGTATACCCTTTCAAACAAAAAAATAATTTTCCAAATCGGTTCAGGCGTCTTCGAGTAATCGGGGAACATACATAAAATATAAAAGATTCCGACGAATTGAGAACCTCCCCCTTTTTTTTGAAGTCGGTTAATTAATCATTTCCAGAAGTTTTGTCTATCTGTCTGTTTGAAACTGCTGAACTGAAAAAATGTTATTTTTTTGTATAATGGTGGTATACTTTTTATAACGGTTTATTATTCTATTTATTTTTTCAAGTTTCATAAAACATTTTTTTGTAAGCTTCATAGTTTCGGAAATATTTTGAAAATAAAAAAAACTGCTGTTCTGCTGTTCTGAACATCTGTCAAAAATAAGTTAGGTAGCTGACAACTTGCTTTGGTTAGTTTTTACATGTAAAACCGTATTATGTAACAAATTTCATAATATTTATTACTAGTCGTTGCCCGCGTCACCGTACGCTTTAAAGAAATTTTATTTATTATAATAATATATCAAATTTAAATATTTTTAGTTTGAATGATCCTGTTGCCCAATTGGCAGGGATTTTTTAAACGTTTTTCACGCAATCTGTATTTTTACAAGCTTTTATTTAACTTGCAATGAATGCAATATGTTTGTTCGGGTGGAATCTTGCAACTCAATTTTGAAGCAGATATCCTCAACCGATTGAGCTGAAGTTTTGTATACACGTTCAGTTTGGATGACAATGCATGGTTAAATGTGTGACGTCATTATAAATCCAACATGGCGGCACATGCAAAATGGCGGACTAATTATTTTTAATGCACTCCTACAATATGGGTATCAAATGAAAGGACTTGCTAAGAATAACTCGAAAAAAAATAAAGTGACGTCACTTGAAGAGCTAGACTGTTCGAAATTAACCGGCAAATGACCTTGCAATGATGATGCGTTGATTGAGATGAAACGTGTCCAGCGATAACTAAAAAGTAAAAAATAAATTAAAAATTTTTACTTTTAATTTATTTCTGTTATACTAAGGCTCATTGACTAATTTCTTGAGTTATTGAGCGTCTATAATGTGCAGTATATGTCTCAAAAGCTAATTAGAGACGTATTAAGTTGCTCCAACGCAACATCCAGAGACGAAATAATTTGTCGGTTTCCCACTCTCGTTCCGCGGAGCTGTTGACGATAATGAACTATGCATCATGCACTAGGTAGTTCCCTAGTTACGTACTTAATTAATGCACGGCCTACTACAATAAGCACATTCAAGTTGTCTGGAGCTGTGTCTCACATAATCGTGTACTTGGTAAATTCATATCTGCATGCAATATCTACTTGTTTCCAGACAGACGAATACTCTACATAAATTAACCTATATTGATCAGGCAATGTATATCGAATGAGTAGCCTAAAGACTAACCTTAAATAACTGCACTTTTTAGATTCATACATTAAGGCTGTTGGAACACTCTGATTTTAAGCTTCGGCTGTCAAATGATTGTAGACTTATTCGTCAACATTCTGCAAAAATTATTTCTCTATAAGAAGATAAAGGACAAATCTAGATCTCTAATGGACTACTTTTGTAATTTATGTACGATTTACTAGAAAAAAATTGGCATTAATTGTGCCAAAAAAACACACGTTTTCAATGTCACACTATGACCTTATTCGTACTTATTTCACAAAACTGTTCCATCACAAACCTAAAGTGACTCTTCCTGTTTTAAGTCTTCAAAATATTTTAAAAAATTAGAGTAATTAATTGACAGCGGCACCCTGGCAATAGCATCTTTTAGCCTCGTAGTGTGCACCAGTCAAAAATTGAAACGTGCGGATGATTTGAGCGAGACAGAGCTAAAGAAGGTCACACCCATAATATGTCGTTTGCCTACCTCACCTCTTACCGCTGGGTCTCAGCACAAATTGTGTGAAAGTGATCCAACACTGTTAATCAAGGCGATCGGTAGATCGTCGAGTTCGTGAAACAGAATATTTATTAAGAAGCCATATTTGCAGGAGTACATGATCCTGGTTAGGATAATGGGACAAGCTTATTAAGTTATTATATTGTCATCCTTGAGAAGTGTGCAAAGTTTCAGTTTAAACCGACGTTTTGAAGTGGGTGAACTTCACGTTCAAAGATTCTTTTACAAGCTTACAAACACACAAACATACAGATGAAACTAATAAAATCGCGTTAAAAAGACACGTCAATTCTAAAAAACTCGGGTCGCAATGCCAAACCTTGCCGACAATATAGTGTGTTTGCTAATGCAGACTACGGATTCATGTTTGTTTTTTGACTAAGTAAAAAAATTAGCCTCTTCATTCACACTTAAAAAGAATTTTGTTTTTTAAATTTCAATATCTTGTCCACACTGCACACATCCAACTCTTAGTGAAAAAGGGAGCATATTGAACAGCTGGTCCTCAGTAAACCTTAAATACAGTACAACCTCGATATAACAAAGCTGAACGGAATGAGAAAATATTCGCTATACCAAGTAATTCGTTATAATGAAGTTTGTAATAATAGAGATTAGGTTGGTCTAAGGTTCGTTTTAACTAAGTAAGAAACTCCATTTTCTTCTGAAAACTTATCTTTAAATAAGTTTTTTATTTAATCACGGGAAATTTGTGGCCAATGTACTTGCAGGCATTTCGAACTCTTTAGCGATGTCTAATTTTTTCTTTGTAGGACATACTCTTAGTGATTGTCCGTTTCTTTGCGACGGTTAAGGAACGCCTTTTTCGTTTCTCAGTTGTTGCAACTTTCAATTTACTAACAGCAGTGACAAACAGCAATTACTTTACATCAAACAACAATGATTGTCTTACGATAAATTTAACGTATTTGAACCTGTCGAGACATGAATTGTTGTTATTGTGGAATCGTGTGTGATTGAATGGTAGGATACGTTATGTAAAAGTTATAAGTTGACAAAAATCGTTAAATAGCGGTAAATTATACTTTCTATTTATATTCTGCAGTGATTGAAAATTCGTTCTAAAGAGATTTTTGACAAAAAGTATTCGTAATGTAGAGGTATATTTTGCATTAACTCTTACGGCCAGTACTAGGGGATTTTGAAAAATTAGTTAAATAGAGGAAATCGTTATATTGAGGTTCGTTATATTAAGGTTACACTGTATTGTATTCGTGTGAACAAGCCTTAACATATTCGAGAATGCTGGCCTACAATGCCACGTTGCAACAGCCAGTACACGTACGGTGTGGTGGGGCGGAGCACCCGGAGCCTTCGACAACATCCTCTTTCCATCGTCGCGTCGACCGATACATGATTGATAGCACGGTCGACTTGTTGATTGATTATGTAAATCATAAATGATGAATTGATATACATACGCACACAACACAACACATACAAATGTTTGTTCCCATTGGGGAAAATCGGACCGCTGAAGCTCAGTGGGTATAGTCACCTAGTTTGTTTTATACCTGCAAACGTCGTACACTCAGGGTTAAAATTGGCTTGGTTTTTTGATTATTTCCTTTTAGGGTTCCGTACCTTAAAATAAAAACCTCACTGAGGGCTCCGTACAAACTTGTAGGTATGGAAATCGTTCGTCCATCATGGGAATTGAGTCACGAAGATTTTTCCAGCTTTATCCGAGTATGGTTTAAGTTTCTTCCCAAAATCAGCCCTCAAAACGTATAATAGGGATGTTGACTGTATTCAAACAAAAAAATAATTTGAATTTTTTTTCTTTTTTGCCCTTGGTACCTAATTAATATAAAAATGATTTGTCGGGAAAAGGACTTTTTAAGTAAACACTTATTTGTTATTTATAGCGACGTTTCGTCCCTTGCTTGGGATCAACCGTAAAAATATTTTAAAAAAAACGGAATTATTACAAACTTTTTAATGAACAATTGTTTCACTCAAATTTATATTTACATGTGTATTTTAACTTTTATATCCACTTGATCAAAACATTTAATAGTTATAAAGCTTGAAAAAGTCCCAAGCAAGGGACGAAACGTCGCTATAAATAACAAATAAGTGTTTACTTAAAAAGTCCTTTTTCCCGACAAATCATTTTTACATAATTTTAACGTTAATTGGTAGTTTCTATGATAGAAATACTAAAAAACACAATATTTTTCCTTATTTTTAAGGAATTTAATTAATATTTAAACCGAGCTGGGTAGAGCAGTGGTGACAGCACTAGACTCGCATTCGGGAGGTCCGGGTTCGAATCCCGGCGGGGGCAGATGTGGCTGGGACTTTTTCCTACTGCCTCTCGCCGAAAAACGGTAATTCCTGTACCGGCCATCTTGATTGAGGTTTTCCATGGTTTCCCTCAATTAATTCCAGATAAATATCGAGATGGTTCCTTATTTGAGGCCATGGCCGATTACCTATCAAGCTCCTAGTTCAAAAATTGCCTTCCTTATCCTAATTTCCTATAATTCCTTCATTCGCCCATTGCTATTACATAAGTTGAAGTTTTAAATATGTAGAAAAATAACGAAAAGTGTGGTAAATGGAAAATAGTAATGGTGCGAATAGCGTCTGTTATGAAATAAAGTCGACAAACGGACGGTAAACGCATTATTATTATTATAATTATTAATATTTAATAAATAAAACATAATTAAATCATTCTCAAGTCACGTGACAACGAACACCAATCAGAGCGCTTGGCGTCACAGGGTCATAAACAGCATCAGACGTTGTAAGATTTAGTGTGTAATTTATCATTATTTGTTTATGGGAAACGTCAAATGTAACTACATCAACTACTACGAAACAACCTTTCATCACCTAATCAGTTTACCAGCGTTTATGAGCAGAGCCTCCTACTTTGTGACAGTCTGACGTCACGGAAGTCACGTGACAAGTATTGGCGTTTTGGACCGAAATTTATAATACTTACATGATTTTTAAGGCTTGAGTCGTATTTAAATAAAAATAATAAGTATTTGTGGCTATATTAGGTACTTATGCACGATTTAAAACACTTTCCCAAAAATAGTTAACATCCCTATTACAATATGAAACTTCTTTAGCGAGGTTATGTGTTTGAAATTTCTTGTGACGCGTTACGAACAAGAACGGCTACGAAAATGAAAGAGAAAAAAATGCCTTGTTTTATATTACGATTCCGGAACCGTTCTGCCCAAAAAATAGAGGAGGGGTGGACGACACTCGAACCGTTCTGTAGAAAAATTAGAGTAGGTACTCCTAAACCGTTTTGCCTTGAAAGTATTTTCCAAAAATGTTTATATTACATAGACGAGGAAGGACTTCTAAACCGTTTTGTCAAAAAGCTAGGGGAGGGGATTCCTAAATTGTTCTGCTAAAAATTAAATGTTTAAATAAGATCTACGGCTAAAGAATAAGACTCACACATGTTTTTTATGAGAATTTCAAAAGTATTTTTTTTAGAATTTTACGTTGTGTATTTTTCGAGATTTTTTTTAAAACTTGTCCCGAAAATTGATTCAATTATTTGTTTATAAATATATCGACTAAAAAGAAAAGACGTGGCGCTAATAATAATGAAAAAAATTAACTTTGATTTTTAACAATTTTATAGATTTTTATTTTATGCAAGGTGGGATCTAAAATTAAACACCCTGTATAAACACTTGCTTTTCGTATAATTCACCCTGTGTATATAGTATTACTGTAGAAGAGAATATCTAATGTATTGCAAATTAGTCTCCATATACCGGGAATAACAGAAAGTTACCAATGCACTGGCAAAAGAAATAAACTTGAGTCGCAGTGCCAAAACCCTGCCGACAATATATTATAGTCTATTTGCTGATACAAGTATTGTGGCTTTATTACGTGAACTTAGTTTGTTTTTGGACAAAATAAAAAAATGTAACCCCTTAATACACCCCTTAAAATAATATTTCTTTTCTCAGTTGAAATATTGTTATCAATCCAACATCTGCACCAAATTAAATACACCCTTCAGCTAACAAATTTGTATACCTACACAAACTAGTGCTTTCATAAAATTCCAGTCCTGTTAATCCGATTTTAGCAAAATTTCAATTTTCAGTGAATTCCGTGAATTTTTCCGGTGTTTTTGGACCCCAACACATAAATACTTCTTTTCAAAAATAGTGCATAAAAACTGTAGTGACCTTAAAAATTAAAAAAAAATTCGAACCCATTACAATAACTTCCCAATGTATAATGGGAAGTTAAAAACATCATTTTAGTTTAAATTACGCGTTGCAAAATGCACAAATTATCCAGTTTGCAAATCAAAATCTCAGACGCGCTTGCCTCTGGAAAGATGTAGGTATAATATCTCGGAACTTCTGAGCAATCGATTTATTTGTCAATTTATGAGATTTTTAATACGAAAAAGAATGTTTTTTGTGCAATTATCCCGTTTATAATAAACATATTTTCGACTACAAGTGAATCACTTCAAATTGTATACCGCTTTAATGAGGCGGCATTTTTTACGGTACGGACGGTACTTAGGGTATATTTAACCCCGATGCTGGCTTTTGGGTTAGAGATGGGTAACTCAGATCTGAACCGGTTCAAAGAGCCGACTCTGACAGAAGATCCGTGAGAGCCGACTCACTTTTTTTTTTGAGCCGACGGATCAACGGATCCTCGTAGCTCAGTGAAACACTTAACACACAGAAGCACATTTTACACTTACGTATCAGTTCTTGCTTTGATGCATCTGTCAGCTCAAATGTCTCATACATCACATGTTTGGCTATGCATTCTTGATTCTATACAGGTCGTGATATGATTGACTGAACTAGGTAACTCAGTGGCAAACTGCAGTAATATATGCAGAACTCGGCTCTTTTTTAACCGGTTCAGTGAGCCGGCTCACATACGGGATCCAGATGCAAAGATGCAGATCACTAAAAAGACCAGTTTTTCCCATCTCTAGACTGCAGTAACATATTCAGAACTCGGCTCTTTTTGAACCGGTTCAGTGTGCCGGCTCACATACGGGATCCCGATGCAAAGATGCAGATCACTAAAAAGACCAGTTTTTCCCATCTCTAGACTGCAGTAACATATTTAGAACTCGGCTCTTTTTGAACCGGTTCAGTGAGCCGGCTCACATACGGGATCCAGATGCAAAGATGCAGATCGCTAAAAAGACCAGTTTTTCCCATCTCTAGACTGCAGTAACATATTCAGAACTCGGCTCTTTTTGAACCGGTTCAGTGAGCCGGCTCACATACGGGATCCAGATGCAAAGATGCAGATCACTAAAAAGACCAGTTTTTCCCATCTCTAGACTGCAGTAACATATTCAGAACTCGGCTCTTTTTGAACCGGTTCAGTGAGCCGGCTCACATACGGGATCCAGATGTAAAGATGCAGATCACTAAAAAGACCGGTTTTTCCCATCTCCATTTTGGGTTTGATCCACAGGCCAGCAGGCTAACCATTACACCAAGCTGTTTGTAGCTTTCTGTTCTACCATATGCTACAAAGTGGGAGAGAGAGAATCTGCTGTTTATTTGAATAATTGGACAGGTGCTGCTTCGATTAGCGGTCGTACAAATGCATACAATATTAATGTGACTCTCTCTGACGGAGATATTTGCAACTATACTCGTACAACCAAACAGATAAGGCGAATGTGTGAATTGCAACCCGATGTTCCATGAGTTATCCTGAAATACGAGGTGTGGTCATTAAATAACGAGACATGCTGTAAAATAATTTTCTTTATACCCGGTCGAAAGTACATACTTTCGATTTTAAGGCAAAACGCAGCGTTGCCAGATTTTTTTTGCCAAGTCGGGATTTTGGAACTTTTTGACTGAAAAAAAGTAAAAAAACGTATATAATCAGAAGTTTTTAAATATTTATCTTTTTATTTGAGTTCAAATTACGTTTACGTGACAATAGATAACAAAGATAGCCATAGAAAATGTATTTTAATAAAAATATGATATTTTAAATCAGATTTACCCTATCGTTAAGTAGTTGAGTCTTATTCGTCTTCTGATAAAAAAAAAATAAAAAAAACAGAAATCAAAATCAAAAAAGTTTTATTCATTAGAAAAATATGGCGTTTCAAACAATAGTTTGAGGATTGAGTGTTACAAATTGCAACTTACAATAAGAGAATAATTATTTACGTACGGTCGAGTTATCCCCGCAAAGCGGGACTGAGCCTGTCCCGCGCGGGACATTTAATTTTGATTTAAAAATCGGGACGTCCCGCCAAAATCGGGACGTTTGGCAACTGCTGGAATTACTCGCACTTCATCAATAACAGCGGGCCGAAAGAAGGTAACAGCGGATACGTGAGATTGCCGGCAGCCATTTGTGGTAGCTAACAGCTGTTATTGCGTATAACCTCAAAATTGCTCACTTGAAAGTTATTAGTCTTTTTATATAATATATGGTGAAAGTACGTAGTACTTACTTTCGATCGGGTATAAAGAAAACTAGTATACACCCCACGGGCAGAAAGAAATTCCTGTACTTCGCAGCTTAAGGTGTTTTTTAATTTTCTGTTCGTGTGATATAATATACTAGATGGTTCAATGTAAAAATATACAGATTCTTTTGTTATTATCAGCTGATAGCTGATTGTAGACTTATTCGTCAACATTTTGCAAACATTCTTTCTCTATAAAGAAGATAAAGGACACATCTAGGACTTTAATGGACTACTTTTTGTAATTTAGTTACGATTTACCAGAGAAAAGTTGGCATTTATTGTGCCAAAATACACACGTTTTCAGTGTCACACTACGACCCTATTCCTACTTATTTCACAAAATTGTTCCATCACTAACCTAAAGTGACTCTTCCTTTTTCGGAAAAGTTTTTTAAATCTTCAAAATATAGAGTAAACAACTGACAGCGACACCCTTGCAACAGCATTTTTTAGCCTCAGAGCGTTTCGAGAGCCTTAATATTATTGGTGGAGTGAGTGAGTGAGGTTTCGTTTTAACTTCACCGTTTATTGTCTTGTTTATATTTTGTTGCGCACTGACAACTAAATTCGCAAATCACTAAAATTTTCGAGGAATTTCTTAAAACTTTAATACTAGACCCAAACTTCTCGAATCTCAAGGAACATGAAAAAAGTTCGAGTTAAGAAAATTACTTTTGGAGTAAAAATACATATATTATAAACTGAATCCAAACATTAAAATTCATGATACAAGTTTGAGTTAAACATTAATAGTGGAAGTTTCTATTGTAAATAGTTTTCTAATAAAAATACTTCTAGATGTTCATAAAATGATATGAAAACAAGCCAATCACTTTTGATATGTCGTTTTATTCGAATTTTGTGTTAACAGTTGAAATAATATGTTGACAAGTAGGTACGTCAAAGCGTAACCACCAATCGCTCACCCTTTAATATTTATGATAATTTTCTGGCGATAAAACTGTATTTTTAGTTAGTAAAACCTCGCTTAACGCTGTTTCAGTATAACACGGTTTCTATAAAAAAAAGTTTAGGCACTATAACGTAAATTATGGATTAGTTTATACAAAATTATTCAAATATTGATAGAAGTTCAAAGGCAAGACGAAGTATCATTTCTATCGACAACAACTTGCGGAACGAAACAGAAAAAGGCAAACGACATTAGAAGACTTCTTCACAAAAAACAAAATATGTCAAAGAGGAAACCTTCCTCATCACAAACATAACTTCTTACTCGAACTTTTATTTGCTTTTTAAAAGTGTTGTATGAACAAGAATCGATATTAGCAATAAATAACTATAATAACTATGATAAAAAATAATTTAACAATAAACGTTACAAAATTAAAAAACTTTCAATTTTTTTAATTCTCGGTTCTGTTTCACTTGACATCATTTAGGGCTGTTTTGTATAGTACAGGAACTTATTGGAACGTACCTATCTCCTGCGTTAAGCGAGGTCTTACTGTATTTGCCATTTAGCACATACACTGTTGAAGTCGGCGAGACCTATAAAATATGCCACTACCGCAAACAAAACTTTTTTTTTTATTTTGGGTAATAAAAAAACAGAAATGTTACGCCACTGTATTAATTATACTAAGAAATTACTTTTCTAATAATTGCATGAAAGAAGTTTTTATGTCGCCAGTAATAATTTCATCATTTGATCTTGGCTGCGTAACAGGTTGTACCTCGTTCGTTTAGGATTTTTGATTTGTACTTTTTCAGTGTTTCGGGTCTAGACGTGAAGGTTCTTTCTGTTTGTAGTGATTGAGTTATTTTACTTTTGATTTGTTGGACGTGTACATATTTTGTGATAATGACTACATTTACGTTAATCAACTTATAGTTGCTAATAATAATTAATTAAAAAGATTTCAGTGATGTTTAAAACAAAAGTGAACGTCATTACGTTGCAAAAAATGGCTTCTAGATTTTTGACCTTCGTTTATTAAAAGGTAAGATTGATAAATAAAAGTATTATTTTTAATTATTTAAAGTGGTTAATTAATTATTATGTACTTTTAATAAATTATGAAAGCAGTATTATGACTGTGGGATTATGTATAAATTATTAATTAGGTAAGTAAATATATTCGAAATAAAGGGACATAGAACCTTAAACCTGTACGATATGTTAATTAATGTATTTGCCACATATGGCACATATACTATTGACGTCGGTCGGATGACGGGGCCTAGGGGTCGAACCAAAATTTCTCGATGTTTCATAGCTTCCTGAACAATTTGACAATTTTGACAAAATTAAAGATAATTTAAGGCTGTCGGAACGCTCTGGATATAAGCCAAAAACAGAGCTTTGGCTGTCAACTGATTGTAGACTTATTCGTCAACATTCTGCAAACATTCTTTCTCTATAAGGAAGATAAAGGACAAATCTAGGTCTCTAATGGACTACTTTTGTAATTTATGTATGATTTACTAAAAAAAATTTGACATTAATTGTGCCAAAAAAACACACGTTTTCAATGTCACACTATGACCTTATTCGTACTTATTTCACAAAACTGTTCCATCACAAACCTAAAGTGACTCTTCCTTTTTCAGAAAAGTTTTTCAAATCTTCAAAATATTTCCAAAAGTTAGAGTAATCAATTGACAGCGGCACCCTTACAATAGCATCTTTTAGCCTCGTAGTTGGCACCAGCCAAAAATTGAAACGTGCGGATGAATTGAGCGAGACAGAGCTAAAGGTCACACCCACAATATGTCTTAATAATAATAGTTTTATTTGTGGTGCCATAGTGGATACAAATTGTCAATTCAGAGTCCATCAAGGACATTAGTAGGTTCATCAAGAACACAGTCGTTCATGACCCAACAGAAATTCATCTAAATTATAAAAAGCGCTTGCTATCAAAAATTCTTTCAAGTATTTTTCAAATTTTGATAATTCGCCACAATTTTTAATATTTTGAGGCAGCTTGTTAAAAATAGTAATACCCAGACAATTTGGGGATTTTTATGAGATATTCAAATGCTTGAAAGGCACTCTAAGCTCACACTTAGATCGAGTATTTAGATCATGAACGTCCGAGTTCTTCATGAACCTACTAGAATTCTTGAATACATAGATGGACATTTCAAAGATTATTATAGAAATTGCCTACCTCGCCCCTTACCGCTGGGTCTCAGCACAAACACAATTCAGAGCGTTCCGACAGCATTAAGTAATTATTTTATAATTTTTCATAAAAAATGTTTTTTTTTAATTAAAATTTTTAATGCTGCTATATAAAACAATTTTGAAAAAATATTTTTCAGTAGGTACCTACATCCGTTTTGTTGAGCCACTTTGTACATTTTTCCGCATAAAATATAACGGATGTCAGTCATATGGTAGCACTTTGTAAATCAAGTAACTTTAATGTCTGTGTTGTGGCAATGCATAATTCATAACTCCCCTTTCTGCCCCCCGTGTCACTATCTCACTGCGTGAGGTTTCGCAAGTTCTGACAGCGTTGTCAAACCGATGAAAATGTTATATGAGCATCTTTGAAAACTAACAGAAATGATTAATATCTATACTAATAAATAAAATTCTTTGTGGGTTTTTAATATAAAAAATGCATGACTGTCCAAAACACGGAGCGATATGTTTTTCATATAATTCCAATTTTCAAGTTCTTACCTTTACAAAAACCGATACTCTCATACAAATTTTCACCCCATGTTTCCCACCCTTTAATGTTGAACTTTCCAAAAATCCGTATTTAGCAGATACTTATAGCGTTGTCAAGTACTTCTTGTTTTATTTTTATCTTGTTTTAAATTATATTAAGAGCATAAATTAAATATTTAAGTTCGGCTCTGTTGATTAGTTACGTAAGTTTCTTTTGCGTAACAGACTCGTCAATACTATTTGAATCAATAAATTTTTATCAATCAATCAATCTCTAAACCGAAAAGACAATTTTTTATAATAATTATACAAAAAATGATTGTATAGTTTCAAGTAAAGATATTAAAAGAAATAGTTGTTAAATAAATCTTGTGTCATTAAAACTGTTCGAATTATTGGGCCCAGCGCTTTTTATCTTTCCTTAATCCATTCCGAGCAGTTTCGGCTATACTAACGTTATAAAATAAACCTATGTTCCAAATTTCAACTTACTAGACTTATAGTAGTTTGGGCTGTGCGTTGATAGATCAGTTAGTCAGTCAGTCAGTACAAACGATTTTATAAGTTTAGATTGAATAAAATTAGCATAAAAGAATAGTTACTTCTTACCACAACAGATTTATTCAGTGGATGTACATTTCGAGAGCTAAGCTCCCATCTTCAGCAAAACACTAAACTAACTAAATAACACAAAATTCTTAAATTTATATACAATTCAGGTAAAAAATATAATAGATAACGTTTACTATATCCTTAACCAGTAGCATGACCAACAGAAATGAACGTAATAATAATATCACTCGGGCTGACGTAGACTTTTAAACACCTACATGTGATGGGGATACAGCAGGAATCAACACTATGTAGATTTTGCGAAATGTAGGATAAAACAGCTACCCATATCGTGTTCGAATGTGAGGCTTTAATCTCCAGGAAGACACCATCTTTAAATACATTGATTAGGATGGAATCATTCCACAAGATAATCTAATAGTCAATCTTCTGGAGTTCATAAGATCCAGTAAAAGGGGAGCACAAAAATCTTTTCAGGATGTGGTGCATTCTATTTTAGTTTTTAAGACTTTTAAACAGCTCAAGAATTTTACAAATCGATTCAGTTATAGCTTGCGACAAACCATCAAACAAACCTTTTCTCTTTACAATATTGGTATAGATCAGTATAAAATTGGCAACACTGGGCGGTGATATTGTCTCTGCAGACACATCAAGCTTCAATGGCACTCTTTCCCAACTTCGTCCAACTTTGAGGTGCCGTCGCACGCTTTGGGTACTTTTCTGTGAGTTAAAACAAATAATGCACGCAAGGAAAACAATTAACAAGTAAATAATGTAGGGACGTCGCAGCAGGCGATATTTTTTTTAACTTAAACAAATAGACGGAGAGCCCACCGTTCGATTTTCTATCTATCTGATTTGGTGAATACATATTTACGAGGGTTGATCAGTAAGTATCCGTAGTTGACGACAAATGGCGTTGACGAGTGAAATTGACTTAACCATCGTGTACTGCAGACTTTTAAACGACCTCGTGCTGAGTTGTAGATAAATTCATAGATTAGGTTATTTTTGACAGCCAGTTGTATTATTCGTGTTTTGCATTTTTCGACAAAATGGAAAAAGAGCAATATTGATCCGTAATTCGTTTTTTTATACGAGTATCTCACCGTGGTCATAGATGGCTAAGGGTCTCCATAGACAGCATCCAACTTCAGTTTTATTTTTTTGCAAGTTTTTTAAAAAACGAATTACGGATCGATATTGCTCTTTTTCCATTTTGTCGAAAAATACAAAACACGAATGATACAACTGGTTGTCAAAAATAACCTAACCTCTGAATTTATCTACAACTCAGCACGAGATCGTTTAAAAGTCTGCAGTACACGATGGTAAAGTCAATTTCACTCGTCAACGCCATCTGTCGTCAAACACGGGTACTTATTGATCAACTCTCGTAATATCATACTGGGACCTCAACAGTCGTGCTAATAAACCACCTTGTTATAATTTTTTACTTCGAGATTTTAGTTTCGATAAACACTTTTGTATCATTATTGGGTGCTAGAGAGAGAGTTCATACTGTCGCCATCCTTTGCCAGCCCAAAGTTTTCAATTTCCGTCAAAATAAAAAATAATAATGCCCCAATATTAATTCACAGCAGAAAATACATAGAAATTTGACGGTCGGCTCTAGAACTACGAGTAAAATATAAATAATAGTGTTGCGTGATTGTTTTTTAACACTTTTTTATTCGTAAATTATACCGCATAATGGTTTACCAATCCTGCTTTAAAGTTGGAACTGGTACCGGTTTAAGTAATTTTCACAATATTTTACAATAGTTTTTTGACACGAGACCCCTGAATCTCAAAAACATGTTTTTGAAAGAAGTCTATGTTTCTTAATAGTTATAGCAAACGATAGCTATTGTCTTTTAGCGATTGTAATTTAGTTTTACAAACTATAACGTATGGATATTTACTATAATATGATATGAATTTGTTGTTAATTTACCAATATAAAAAATTACGATTTCCTTTTAAAATGCCAAACGAAATAGAAATAAAATCTGTGACTTAATGACTGGGAATAATTTCATCTTTGATTCATTCGTGACTCTCACTATTGTGAAGGTTCGTGTCTAGCGTTACCGAAACTAAAATTAGCTCTCGCATAATGTGAATTTAGTGTTGCAATTTGCTTTATTATGAAAGATTAACTGTTGAGATATGATACCGTAGAGTAACTGATAATTCATTTCGCCGCGAAAGTGGAAAGATTCGGGTTTAAGTCCCGATAGTGACAGTCGTTTGAAAATACATTTTTCTAATATAGCATTGTAACAATGGATGTTTCTTAACCATTATAGCAAACGATAGCTATTATACTGCTTATGAATTTATTTATTATGAACATATGATTATCATACTAATATTATAAAGAGGAAAGATTTGTATTTTTGTATGTTTGTAATGAATAAACTCAAAAACTACTGTGCCGATTTAAAAAATTCTTTCAAAGCTACATTCACCCTGAGTAACATATAGGTTATATTTATTGCTAGAAAATATTAGGGATCCTTACTAAAACTTTAGTAACGTAACCCAACGTGTAAAAAAAATGCCATAAAACATCTTTCGTCGCATGCGCTGCGGAAACTATTGATGATAGAACAAAAGTATGTTCTACAATATTAAAGAACATATCAATAACTACTTACAAAAACTACTATATGTCCAACTATTATACCGTTATGTCACAATAACCACTTTTTACATTTTAATAATCTATATAGATAAAAGACGATGTATATGTAATCTATGGACTCCAAACGGGTAGACCATTTTTGATGAAATTTTCAGACAATCTTTAGATTAGCCCAGCGAGTGATCTTCTGAAGTTTGGTAACGATCGGATAAACAGAATTTATTTAATTTCTTTTTGGGAAATAAGATTTTTCTTCGATTTCTGAACATTCACAAATAAAAACGATTGAATTCGCGCAAATTCAATACACGTTAAAAATTTAATGATAATGATTTCTCATCTTTTATATCCTATATATTACATTTACGCCCGGGCGAAGCCGGACTGGGCCGTTATTACTAATATAATAATTAGAATTTGTACTAACTTTAAAGAAAATGTGAAAAGGAGTAAACATATTGAATTTTTAGTTCTTATAACAAAAAAAACTTTTTTTCTGATAGGATTAAGGAACTGGAATGCTTGTACTTTTCTTGCTTTCAAAATGAAAACACAAATAAAAACAAACGAACAGACGAGTATGTACAGTCATGGTTATTTACAGCGAGGTTCTTCAATGAAAAGAAACGAAATGCTCAAAGGCGAGATTTATAAGGGTTTTGAACAGAACTGAATAGAAAACTTGTTTTTCATGAAATAATTTATTTATAGTGGTCAGCAACCTCAAAAATGTTTAACGCTAAAGTTTCAAGATTACAGTGCGATTCTGTAATTCTTGTTATAGTAGGAGAGCTGTTCGACATTTTTAGGTAGGTATTTGAGACACAGAAAATTTGTACAATAACTCTTTAGTAATATTCGAATACAAAAACACAGACCTGGCTGAAGGACAGCGGGGCTTAACCAACCTTCAAATTTTTAAATTAGCAAAAAAAAAATTCGCAATAAAATGCATTTGAGATATTTTAAAATTTTGGAAACTTTGGAATTTATTATTAAAAATAAAAAAGCCAGATTTTTTAATCATGTCTAAAACTTAGCTAGGTGTTTGCAAAACAATATTTTTGAAAAAATTAAAAAAATTATTTAATGCACGTTGAAATTTGAACAGAATAATATTGGTAACTAAAAATAGATATATTTAAAAAAACAGGTCGTTTCGGTGGAATAGTCTACCCGCCAGGTGATTAAAAATTTGAGGGTCGGTTAAGCCCCGCTGCCCTTCAGCCAGGTCCGTGTTTTTGTGTTCAGATATTTAACGAAGTATTGTACAAAATTTCATAGTGCCTCAAATACCTACCCAAAAATGTTTAACAACTCTCGCCCTATTACATATGTGCAGCGGTGTTAAATTTCCGTCTCACTTTAATTTATATAGAAGTGCAGCATGTTTGAAATACAATTTGGTATTTCATACTTCGAAGCTTACCAAACTGAGAATGTGACTTAAGCTAAGGGGGAAAAAGAATTCTTTCGTTTGTAGACGTTGCCATAGGTGTTCTGAACAATATCTGCCACAGATGAGTTATTGCAGCTGCAAATTGGGGAATTTACGATGCCTATTCTAAGCTTCTACACTTATTAGTATAATTAGCCACAACTCGAATAATAATATTACAAATAAATACAATATATCTAATAAATCGGCATCACAAAGCATCCATGAGCAGAGGTGAGAGTCGAACCCACGACAGTACAGTCTACTACACCACATTGTCCTCGCTCTATTTATTTTAACCAAACAAAAATTGTTTGAGGCAAAAAATATTGCTTCGTACGATACAACAGACACAAACAAATATTTGTTTGTTTTTTTGTGTTAGACAAAACTCTAACAATAATTTTATTACGCACAGACTATATTTTTAAATAAGCTTGTATAAATAATATTTGACAGATTATATGATGTATTTCCATCAGGGCTGTTGCCACACATAATGCGTTGTTGGGGTTGCATAATTATTATGATACGCATCTACAGTATCGGTCATAATCATTAGTTATATCTATACATATAAATAAAATTGAAATGTCTGCAATGTCAAAATAACAGCTATTTATTAAATACACATGAACATATATATGATACTTATATAACCAATTTAAAAAATTTTTGTCCGTCTGTCTGTCTTTTTGGTCCGGCTATTCTCCGAAACGGCTGGACTGATTTTGACGGGACTTTCACTGGCAGATAGTTGATGTTATAAAGAGTAACGTAGACCACTTTTATCTTGGAAAAATAATTAGGGTCCGTGTAAAAAATTAAAACCCATGAAATTGTGAACATAGAATCCAATACAAATAGGGAAGTCTGTATCCAATATAATCAAATATAAACACTAATAAATAATTAATTATTATTAACGTAAATCTCCCGAGTGTTTTTAGCTGCTTCGAGTAATAATTTTTTATAGAAATTAAAGATTCCTAAAATGTTTTTTACATGATTTAGTCTATTTTGTTTGTACACTTACATTAAAAAATGGTTACAATCAAGGGCGTATCCAGCGAGTGGCAGGGGGGGGCAGCTGCTTTTTTTTCAAACAAATAATTGTAATAACTTAGTTGATAAAGCGCTGCTATAATTATACATAATTTTCTTAATATTTTGGTTTCATTCACCTTTTCCGTGATAAAATGTTACAACCTGAACGATCATGGCTTGCCCCCCCCCCCTAGTTTTGATCCTGGGTACGCCCTTGGTTACAATATAGAAATATGCAGGTGAATAAGGAGGATTATATTGAACAGCTGGTGAAGCTACCTTAAACTAATTAGTATACTACCAATCTAGTATTTAGTGGAGTCCAAATTTAAAGTTATTTTATTTGAGCTAGAGTTAAGTCAAAAGAGGTTTCTCGTCAAAACTGGAATTAACGTGAGAGAACAAAATAAACATTCACGGAAACGAAGCCGTAAGCCAAAGCTAATATAAACAAAAAGTCAGTGGTAAACAACAACAAAATATACCAATCGGGTTATTAGTGTATTTGCCATATGGCAACATACACTATTGGCGTCGGTCGGATGGCGGGGCCTAGGGGTCGGACCAAAATTTCTCGACGTTTCATAACCTTCTAAGCACTTTGGCACCATTTTTAAAAATGTTTATATATATATGTATATATATATATATATATATATATATATATATATACGTATATATATATGTGTGCGGGCAATAACTTTCGAAAGAGTTAATTGATTTTAACGAAATTTGGCCCACGTGTTGAAATCCATCACCGCAAGAAGCCTATTTAAAATGGGCGTAATCGGGGCATTTTAAGGGTACTTTTTAGGGGTTGAAAAAAGTTTTTGGGCCCCAAAATACCGAAAAAATTCTCAGAATCGTTTCAAAATTGACATTTAACCCTTTAGTAGTAATTAAAAAGTGTCCCTAAAATTTTAATAAAATCGGCCCGACAGGACCGGACTTACAAATTTTTTGAAAACACTAATTTGCAGATAGTGAATTATTTATTGAAGGGTGTCTTTAATTCGGTGTAGACGTTAGATTGATAATAATATTACAATTAAGAAAAAAAATGTTATTTTAAGGGGTGTATTAAGGGGTTAAATTTTTTATTTTGCCCAAAAACAAACTTAATTTCACATAATAAAAGTATAAAACCACACTGCCCTATACAAACAAATACACTATATTGTCGGCAGGGTTTTGGCACTGCGACCCGGGTTTTTTTCTGTTGAAGTTGAAAAAAGTAGTAAACATTTTTTCCTTCCATTAGCGTATTACAGTATTTCTATATAAACTAGGGGCAAAAGAGTAGACAAATTCTATAAGAGGCGTTGTTTTGAAGCACATTTTATGATCTGAGGAATCTATAACCTTAATCCTTAGCACTTTCCGTCAAAAACGGCATGTCATGCGAGCTAATCTGCGGTCACAATTGAAACTCATGGAAGCAAACCTAGTCTAAAATTTCTATTTAAATATTTAATTAACTCTTCAATTCGCATGTCCATCAAGTTAATAAAGATTTTTGGTTTCTTTTTAAATAAAATACCTTATATACATTTGGTTATGACATGTTAAAATATAAATAAACAATAAACTACCCCAATTTTCTTTTATGGGAGTGTCACCTGCAAGTGACACTGGGCGTTGTGAAATTAAGACTTTGAAGCAGACACAGATTGTTTCTTATTGTTAGGGTAAGAATAAAACGTTAGAATTTATAATTTATTTATATTTAGATATATCAGTTTCTTTATAATAAAAATAGTTTATCTGAAAGAAACAAAACACTTATCTATTCTAATATCATAAAGCTGAAGAGTTTGTTTGTTTGTTTGGTTGTTTGAGCGCGGTAATCTCAAGAAAAACTGGTTTGAATTGAAAAATTATTTTTTTGTTGGATAGTCCATTTATCGAGGAAGGCTATAGGCTACATAATATCAAGCTACGATCAGTAGGAACGGAGCATCAATGAAAAATGTTGCAAAAACGGGAAAAATTATTCCTTTTGAGAGCTTCCGTTGCGGCGTAAACATTTATTATAACGCCCAGTGTCACCCGTAGGTGACGGGGCATATTTCCAACGTCGTAAAAAACGTGTTCAAAGTTATTTTTACCAATAAAAAAAAATTGTGCAATAGCTTATTTATTATTTATTACACGTAATAAGAAAAAATAACAATAGTTACGGTTTAGGCATTTTTATTTCACTTTTTATCGCAAGAGATTACACAAACACAGACTGCTCGAATTTCGCGCGAAACATCTGATTATATTTGACAGATGACGTTTGGCTAGTGTTGCTAGAAAAAAAATATTAATGGTTTTACTTATTGGCTTTGCAACAATGGTAGTGGAATTAAATAATAAAATCTCCGTGTGGTAGAAAAAAAATATTAAAATTCTGTCACCTACAAGTGACACTGGGAATTGAAGAGGTAAAAGTACTTATAAATGCCCAATATAAAAATATAAGTGTACTTTGTCTGCAAATAAAGAGAAACATATAGGTTAGGAATATAATCGAGCATCTGTGATAGGTCATTTAAATCATATATTATGTAATACTCCTATATCGCTAGTAGGGGTCAGGAGCTGGACGGTGCAGACATATATGCGTGTGTCTCTCTCGCAAAAGCCGTGGAGTCCTATACGCATGTCCGAGAATGGGAATTTTGAGTTTCGAGGGGAGGAGACTTTCCCCACCACACTTGCAAATTCCCCCACGAGAGTCGCGACGCTTGCGCACAACGATTTGTATTTGTCGACTGAGATAGAAACAGTAATTTGTGGTCTGAGACTTCCACTTACGGGCGCTAGTAGGGTTGGCTGTCTAAATCCGGGAAAAAAACATCGATTTTCATAATATTTTATTTTATTTTTAACTTTATTTTTGCATTTGAACGTACAGATTTTAAAATATCTGGTCTGATCGTATGATTTTCTCCGCTTTTAGCCATTTTCCTGCAGCTTGAAGTACCGGGGGGATTTTGTTTATCTTAAATTCCTTCCGGAAGCCGGGATATTTCAATTTTCAGGGCTCAGTTCCAGGAGATATGGAAACCCTAGACGCTAGCAATATAGGAGTTGTGTAAGTTTTCACGGCCAGTGCTGTTGTAAAACTTTTTGGTTTCCGGGTTTTGGTTTCGTCTACAACTGCGGTAGACATTATCAAAAGCGATGTAGCAGCGGGCGAAGTGTTTTTCTAGGCTGCTCATAGGTAAGTGAGCAGCCTAGGACCTAGAAGGACGCTTCGCCCACTATCACATCGTCTTTGATAATGTCTACCTCAGTTCAAGACGAAACCTGAGGTAGAAATACCAATGAACCACGGCTCGGAAACCAAGAAGTTTTACAACAAAGCCAGTCGTGAAAGCCTACACACTTGAATATAGTAGTTACTAGCCGCTCCCCGCGGCTCCGCCCGTGATTTTAATAGTTAGGATTCTTTCATTACACACTCACTCCACTCGTTCGCCAGAGTTTATAAGTATTTCTTTCATTACTCACTCACTCACTGCGTTCGTTCGCTCGAATTTATTTGATTATTATGCTGTAGTGAACTTTCTTACAGAATTAATATTGAACGATTACGTATGTTGCCTAGAAATTGTCTCTACTAATATTATAATTTGTTTGTTACGCTTTGACGGCAAAACTACTCAACCGATTATCATGAAATTTTGTACACATATTTTTAGAGGTATTAGAAAGGACATAAAATACTTTATATTAAAAAAACATTTTTTTTTTGGGATTTTTTGGCCAAAAAATAAAAAAACTTTTTTTTTTTAATAAAAAGTATCCTATGTCCGTTCTAATACAACTAAGAATATGTATACAAAATTTCATGATAATCGGTTGAGTAGTTTTGGCGTGAAAGCGTAAGAAACAAATTTACATTAACATTTATAATATTAATAGGGATTACAAATATGGTTTAAAAAGGTAGTGATCATCCGCCTCTGTCGAAAATTAACTTTCTTGTTCGAGTGTCGCGTCTAACAGAAATATGTGGTTTTTTGTTAAGAGCTCAGATTTGTATGAAACACCCCATGTAGCCTAGGTATGTAAATATTCTAATGCTATTTTTTTCTCTGTGGGTATATCAAAGTGATAGTATATAACATGTATTCAAAGTACGACATAGCAAATTCCCCAGTTTACTATTCTACTATAGATATCTTATATATTATGTTTATATTTCTGTACATACAGAAGACAGGCAGTTCCTGCTTAGTCCAGACTAGGGATGTCAGAAGTGCCAACAAGTATCGATATATATCGTATCGATATTATTTTCAAGTATCGATATCGGTATCAATATATTTTTTTTAAAATATCGATATATCAGTACAATTTTAAAGAGAACATTGGCACTCGAAGAAATTTATAATTTTTAAACGATTCCGAGAATTTTTAAGCCTCAAAACTTTTTTCAACCCCTAAAAAGTACCCTCAAAATAATCCGATTGAGCCCATTTTAAATGGACTTTGTGCGGTAGTAGATTATAGCATGTGTACCAAATTTCGTATAAATCAATCAGGTCTGTCGAGAGTTATTGAGCTAACACAACCTGTCATCAAAATACGCTACTAGATATTGTAAAAATGTGTTTAAATTTTATATACTAGACACTGATGCTTTCATTTCAAAATATGATATTTTACTTTGTACAATACTGTACAAGCGTCGTATATAGACTTGGGTCTCTTGTATTCGCGCATATATACAGTGTGTCCAAAAGTAACCGAGAAGTCATTCTAAAGTATATTTGATTCTCCAAATAAAAATTAGTTTCAGATTTTAGAATTAGTTTTTCGATCTATACATCTATAAATAAAATCAACAATTCCAAACTTTGTACTGTACAGCACTCTTTACAGAAATAATGATTGATGTGTTTGTATATATAGCCAATGGATAACAAAGCCCACATACTGCTAGAATTACTTTTTTAATGAATTTTAATACAAATCAATAAAATCGTAACGTAGTCAGTAATTGTAGTGTTTGAAAGATTCCTAGAGCGATTTTTCAGTTTTCTGTCAGTTTGTTCTGTCTGTCTGTCTGTATGGTTGTTTGTGAGCAAAGTATGTTTTTTTACAGTGATAGAACTTTAAATTGAAATAAAACACATTTAAATTAAGATTGAAGCCAATTTTTTTTTATTTGAAAGAGAATTTTATGACATTTAAGTTTTAAAAATAATTTCTGGCATATGTCCACCACGACTAGCTGTGAGAGACCGCATTCGATCAGAACTATTTTGGACCACTTTTTCGAGTAATTCAGGCTTTGTTTCATCAATAACACGAGTTATGTTGGCTTTCGAAGCAACTATTGTTTCTGGTGTATCAGCATAAACCATTGACTTCACATAACTTTAAAGAAAATAATCCAGTGGCGTTATATCGCATGATCTTGGAGGCCAATTAATTGGACGATTTCTCGAAATAATGTTATCACCAAATCTTTCTTTCAATAAATCAATTGTTACGTTAGCAGTACCTATGAGGTGTACTACTATCTTGTTGGAAACAAAACTAGGATTGGGTAACTCAGATCTGAAGAGCCGACTCCGACAGAAGATCCGTGAGAGCCGACTCACTTTTGTTTGAGCCGACGGATCGACGGATCTGCATAACTCAGTGAAACACTTAACACACAGAAGCACATTTTACACTTACGTATCAGTTCTTGCTTTGATGCATCTGTTAGCTCAAATGACTCATGCATCACATGTTTGGCTATGCATTCTTGATTCTATACAGGTCGTGATACGATTGACTGAACTAGGTAACTCAGTGGCAGACTGCAGTAACATATTCAGAACTCGGCGCTTTTTTAACCGGTTCAGTGAGCCGGCTCACGTACGGGATCCAGATGCAAAGATGCAGATCACTAAAAAAACCCGTTTTTCCCATCTCTAACCAAAACACTTCCGGGTCGATAACATTCAAATTTTGAAAGAAAAAATAATTGATCATCGATCTGTAACATTAGCTCCAGCATCGTTTTTAAAGAAATATGGACCGATGATGCCTCCAGCGTGTAAACCACACCATACGATGCATTGCAATGGAACCTGCCGAACTTCTTGAGGATTGTTTTCGCTCCATATACGGCAATTTTGCTTGTTTACGTATAGCGATTCAATCAGAAATGAGCTTCATCACAATTTTTCGAGAAAATCTTTGGCGAATAGAACCCTGATTTTGAAAATAAATTTCAACAATTTCTAAGCGTTGCTGCGGCGTAAGTCTTTCCATGATAATTTGTCAATGCTTACTGAACATAAATGTCAAAAAAACATGACTTCTTTCTTTTGTCAAAGCACAGCTATCCCTATCAAAAAAACACCCGATATGTATATAGTAGGGGTAAAGTCGATTGGATCATTGAACTCTGAAGCAGTATGTTGCGTTTGTTTTGGGACACAGTATTATACATAGTACATACATACAAACACACTTACATAGGATGTACAATTCGGGGAGAGTAAATTCCATTTGTATCCACGTACCTTTCACAACACAAATAGTTTGCATTTGAATCAAGCAGAGAGGACCTACTCTACCCTGAGCCACCACTACTTTGCTTCAACACCGCGAAAGGGCTGTCAAACAAACTAAAAAAAAAACAGCTAAGATGCAAAAACAACCAATTGTAAAGGCTGAATGGATTTTTTAGGATTCCATACGAAACCTTTATAATTTCGTCATATCCGTCCGTCAAGAGACAAGAATTACGGCTGCCCAAGGAGGTTTGGTTCTTCGTCTCTTTCAAAATGTTGTGAAAATGAGTTAGGTGTCATTAGAGACGGGAAAAATGGGTCTTTTTAGTGATCTGCATCTTTGCATCTGGATCCCGTATGTGAGCCGACTCACTGAACCGGTTCAAAAAGAGCCGAGCTCTGAATATGTTACTGCAGTCTGCCACTGAGTTACCTATTTAAGACCTGTATAGAATCAAGAATGCATAGCCAAACATGTGATGCATGAGTCATTTGAGCTGACAGATGCATCAAAGCAAGAACTGATACGTAAGTGTAAAATGTGCTTCTGTGTGTTAAGTGTTTCACTGAGTTATGCGGATCCGTTGATCCGTCGGCTCAAAAAAAGTGAGTCGGCTCTCACGGATCTTCTGTCGGAGTCGGCTCTTTGAACCGGTTCAGATCTGAGCTACCCAACTCTAAGTGTCATTAAATAGCTCGGATGCACGACCAGTTGCAACTTTTGTCGGGGTGTTTCTTTTCCACGAACGGTGAAACTCTCTCCCATATTCCCAAGACCTCTTTTTTATCTCACTTGTAGAGATAACCTCCGCCACCTCTGGCTCCTCCTCGAAACCAATTTCTTGCAGAACCTCCGTATGTTGCTGCGACTGTAACTCTTATAGCTCCTCGGTTGTCAGTTCTTGAGAATGCTCTTCGACGAGCTCGGATCTCATTCATCACAGACCCATAGATTTTCCCAGAGTCACAATCTCCTCCTCCACTGACACTTCGGGTTCAAATCCTTCGAAGGTTCTTTCGGTTACAGCCTCAGGCTACAGTTTCTTTCATGCAGAGGCCAAGGTTCTCGTTGACTGATGCCTGAGGAGCGAGAAAATTCGAGACGCACAGGGCGCACTCGTATCTAGAAAACGCTTAGGTTGTGACAGTCGTATGTCAAGGTACCACAAATTTGTATAAATTTTTAAAAGCCCTGGGTTTCTATTCTTGAATTCATTCGTTATTGTTGTTATTTTATTGGTTGTTACCATTCAGACCACGCATCTTCTATCTTCGACTACACAAAGAAAACTGCAGAAAACGGAAATCCCGTATTTTATACTCAACGATTACAAGTACTGAACTTTGATGGCTATACCTGACTCTTTTTAACCTTTTTCAGCTTCAGAACTTTTGCCAGAACAGCAACATTTATGAATAAATTAGAAACGAACAAAATATTGAATGGTTTTTGCAAATCCCATTTTAAATGTGTGAAACAAGTTCACTATGGATGGAAATCTTATTTGAATTTACAAATTAAAAAAAGTCGGGTTGCAGCAACAATATAGTGTATAGTCGCTTCCCGCGGCTCCGCACGCGATTGTAATGATACTCGGCAACAACAACAGTAGTGGAATCTTCATCAAGACCAACAGCTACATTTTCATTCCATAGAAACTATATTTTAAAAATTAGAGTGTGTTAATCATTGATGTCTCTGTACTTCCCCTCTTTCCACACCTTAGAAGACTATTTTAGTATCTCTACTCAACAAAAGAAACATGTCTGCCAAATTTCAAGTCTGGAAGTCTAATAGTTGCGGAAGGTATCGTGATGACCTGTCAGTGACATTCATCCCCTATTTCACCTCCTTTAAGTTTTTATTTTGAAACAAAAGGCAGCCTATGTCCTTCTTTAGTATGCAATCTATCTTGTCAAATTTTATTGAAATCTGTTCAGCGATTTAGGCGTGAAAGCGTATAACAAACAAAATATTAGATAGGACAGGATACAGGCAGTGTGGTTTTATTATGTGAACTTAACTCTTCAATTCCCATGTCCAAGTTAATAAAGATTTTTGGTTTCTTTTTATATAAAATACCTTATATACATTTGGTTATGACAAGAAAAAATATAAATAAAAAATAAACTACTCCAATTTTCTTCTATGGGGGTGTCACCTGCAGGTGACACTGGGCGTTGTGAATTTAAGACTTTGAAGCAGACACAGATTGTTTCTTATTGTTACGGTAGGAATAAAACGTTAGAATTTATAATGATATTTATTAATATTTAGATATATCAGTTTCTTTATAACAAAAATAGTTTATCTGAAAGAAACAAAACACTTATCTATTCTAATATCATAAAGCTGAAGAGTTTGTTTGTTTGTTTGGTTGTTTGAGCGCGGTAATCTCAGGAAATACTGGTTTGAATTGAAAAATTATTTTTTGTTGGATAGTCCATTTATCGAGGAAGGCTATAGGCTACATAATATCAAGCTACGACCAGTAGGAACGGAGCATCAATGAAAAATATTGCAAAAACGGGAAAAATTATTCCTTTTTATTAAACTTTTTATTAAACTTCTGTCACCTACAAGTGACACTGGGAATTGAAAAGTTAACTGTGTTTTTGAGCAAACTAAAAAATATAACCCCTTAATCCACCCCATTACTCACTCACGAAATCGACGTATTTCAGATGTCTGAAACCATAAAAGCTAGATAATTGATACTTGGTGTGTTTGATAAATCTGCTAAGGACATCTTATCCTGATAATTACAGCTGTCTAGAGTTATCCAGACGGAAGCTATGATGGTTCGAAAATGCGACGAAACGCTTCCTTGGCTTGTTTTGGCGGGGGCACTACCGTGCCCCCAGATAAGATGCTATAACTCACATATGACGGGAAAACATTTTAAGGGTTTACAATTTACATTGAATTGATCCACCCTCTGTACTGTTAGTACACCCCATCGTGTTTCACTAACCTGGCACCACTTAATTCTGCGTCTTACCTGTCTACAAGTAGACCCTCGCGTTAGTCGCTCCCAAATCGATACACAAACACACACAGCGTTTTCATGTCAATAATAGAAAGCCATTTAGTCGCTGCTGTATTCCTTTACTTTTCCGCATCGAGCAAAAATGCAGAGTTTTCCTATTTGTAGATTTGTTTGAATACTATGTTTAGCTGGTGTGGTTGACAGCGCTGCACTTCACGACGGTGAATAATAAAAGGAAATATGGCCGAAAAACGAGTGAATTTTGAAGCGAAACTTATGCAGTGAAAAATTTCGAACCTAAAAATTCGAGAAGAGACCTCCAAAAGTCTTTATGATTACCTGACATGACAAAAAAAAGTACACGCGACAGAAGTTATACTTTTTTGGCGAAAAAAATGGATCGTAAAAATGTTTTTAGTTTTTTTTTTATCCTACGCGGAAAAGCGCCTGAAATTTCGGCTTCTAAACCAGAATACTTCTTTAAGATAGATATTAACTTATTTTAATTTAATTTTATATATTTCCTACTAGATATATTTCCAAAACTGAAAAACAGGGAAAAATAATCTCCAAAATGGCGTCTCAAACATTAATTTTGATACAGTGTGGGAAATATTTCCTACCGATAAAAAACACTTTTGAGAAACAATGTGTACCTACCAATTAGTAATGATTAGAATTCTGTGTATTAGTATTTTACTGTTTTATTTTATATTAAGGAGTCAGTCATCAGTATAGCTATAGGTTGCTTATTAGAGCGGCAAAGCTTTTTGGTTCCCCGTCCAGGTTTACGATTAAATAATGTTTTCGATCTGCCCACGGTTCAGACAACGTATACCTATGTGTAATTCACCTATCCAACGCATGTGTAATATATGTAATATATACTCAAAAAAATATAATATTGACTTTTTTAGTGACACATATCAACAAATTACCACCAAAATTAAAAACAATCTTTAAAATCAATATTAAATATTTATATTTTATGTACATTTAGGCTTAAGTACTACTGTACCTCACGTTTTTTAATTATGTCTGCACGCGTATCGATATATTTTTATCTGTAATTGGACCTATTGGTCTGTTGAAAATAAATTTATTATTAGTGTATTTGCCATATGGCAACATACACTATTGGCGTCGGTCGGATGGCGGGACCTAGGGGTCGAACCAAAATTTCTCGACGTTTCATAACCTCCTAAACACTTTGGCACCATTTTTAAAAATGTTTATATTTATATGTATATATATATATATATATATATATATATATATATATATATATATATATATATATATACCTATATATAGTGTGTGTGTGTGTGTGTGTGTGTGCGCTATAACTCTCGAAAAGAGTTAATTGATTCTAACGAAATTTTGCCCACATGTTGGAATCCACCACCGCAAGAACCCTATTTAAAATGGACCCAATCGGACCATTTTAAGGGTAGTTTTTAGGGGTTGAAAAATGTTTTTGGGCCCCAAAATACCGAAAAAATTCTCCGAATCGTTTCAAAATTGAAATTTAACCCTCTGGTGGTAATTAAAAAGTGTCTCTAAAATTTTAATAAAATTGGCCCGACAGAACTGGATTTACAAATTTTACAAAAATACTAGTTTGCAGATAGTGACTTATTTACTGAAGGGTGTATTTAATGTGGTGTAGACCTTCGATCGACAATAATTTTGCAATTAAGAAAAAATATAATTTTAAGGTGTGTATTAAGGAGTTAAATTTTTTATTTTGCCCAAAATCCAACCTTAGTTCGCATAATAAAGCCACACGGCCTGTATAAGCAAATACACTATATTGTCGGCAGGGTTTTGGCACTGCGACCCGGGTTTTTATTATTATTAAAGCTATGAAATAATGTAAGGCATTGGACAGTATGGGACAGCATGATAAAGTACAAGTGTTTGACTCATTCCTTACATTTTGAATACAAAGTATGCTCCGCGGATCTCTTGGACTCCGAGGTTTATCCACCGAAATAATATCAACCTAAAGAACGAAGCACTGACTTAAACAGTTGGTTAAAAATAAACAAACAACTTCATACCGCCCTTTAAATGGAAACAATTTTATCAATTTCTCGTGAAATCAATACACTGTTATGTAAAGAACGTATTTTGGTATGATTTTCGTTTAAGAATGAACATAAACCAGATTTTACTTATTTTAGGGCTCCGTAAAATATTTAGTGTTTCCAAATGGTTCCGTCGCCAAAAAAGTATGAGAACCGCTGGTTTATAGTATTGATTATACATTGTACATAATTCCCCTATATCAGAGTTCGATGCCGAGTCTTCTGTCACATATAAAAAGTACATATATATGATTTACGCAAATGGAAGTTCATTATCTCCATTTATTATGTCTTAACCGGATTCTTTTTGCTCATTCCTCTTTTTTTCCTCTTTCTGTTGACTTTTTTTCAATGGTATAATACTCATTGATATTTTGCTTACGACTTTTTTTAAAAATCTTTTTAGTGTATTTGCCATATGGCAACATACACTATTGGCGTCGGTCGGATGGCGGGACCTAGGGGTCGGACCAAAATTTCTCGACGTTTCATAACCTCCTAAACACTTTGGCACCATTTTTGAAAATGTTTATATATATATATGTATATATATATTTATATATACGTATATATATATGTGTGCGGGCAATAACTTTCGAAAGAGTTAATTGATTTTAACGAAATTTGGCCCACGTGTTTATATCCATCACCGCAAGAAGCTTATATAAAATAGGCGTAATCGGGCCATTTTAAGGGTAGTTTTTAGGGGTTGAAAAATGTTTTTGGGCCCTAAAATACCGAAAAAATTCTCAGAATCGTTTCAAAATTGACATTTAACCCTTTAGTAGTATTTAAAAAATGTCCCTAAAATTTTAATAAAATCGGCCCAACAGGACCGGACTTACAAATTTTTTGAAAACACTAATTTGTAGATAGTGACTTATTTATTGAAGGGTGCATTTAATTCGGTGTAGACGTTAGATTGATAATAATATTGCAGTTAAGAAAAAAAATGTTATTTTAAGGGGTGTATTAAGGAATCAAATTTTTTTTTGCCCAAAAACCAACTTAAGTGTGCATAATAAAGCCACACTACCTATATTATCAAATACACTATATTGTCGGCAGGGTTTTGGCACTGCGACCCGGGTTTTTTTGTGTTTAGATTTATTAAGCTAAAAATATTTCTTTGCAAAGCAGGTATATTGCAAATTTGTTTCAGGATAACATGCAAAAAAAGAAACTCGTATCGCAGCCCTGCCGACAATATGTGCTACGGTTCTAAAAGGTTCTGAAGCTAGATGCAAATGGAGGCTTGCGCAGGTGCAGTCGGTTGAAAAACTACAAACTCGCGCTATATTATTATTTTTAATTTTTCTTTAATCTAATTTAATCTAATTCCTTGCATAAAATCATCCAAAAAATACTTTTCGTGCTTGTCTATGCAAAACTGTATTAGGCATCTTGATCAATTAGCAATCAAAGAAACAACTTAACAATGGTGTACTGGACTGTACTTTATAGCAGGAAAGCGATAAGTGACAAGACAACAAGCGATAACCAATCATCGACGAGCGCACGTTCTGTGCCGGTAACTGGGTAACCAGGACGGCATTTGCGACGCTTTTGTGACTAACTTCAGAACCTTTTAGAACCGTGGCGAGTATTATACTTGCTAATAAGGACAGTGTGTTTTTAAGCAAAATAAAAAACCAAACCCCTTAATACATCCCATAAAATAATTTTTTTTCTTAATTGCAATATCATCATCAATATAACGTCTACACCGAATTAAATAGACCCTTCAGTAAATAAGTCACTATCTGTGTTTTCAAAAAATTCGTAAGTCTGGTTCTGTTGGACCGATTTTATTAAAATTTTAGGGGCACTCATTAATTGCTACTAAAGGGTTATATTTCCAGTTTGAAACGATTCTGAGAATATTTTCGGTATTTTGGGGCCCAAAAACATTTTTCAATCCCTAAAAATAACTCTTAAAATGGCCCGATTAGGCCTAATTTAAATAGTCTTCTGAAGCCAATAATGGGAAACGTCGAGAAATTTTGGTTCGACCTCTGGGTCCCGCCATCCGACCGACGCTAATAGTGTATGTGCCATATTATAACAAATACACTAAAAATAAACCAAATAAAGCATTTCTAGAAATCTTTGTTGAAAATTTGTTCATTTTTAAAAGTGCGTTCCCAAAGAATGAAATCCTATTATTCTCGTTATTCTGCCTTTCTTTGCTTCGCAATAAGTTATACAACTTTCATCTAAACGTTTTTCCTGTACAATTAAAAGCAAACAAGTTACATAGGAAAAACCGGGTTTCTATACTTTTGATGAATGGTTTTCTCCTTCTCCCTGGCCCCACCCTGAACTAATGTTGGAGGATGCTCACTGTATCGATGGGAGAATTTTTTTCTTTTATATTCGCGATGTAACATTTTGTAAGCCCTATCTACTTCACTAATATCACGGTCTTCTAGAATTAAGATCCTAGGATATAAGTGCTATAATTATGAAATTAGTCTGTAATTTTTAGAAAATAAAAATTTACAGATAGTTTTAAAATTGATAAGAAATGATATATGTGGTTTCAGATCCAGTATATATTATAATTATATTTTTTTAGAGGACTGTGGATCATTCAATTTATAATGCATTAATATCCAATCGCAACGTTTCGTTTTTATTTTAAAAACTTCATAAGGCTCTTAGATAATAATGAAAATATTCATTTTGATAAAAATTTCGAAATATTTTTTACCATAATACAAATTATTATTATTATTATGGTAAAAAATATTTCGCAATTTTTATCAAAATGAATATTTATTATTATTATTATTATTGATAAGTTAATTGGGAACTTGGATATAAATAAATTGATGCTAAATTTTCAAAATTTGCAGCGTTTCGTTGGTTTATTTTCAACTTCTTCAGGCAAGCTACAAGAAATACAATTAATACAATTAATTACATTGATAATTGTGTAACAGAAGACATATCTTGTAAAATTAGAATTATTTTTTTTTTATTTTAACAAATAAATTAAATTGTAATATTTACTTTTGAGATTAGCATCTTCGTTGAAATATTGTAATGCATATAACAAGTCGATTGAAATTATAGGACCAGATAAAGAAAAGCTTCACATCAATTTGACATATATTTTACTAATAATGATTATTTCAATAATATTTCAACGAAGATGCTAACCTCAAAAGTAAATATTACAATTTTATTTGATTGTTAAAATAAAAAAAAAAATTCTAATTTTACAAGATATGTCTTCTGTTACACAATTATCAATGAAATTAATTGTATTAATTGTATTTCTTGTAGCCTGCCTTAAGAAGTTGAAAATAAACCAACGAAACGTTGCAAATTTTAAAAATTTAGTATCAATTTATTTATATCCAAGTTCCCAATTAACTTATCAATATACAGGGGTCGGCGCTCGAAGTGTTACCAACTTCACGATGCTATAGCGACCAAACGGCTAATGACAGCTAGTTCATTTTTTGACAAACATCAGTCTGTTATATTGTTTACAAGCCTACGGAATCATATCGTTTTACGTCGCAGTTAAAAAAAGTTATCGAAATGGAATTCAAACGCAGCAGTGTTATTGCTTTGTTTTTGGCTGAAAAATCGCAAGCAGCCATTGTTAATGAGCTACGACATTTACATGTGAACAAAATGTTTGTATATCGGACCATTACATGTTACAATGATACTGGTAGTATCAAAAAACGCTATGGAGGTGGACATCCAAAAACAGCAACATCGCCAGAAATGGTTCGAAATGTGAAGGCCAGAATTCAACGTAATCCACGACAAAGCGCAGTTCAATTGGCGAAAAATCTTAATGTGTCTGCTCGTAGCATGGGGCGGATATTAAAAAATGAACTACGATTGAAGCCCTACAAAATACAAAAAGCGCAAGATTTAACACGTGCACAAAAGGCAGTTCGCCTAGTAAGAACAAAGGTCTTAAAACACTTGCACGTTGGTGGCGAGCTTGAGAATTTGTTTTTTTCTGATGAAAAAATTTTTACGGTTCAGCAATATGTAAACAAACAAAACGATCGTGTTTGGTTAGAGTGCAAATCAAAAGACAATTTGGACCAGCGAATTGCACTGCGAAAGCAAGCGCCTGCATCAGTGATGGTAAGGGCCGCGGTAACTGCCACAGGACGTTCACCACTCGGTTTTATTGAACAGGGCATAAAGGTAAATCAACAAATCTACCGTGAGAAGATTTTAAACGATGCTTTGTTACCTTGGGCACGTAAACAATTCGGTAGAAACCATTGAACGTTTCAGCAAGACTCGGCACCATCCCATAAAGCCCGTGAAACCCAACGTTTTTTACAAGAAAAAGTTCCCACCTTCATTTCTTCACAGCAATGGTCATCATATTCCCCAGACTTAAACCCAATGGTTTTTTCCATATGGTCCATTCTGGAGGCCAAAGTACTAACTAAAAAATATGAGACGGTCGACGCCTTAAGATTGCTCTTCGCCGAGAATGGGACAAAATACCATCAGATCACATTCGTGCAGCGTGTCGAGCCTTCTCGGACATACTCGATGCTATTATCCACGCTAAGGGTGGCTACATCGAACAACAACATATTCTTTGTAAAATTTGAAATGTTTGTACGATATGTTGAAGTTTTGAAATAAAAAAAATAAAAATTGACAAATTTACAGCTGTTTTAATTGGTAACACTTCGAGTGCCGACCCCTGTAAATAAACATGGATGAGAATCAATACACTAATTTTCATTATTATCTAAGAGCCTGATGAAGTTTTTAAAATAAAAACGAAACGTTGCGATTGGATATTAATGCATTATTAATTGATTGATCCACAGTCCTCTAAAAAAATATAATTGATAAGAAATATAACATTTCTGAAATGTGTCTGTTTTTCTGTCCATCTGTACATTTGTTTGCTTATAACTCAAGAAGTCCTGCATCTATGTTCCAGAGTTTTATACAAATTATAAATTTAATCAACATAAATTACTATTTTTCTTTTTTGTTTTAGGTAATTGAACATACAATTAATTTCTACGAACTCAAGTGCCAGACATCGCACCACTCCTGCCCTGGTAAGGTGATCTTAGACCAATATTTTGATTCGAATTAATAAAATTCCACGTGTACTCAATATTAAGTTATGAAATCTGCACCCAAAAAATGTATGAAGTATTTCTGGCTCAAAAACTACAAGAACAATGATTTAAAAAAAAACTCGGGTCGCAGTGCCAAAACCCTGCCGACAATATAGTGTATTTGCTAATACAGACTGTATGGCTTTATTACGTGAACTTAAGTTTGTTTTTGGACAAAATAAAAAAAAAATGCAATCCCTTAATACACTCCTCAAAGTAATATTTTTTTCTCAGTTGGAAATATTGTTATCAATCCAACATCTCTGCACTCTACAACGTTCAGTTTAACACGATAATATATAGTCTATGTCCATCCAGAAAATTAATTCTAAATACTGGTGAAATTTGAAATCGGATGAGTAGTTTCGGAGATTACCTTGAACTACATCAAAACTTCCAAACTTTACCTCTTTATAATATTAGTATAGATTGGTCTCCACGCGAAGCGCTTTTATTTTAACGCGATAAAATATAGCCTATCTCATGCTGAAGGTCCATTCTAAAAACTGGTGAAAAAATTTTTGAAATCGGATGAGTAGTTTTGGAGATTACCTTCGACAATCAAACTTACAAACTTTACTACTTTATAATATTAAAAATAAAAGAATAGTTACTTCTTGCCACAACAGATTTATTCAGTGGATGTACTTTCGAGAGCAAAGCTCCCATTTTCAGCAAAACGTGTTTTGCTGCAGATGGGAGCTTAGCTCTCGAAATGTACATCCACTGAATAAATCTGTTGTGGTAAGAAGTAACTATTCCTTTATTTTTATTGTTCCAACCACAGTGCTCTTAATATTTATATTTATAATATTAGTATAGATTAATATATTAAATAGATATCACATATCGTAGTAACTTGTTTATGGCTATTAAGGGGCAAAAATTTCCACTTCATTGTTTATTAATTAGAGATTCATTTGCTTTGGTGGTGTAAATTATAAAATATGCAGAGTAAGCCAAGTTCACAAAACATTGTCCGTTATTTTATGACCAGTCATGAAATATGCAAAGTTTTTTATTATAATTTAAATGAGTTGGGTCAGTTTTTATGATGTAACAAAAATGTTAAATAATATACCTAACACATCTATATAGGATGGTAGATTACAGCGTTGCCAGACGTCTCGATTTTTAAATCTAAATTAAATGTCCCGCGCGGTACAGGCTCAGTCCCGCTTTTCGGGGATAACTCGACCGTGCGTAAATAATTATTCTCTTATTGTAAGTTGCAATTTGTAACACTCACTCCTCAGACTATTGTTTGAAACGCCATATTTTTCTAATGAATAAAACTTTTTTGATTTCGATTTCTGTTTTTTTTTATTCAGAAGACGAGTAAGACTCAACTATTTAACGATAGGGTAAATCTGATTTAAAATATCATATTTTTATTAAAATACATTTTCTATGGCTATTTTTGCTATCTATCGTCACGTAAACGTAATTTGAACTCAAATAAAAAGATAAATATTTAAAAACTTCTGATTATATACGTTTTTTTACTATGTCCCGCTTTCGACGAAAGAATCCGGATTTTTTCACTCAAAAAGTTCCAAAATCCCGACTTGGCAAAAAAAAGTCTGGCAACGCTGATAAATTATGATCGACAATATTTTAGGGTGTGAACATAACCGAGTGTGTACTATTCTGTGCAAGCCTTAGTTTTCAGGTTCTAATCTGAGAACTGATAAATAAATGAAATGTAAATTAAAAAAATCAAAAAAACCCGACTGCGTTAAAGCGAATCAAAAAGATAGAAACAGGATTAAATGATAACATGCAGTCCGAGGCATCCGGTATTTCTGTTCAACTTATTACAGTTACTAAATGTATGCCTCCGACTGCATGTTATCATTCTTATTTCTATCTTTTTAATTCGCTTTGAACGCAGTCGGTTTTTTTTAAATTTTCAACCGACTTCCAAAAAAGAGGTTATACAATGTTGTTTTTTTTTGTATGTTTGTTACGTGGTTACTCCGCCAATTGTGAACCGATTTTAAAAATTTCAACGCCATTTTGTTCAGAATACTAACAAATTAGTCTCATACAGTTTTTATTAAAATCGGTTCATCCGTTTTTAAATGGCATCAAAAAAACATATTTTTTATATGAATGCTACCCATATCGCTAGCATCTGTGAACCGATTTTGATGATGATTCTTTTCTTATTTAATAGGGCATACCTTCAGGGTAACCCCACATAAATTTTACTCAAATCGGTTCAGAAGTTTTTTTATTATAATTTATAAACAAAACAACTACGAAATATTATTAATAAAAATGTGCGAAATCAAATCCACTAAAAAGTAAAAAATAAAAAAACTTTTTCAAAAAAATCACTAAAAAGATGAAAATAATGAAATTTTGAGGTCGGAGCCAATTTCATTACTAAAACTTTTAATTACATATTTACTTTTATTAAATTGGCGCCGACCTCAAAATTTCATTATTTTCATCGTTTTAGTGATTTTTTGAAGGAGGTTAATATTTTTTTTGAAAAAGTTTTTTTATATTTTATTTTTCTTAGTTTTGTTTATTTTTTTTTCAAAGACGTTATTGTAGTCGGGTTTTTTTTATATTATCTGGTTTATTTGCAGTTTTATAAGATTATTTCCCTTTGATTTTTTTAATATTCTTAATTTTGATACCCTATTGGATTCATTTGGAGAAAAAAAATGTTTTTCGAGCCACACAAAAAAGTTTTTCTTGAAAAATAAAAATACCTCTTTTCTGAAGTCGGTTAAAAACAAAAGCACGCCGGGTGTTTACAGTGTGTTATTTAATTTGGCGTAATTTCAGCCGGTATATTTGACGAGGCGTTGTTTTTATAAAGTCTGATCAGCAAGCAAGTAGGCTATTTATTTTAAGCCCCAGTCATTTAGTGGGACGGTGTGTAGGTAAATAGGTTGACTGACGTCGAGTTTAATTCGTTATACTATCAGCACGTTATACCATTCGGGCCTCGACCCCGGAGCTGAAGTGAGTTGCGGTGGAAACACTGTTTCGCTTGATGAAGTACGTGCCAGGGATTGGCTAACTTAAACCGCCACCTAATCCTTTAAAACCGATCAACCGATTCGAGCCATTGATCGCCTATTTCTTATGCGCTTTCAATAATTGCGTAAATACAAAGCTGAACCAAAACTACACTTAAGGTAGTTGTTGTGGTTAAGGCACACCGTCAGAAATTTTTGTATACTTATTAAGGACATGATAATACAATTACTCCGAAAATTTGAAGTCGATCGACCGTATATAATCCGAGATAAATTCAATTAAAAATTGAATAACTAACATTGATTGTATACGATCTCTGTAGTTCTGAACCAGTTTTTGATTTATAAAAAAAGAACTAACTGTCAGAAACTTTCCAAAAACTGACAGTCTTTCAATGCGTTTGTTATGAGTTTAAAAAAATAAGAAAAAATTTTTGACCGTCTAATTATTTATAAATAACGTTTTAAAGTTCAACAATTTATAGAAAAGTATACATGCATATTGAATATGAATACTGTATGGGTTACGTTTCCACGGGTACAGTCTTGCGTACAAATTATGGATCACTTAGCTAGTATACTTTTGTGGCGCGGATAATCTATAACTTTTTGACAATATTGTAGCACGACAACTACCTTAAGACTGTCGGAACGCTCTGAATTTAAGCCAAAAATAGGGCTTCGGCTGATAGCTGATCGTAGACTTATTCGTCAACATTTTGCAAACATGTTTTCTCTATAAGGAAGATAAAAGACAAATCTAGGACTCTAATGGAATACTTTTGTAATTTATGTACGATTTACTAGAAAAAAGTTGGCATTAATCGTGCCGAAACATACACCTTTTCAATATCACATTACGACCTTATATTCGTACTTATTTCACAAAAAACCTAAAGTGACTCTTCCTTTTTCGGAAAAGTTTTTTAAATCTTCAAAATATTTCCAAAACTTAGAGTAATTAACTGACAGCGGCACCGTTGCAACAGCATTTTTTAGCCTTGTAATGTAGCTTAACTTCAGAGCGTTCCGAAGTACGATTAGTACCAACTGCTTCCGTATTTTGTTGTAATAAAAACTTGTTATGTGACTTTATAAATTAGTATTTAATATTTAAATATACGTATTTTATAAATCATAATTTATTTTTTTTTAATATTTAAGACGATAATAATTAATTAATTGAACATTAGACTTAATTTGACTGCAGCAGTATATTCCATATAATGTATTTGACAGAGACAGATATAGTTCAAACATGGCGGGCAGGTAGTTTAATCGTTTTTTCGACAATTTTTAAGTAATATTTTTCTAAACTATATTTAAAACTTTTTGAAGTTATACTTCTTTTGGCGAATTGAGGGTAAAGTTTTCTCTATTGCGGATGTATGAGACGCATGAAATGAGGTAATTTCTTTTCTGTTACGGAAGTCGCGCACGCCGCATGCAACGAACATGAGACACCATGTACTACGTGTATCGGCAAGACGTGAAAACTCCTTACAAACAAGGATGTCGCTACACGATTTGTTTTAATTTAATAAAACTACAATAAATAATAAATTAACGACTATATTTCCAGAGAATTGAAAATTTGCGAACAGCGTTTCAGCCCGGATTTGGGGGTTCGTCGGGTTCTTAATGTATAAAAATATATATAATAAATATATATTATGACATAATATGTCATCTTTCAAATTCATAAATATTATGTATGAATTTGAAAGATTGTTTGTATTATGAATAAATACGGACGTTAAGAAAGTACAGTAAGATTTCGCTTAACGCTGTTTCAGTATTACGCGGTTTCTAAAAAAAAAAGTTTAGCCACTATAACGTAAATTATGGATCTACAGTATGATTCAAATGTTGATAGAAGTTCAAAAGCAAGACAAAGTGTCATTGATGCAATATCTTGCTATCGACAACAGTTTGCTGAACGAAACAAAAAAAGGCAAACGACATTAGATGACTTCTTCACAAAAAACAAAATATGTCAAATGAGGAACCTTTCTCATCACAAACATAACTTCTTACTCGAACTTTTATTTGATTTTCATAAATGTCTTATGAATAAAAATCGATATTAGCAATTAATAAAACTATAATTAATAATAAAAAAGTATATAACAATAAATTAAACAAAAAAAAACTAATGAATTTACTTATTCCTATTGTCTACGTATTAAGATGACCTCGTTTAGCGCAGTTTTGTAGAGCGCAGGAACTTATTGAAACGTATCACCCGCGATAAGCGGGATCTTACTGTACAAAATTTATAAATCTACTATGACATAATAATGTGATATTTTTATTAACAAAATAAATGAGATCGAGTTGAAATTGTTTTTTTTATCTAAAGTCAAAAGTGTCCGTTTATCAAGGCTATTTTGACGTAATTTTAGTTATATAATAGTCATTAGTCGACGTTTCATGTTTACCAACCGGTAAGCTGTTATTCCCCTCAATTATTAGTCCACAAATAATCCTCCCCTGCATGTCAGTCGTTTAATTGTTACGTCACCCGCATCGCATTTGTTAAACGGTTAATTGCCTTTCACTTGTTTATCATTCAGATAAATTCGCCCCTTTCGTTTAAGGCCAGATGTCAAACTTTCCCGCTATTTTTAGTTTCGACATATTTGAATCATTGCAAGGAAACTGAAACATTTTAAAAACTCTGTTTCTTTAAAAAAATATTAACATTTCCTTTGTTATTTATACAATAATCATCAACGATGACATTATTTCTGTGATGTAAATTCGAAATAGTCCAAACTCTGACCGTAAAAACGTCTGCCAAAATTTTCTTACTGAATTTTTTGTCGTCAGAACATTTTAAACAATCATCCTACTTGCAGCAGCACCAGGTAGACTAACCAACAATCTACTGGACGTGTTTATAAAGAAAAAATTAGAGTTTAAAAAAACTAATAAACTAAAACAATACGCTTTTATGAACTAAAAAATGCAAAATAATTTGACAACAAAATTAGCTTTACTGTAAAAAGCGCGGGGTGCTATCTACTATCTCTACGTTTATAATTAGCTAGTAAATGAAAAAAATATTATTGATATTAAGCATTCCACGCTTTTTCGAGTAAATAATTTTGTTGTTAAAGTATTTAGCATTTTTTAGTTCATAAAAGCGTGCTGTTTTAGTTTTTTTAAACTCTAATTTTTAATTAGACTAAAAAACAATATTGAACTTGGCTATGGAGTAGACAATGCAACGTACGTCACTGTACAGCAGCTTGCTTGCTGTAATTTTTCAAGTTTTTTCATTCTGAAGGTCATGATAATGGGACAAACTTATAAAATTATTGTATTGTCATCGATCCTTGATAAATGTGCAAAGTTTCAGTGTAACCTGGCGTTTTGAAGTGAGTGAATTTCACGTTCAAAGATTCCGTCACAAACATACGTTCAAAGATATTATTTTTTTTATTCTGAAGGTCCTGGTCAGGATAATGAGACAAACTTATTAAATTATTGTATTGTCATCGGTCCTTGATAAGTGTGCAAAGTTTCAGTGTAACCTGGCGTTTTGAAGTGAGTGAATTTCACGTTCAAGGATTCCGTCACAAACATACGTTCAAAGATATTATTTTTTTTATTCTGAAGGTCCTGGTCAGGATAATGGGACAAACTTATAAAATTATTGTATTGTCATCGGTCCTTGATAAGTGTGCAAAGTTTCAGTGTAACCTGGCGTTTTGAAATGGGTAAATTTCACGTTCAAAGATTCCGTCACAAACATACGTTCAAAGATATTATTTTTTAATTTTTTTTATTCTGAAGGTCCTGGTCAGGATAATGGGACAAACTTATTAAATTATTGTATTGTCATCGATCCTTGATAAGTGTGCAAAGTTTCAGTTTAATCTGACTTTTTGAAGTAGGTGAATTTCACGTTCAAAGATTCCGTTACAAACAAACAAACAAATATGCAGGTTAGCTTCACCTGCATATTTGTTTGTTTGTTTGTAACGGAATAATAAAACCGTGTTAAAATCGCCCTGTCGATTCATCCTTGTTCGGCACCTTTTAGATTTACCGGTAACACAAGATATAATTCACCATATAAGATCAAAGCAGGCTAGAATAGAACATGGCGATGAGTTGGCGCAGTAAACACCCCCTTGTTTGTTTTCTCTATTGACCGTGCGGCGGCGTTGTACACGGTGCTAATCAGTTCATTGATGTACTGTTACTTGTTACTCGTGTTGGTGTTGTGTTGAGTCAGCGACGAAGCAGGGAGAAACCTGAAATACTGGTCTCTATTGTGTTTTGAGAATTACTAATTATCAACACAGGGATGGCCGGTCCGATGAAACATTGCTTCAGCGTGCGAAATATTCAATCAAGGTTTTTATAAAGTCTGAAGCTAAAGATTTAAACAGAATGGGGTGGTGTCTTGACTCAAATGTACCACATCCTGAAAGGATTTTTGTGCTTCCCCGTTCACCGAGGTCCTTAAGCTCAGGGGGCCTCTCGGCCTCCTGAGCGACGTTCGATAACGAATAAAAAAAATTTGACTTCTGATTCTTTGGCTCCTGTAGTCTGGTTCACAAGTTGAAAAACGTGTTTTATTTTGTTACAGCGAGTTAAAATACTTGTCATAGCTCAATGGATTCGTAATCACCTCTAGAAAAATGTGCAAAAGTTTGAAAACTGCACATAAACAATTGAGAAAGTTATTAGCAATTAAAGAATCACAAAAAAGGGAGCCTATTTTTTTTGCAAATAACTCGAAAACTATTAATGTTAATGAAATTAAAAATACGATTCCTAGAAAGGAGGAAATTTCCGAAAAAATGTCGACTCCCGGAACTTCATCTTTATTATTAATACTTTTCATTTAATTTTTCGTTTTTACACCAGGGCCCTTGGTTATATATATACCTACGCCACTAGTGCTACCCCTTTTTACTGGATTTAGTCCGCAAATATAATCTTTTAAGTCTGAAGCTTCTCCAAAGTCGGTTTAGTTTAGAATTAGAATTATAAGGAAGGGACCAAACGGTAAACACTGCTACCTCTTATTTATTTTGCTCCCCTAATAATCCATAAGTTTTTTAGGCAGCCCCGGATCTAGGGGGGGAAACCGGGGCATCTGTCTCGGGCGGCGGTGTCAGGGGACACCAAAATCATAATGTAATATGTTTGAAAATTGATAATAAATTATTTAAAAAAACATTAATAAAGGATTCTTATTCTCCCCTCCGGTCGCAAAAAATGCCACCCATTACATATTTTTGAGTTTTTTTAAACAATTTATCTCAAATAATGGAAAAGGAGGCGCCACTATTAAGTTTCTGCCACGGCTCGAAAAAATCGAAGGTCCGGGGTTGTTTTTAGGATTCCCACTTTATTGATCTATTCTGTTTGAAATTTTCTGTGACCTTAAAGGAGAAATAATATGTTACATTAAAGGGTAAATATAAGAGAAACCTTGGCAACGCAAAATTATATAAATAACATCTACGACTAAAGAAGATTCACTTCTCCCGCAAGCTTATATGGATGAGGTTTACACATTTTTTTCTTGATTTAAATTTATTCATATTTCCAAATACAGTACAATCGCGATAATATGAATATGCACTGTTATGAACGACTCATGTCAGTAATATGATCATAAGAATTTAACGCTCTACAAAAAAGGTGTCTTGTGATTTTTCGCTAAGTTTACTGGTTCAAAAGATTTACGAGATTAAAGTTTAAACTTTATCCTGGGAAAACTTTTGAACCAGTAAACTTAACGAAAAATTACAAGATACCATTTTTATAGAGACTTAAACTCTCTACAAAAATATGTATGCCTAATTTTTGTAGATTCATTTGTCCCTAAGTTTTAAAATTTGGAAGAACAAAAGGAGTTTTTCACATGTTGTTTTCATAAGAAACTTTGGTTGGAATGCGGACTAACTTATAAGAGCTCGAATTTTTAGAATTTTTTTTTATCAATTTGGAAACGTTTGACCCCCTGGGAGCATAGAAAATCGACAATACCCCTGTTAAGGACCACCCTTTAAATACAATCCTAGCAACTTTGGGGCAACTTTATACAATAAACTTCCTGACAATTATAAAGATCACACTATTACCTCAAATGCATTTAAAAAGAAAATAAAGGAATTCCTTCTTTCTGAAGGTTTCTATTCAATTAATGAATTTTTAAATTATAAATTTTAATGTATTACATACTTGTTCAATTTTTGATGTCAGATGAAATGTAATTTTCCAATTGACAATAAATAATCTAATCTAATGTACATGTTTCGATAATATAAACATACCGCTAGTATGAACTCCTCAGGATTTTCTGTGTTCATGTTACCGAGATTGTACTGTATCTATTTTCATGGAATTTCGACGGGGTCAGTCTGTCAGTATAAAATCAATATGTTATGCTAATTTCAAATTTTTTTACGAGAATCGCCTGTGTATGTGAGAATGGAGGTAGGTAAGCGGAGTAGGCAGAGTATCTGGTCGTGCGATTAAATGAACCCAGGTGTCGTGGGCGCTGGCCGTGTTCCTCCCGCCTGTCCGTCCGTGTCACTTGGCGGGCAACCTCTGTTCGTTCGTTTCCATATTATATTACCGGGGCAAAATTGCGTAAGTTGAATTTTTAACCATAGGCACAATGAATTTCATGCCGAAAACTCAAGTTAAAGTTATTTTATTATAGGTAAATTGTTCATACATTATAGACATGTAATACTTTAGATTAATAATAATAGGCAGTATAATAACAATCTTTAGCTATAAGTATTAAGAAATATCCATTGATTTTTTAAACAACTGTCACCGTCGGGACTCAAACCCGAATCTTTTCACTTTCGCGCCGGAATGAGCTATCAGTTACTCTATATCCATGTAATACTTTAGATTAATAATAATAGGCAGTATAATAGCAATCTTTAGCTATAAGTATTAAGAAACATTCATTGTTACAATGTTATATTAGAAAAATTGATTTTTCAAACTGTCACCGTCGGGACTCAAACCCGAATCTTTCCACATTCGCGGCGAAATGAGTTATCAGTTAGTCTATAGCCATGTAATACTTTAGATTAATAATAATAGGCAGTTTAATAGCAATCTTTAGCTAAAAGTATTAAGAAACATCCATTGTTACAATGCTATATTAGAAAAATTGATTGTTCAAACAACTGTCACCGTCGGGACTCAAACCCGAATCTTTCCACATTCGCGGCGGAATGAGTTATCAGTTACTCTATAGCCATGTAATACTTTAGATTAATAGTAATAGGCAGTATAATAGCGATCGTTAGCTATAAGTGTTAAGAAACATCCATTGTTACAATGCTATATTAGAAAAATTGATTGTTCAAACAACTGTCACCGTTGGGATTCAAACTCGAATCTTTCCACATTCGCGGCGGAATGAGTTATATTAGTTACTCTGCGGTGTCATATCTCAACAGTTTCATAATAAAGCAAATTGCAACACTAAATTCACATCATGCGAGGGCCAATTTTAGCTACGGTAACGCTAGACATGAACCTTCAGAGTAGTGAGAGTTACGAATAAATTTTATTATTTAACTTGCTTAATTCGTGGAACTGCGCTCTACTTGATATCAACAACAATAGTGTACTGAACTTGGCAGCGACAACTGTAATGGAGTCCAAAATTATCCTAAAATATAGCCGCTGATAATAGAGCTTTCTATTGGTGAAAGAATTTTAAAATCGGTTCAGTAGTTTTTGAGTTTATCCGGAACAAACAAATAATCAAATCTTTCTCTTTATAATATTAGTATAGATATTTTAACGCGAAATTATAAATTGGATATATGAATTGGTATTATTTCCAAATAGCCCTAGCCAAAAACCGGTCAAGTACGAGTCGAGTTCGCGAGAGGAGGGTTCCGTACCATTCCGTTTTCCGTGACAACTTTAAAACTTAGGATTTTCGTTACGATTTCCTGTAAACTATAGGGTAGGCCCTATATTCCCTATTTTTATTAAAATTTGTCTGTACCGCTGCGAATGGGATACATTAAATCAGATAGAGCAGTGCACACTAACCTCTGGCGTCGTTACGTAGCGACAACGCACGTTTAAAAACGGATATGTAGACCGAACCTTAAGCAGTTTTGTCGTGTGACCGTATATTCAACGCACCTGTAAACTATAGGTGAGGCCCTTTATTCCCTATTTTTATCAAAATTTGTCTGTACCGCTGCGAATAGGATACATTAAATCAGATAGAGCTGTGCACATTGACCTCTGGCGACGTTACAGCACCGTCCATCGATCGTAGCGGCAACGCACGTTTAAAAAACGGATATGTAGACCGGACTTTAAGCAGTTTTGTCGTGTGACCGTATATTTAACGCACACACATACCTGTCGCTTCACATCACACGACCGACTGGCTGCAATCAACACTTTCACTTAGCTGACAATGGACTTGAATTATACAGCCGAAATACGCCGTGTTTTAATGGACATTCGTTGTATATTCCCGTATTATTTTGTGTAACTCGTCGTCGATTTAGGTAACTCATAGTACAGGCGCTGGGTTGCATCTCGTTTCAAAAATCCGGAGGATTCAATCCGATTGATGATTTAAGTTCGAGAAGACCTAAAGAATGAAATTTTGAAGAGTGCTAAAAAAACTCGTGTTGCAATTTATTTGTTTTATTTATTTGTTTTTACGCTTCTGAGTGCATCTACCCCCTTAAGTGATTATGTTATTTGATGTAATTAGGATGCTAATGACCTAAGTTGTCGAGCGTCTATAATCTACATTCTACAATAAATAAATTTAAGTTTTCCTGAAGTCATCAATCCGAATGAATCCACCGGATTTTTCAAACGGGATGCGGCTCAACGCCCGGTCTATTGACCATTTTATATATTCATGCTGATTTCCGTTCAAAATATAATTTAATTGTACTGAAAATTTAAAGTGTGACAAATGGCTTCGTCGACTGTAATATAGATTCGATTTCGCTCCTGTCTCAGCCCGCTCACAGTTCTGTCAGATATTCTTTAATTGAATTAAATGGAAGCGTTCATACTTGTCGTTCACGCTTACGCGTCTCGTCTCGCGTGGCGCTTCGGACGATCATTTTGAAACATAATTTGATCAAACCGCCATGCCAGAGTGAGTAATAATCGAAAATACTGAATTTGTTCTCACCAAGTAAATGACGAAATAATGTGTAATATTCACCTATACTTTTTTAATACGCTTTTATTAGCTTCACCTGTATGTTTATTTGTTTGTAAAGAAATCTTTAGACGTGAAATTCACCTACTTCAAAATGTCAGATTAAACTGAAACTTTGCACACTTATCAAGGACCGATGACAATATAATAATTCAATAAGTTTGTCCTATTATCTTGAATAATGAAAAAAAATAATATCTTTGAACCTATGTTTGTGACGGAATCTTTCAACGTAAAATTCACCTACTTCAAAACGTCAGATTAAACTGACACTTTGCACACTTATCAAGGACCGATGACAATACAATAATTTAATAAGTTTGTCCTATTATCCTGACCAGGATCTTCAGAATAAAAAAACTTGAAGCAAGCTGACACGCTGCACAGTAACGTACTCTGAATTGCCTACTTCATAATCAAATGCAAAATTGTTTTTTAGTCTTATAATTAAAATTAGAGTTTAAAGAGCCTTCTTGAACTAAAAAATGCAAAATAATTTGGCAACAAAATTAGCTGTACTGTAAAAAGCGTATAGCGTGCTTAATATCGGTAATAAATTTTTCATTTACTAGCTTTTTACAGTAAAGTTAATTTTGTTGTCAAATTATTTTGCATTTTTTAGTTTGTGAAAGCGTATTGTTTTAGATTTTTTTAAACTCTAATCTTTTTAATGATCATTATATAAAACGAAAAAATAAATACCTTACTGTTTGTTCAGTAGTAATTAAAATAGTTTAAATAGTATTTTGATGACATCCGTTAAAAAAAATCAAAAACACGCCTAGCACTCGAGCTCTAAATAAAATGGTGACCACTATAGAGACCCCAATCTGTCCTCAATAGTACCTATGTCATTTTACAGCGGCACTTCAGTGCTGGCACATCATACATGCAATCTACGAGGTTTGTTTGAAAACTGCCAGATTAATGCTCGATTTCTGATACAAGAAATGCGTATTTTTAACATTCACATTTAAAAACGATTGAATTCGCGCAAATTGAATATATGTTGAGAATTTTATGATAATGATTCTCATATAAACTATACATTCCCAACGGGGGCGGTATCGCCTCCCAGGGGATGCTGGTTTTTTTCTATGGGCGCCAAATGGGGGGCGTTGAGACAGTCAAAAAGAGCGGCCGAGACGTATTCATCAAATTAGGAAATTAATAAAAACTTTTGAAAATAGAACAAGGTACCCAAAAAATTTGGTAAGAATCTGTTTTTCGAAAATATTTCTAAAACGGTCATTAATGATCTTTAACGTCATTAAGCACCATTTGGAACTGTCAAAAACTTCTTGTTTCTGATTTTTTTTGTAGAAACTAAAAAAAAACTCTTACTGTAATAATATCACTTTTATTATTATTATTTATATAAAATTTGATCTGCCAAAATTGTTTTGTAAAAACTTTTGTAAAACTACTTTAAAAAATGTTTTTGCAATTTTTTCTTATATCTGGAAAAAATAGTTTTTGAAAAGTTATTTCATATAAAATTAACCAATTTGACTAGGATGGTTGGATTTTTTTTAAGGGGGCGGTGGTCCCAAGAAGGTTGAGAGCCAATGATCTGAACTAAAAGAGATCCACACGTACTCTGTTAAGGTAGTTATCGTGGTTAAGGCACACCGTCAGAAAATTCTTAATTTTTGTATACTTATTAAGGACATGATAATACAATTACCCTGAAAATTTGAAGTCGATCGACCGTATATAATCCGAGATAAATTCAATTAAAAATTGGATAATTAACATTGATTGTATACGATCTCTGTAGTTCTGAACCAGTTTCTTATTTATAAAAAAAGAACTAACTGTCAGAAACTTTCCAAAAACTGACAGTCTTTCAATGCATTTGTTATGAGTTTAAAAAAAAAATAAGAAAAATTTTTTGACCGTCTAATTATTTATAAATAACGGTTTAAAGTTCAACAATTTATAGAAAAGTATACGTAGGCATATGAATACTCTATGGGTTACGTTTCCACGGGTACAGTCTTGCGTACAAATTATGGATCACTTAGCTACAAGCTAGTATACTTTTGTGGCGCGTATAATCTATCACTTTTTGACAATATTGTACCACGACAACTGCCTTAAACGAAAGTTATTTTTCATTCGAATCGAAATGTCATGTAAGTTGTCTTAAACTCGGAATGTTTATTCAAGCGGCCCTAGTAGAGCGAGCCGTGAACGTGAATGCATGTATCTGATATAGAGGTTCGCTCGAGTGTCGCTGCTCGCGCCTCCTGCAACGCAGTTATCGGGCAAATATTGACAGATTTACGCTTATTAACTTTCCATATATGCACACCCACACATGCGCAGTACACCAATACACATTGACATATCGCACATAACCTAAATGCCACTGTGCTGTGCCGTTATTTCGAATCGTTTGCCAATATACAAAGTTATCAGAAGAATAATCGAAATTAATATTAATAGACAACAGATCTGGGGAATATCTTGTCGATTTTCTTTTTAAGTTAACTTCTTTAGCGACGTATCTGTTTGAAAAAAGTAAGAAATCGAGGGGAAGTCGAATGAAACAAATAAAGGGGAAGTTAGTTTGTGCCATAAATTACATGAAACTGACAAGGACAGAAGTTTATAGTGTGTTGTATTGTGATTTGCAAAATAGTAAGACAAGGATGAACAGCTTGAATCTGAATTGAAGTACAAAATAATTTCTGTAATTTTACGTACGAGCGGTAGGAACTCATAATATATATTTCATGTAAATTCAGAATGTAAAATATTAAATATCATATTCTCTATTTTCAGATATCAGAACAATTTTCGGACATAATGTGAGGCTATGATGTTGATATACTACCGACAGTTCATATTAAAAATGTTTTTCTGTAGATTATAGTATGTAAATACAACTGAGGTATGAATGTGACGATCTGTCCATGTGAGAATTTCACATGAGATAAACATCAAAGTTCCCTCTTAAAATGTGTAATAATTTCGCCGTAATTATAATTATTAAAAACTAAAGAAGTAAAACTTCTTATGTGAGCTTATAATATTTTATAAAGACGCTTGTATCAGAGATCATAGCCTGCATCTTAGATCCTTTTGTATCTTGGACTTGATGTTACAAATTATTGTAAGGTATATTTAAATATATTATCTTATAAATATATTTTTAAAGTAACTTAGCTGTCCTACGTTAGATATTTTTGAAGTATAAAAGATATTTTTAAAAGTAACTTAAATATATTATCTTAGATCATCTATCGGTAAAATGTATCTTAGATACTATAGTATCTATATACTATAGTATCTAAGATACATTCGTCTTTGAGATATTTTCATAAAAGCATCTTTATATTATCTTCGATATCTTTCTTTAAAGTGTTTGACGTTAGAAATATTTGATTTTCGATCAAAATAGATGTAAAACTTCTTGGTTTCCGGGCTTGTACGCCGTGGTCCATTGGTATTTCTATTAGTTTTTCTCGGCTGCTTGTGAGCCCGCTTCGCCCGCTACCACATCGCCTTTGATAATGTCTACCGCAGTTGTAGACGAAACGTCAGGTAGAAATACCAATGGACCACGGCGTACAAGCCCGGAAACCAAGAAGTTTTGCAACAACGCCAGCCGTGAAAGCCTACACAATTGGATAAAATAGATGTAATTTTACTTTTCGTGACCAAATAGCTGTTTTCATTGTTGTACCTACCTGCTAGTAAATAAGACTATTAAAGAGGATTTTATAGCTTGTCAGCTCATATAGTAATATTATAAATACTATAATCTTGAATTGGTTACGAGGTTATGTTAATTGTTTGTTCATTATATGCTATAAAATCGTTTATAGTACCCGAACGGTACTATAACCATCCTATTTATTGCGATTCTAAAACTTACAAGCAAAAATAATAGAATAGAATAGAATTTATTGAAATGCCACAAATATTATCTACGTGTTGAATTCGGTACTATTTACTATAACCTATAAAACACTGGCTTTTCCTACTATTTTTAACGTAAAACTTCTTAATTCGACGCAATATGAGGGTTACTCAGATCTGTTTTATCGGAAGTAACTTTTTCTTACGAAAGTAACATTCAGCTTATACAGGGGTAACTCAGATCTTTTTCTACCGGAAGTACCTTTGTCTCACGGAAGTAACGTTCAGTTTATGCAAAGGGGAATCGATAAATTTTATTAGGTAGCTGTTGAAGCTTTTAGTCAATAGATGGCCGCACAGTTATAAAATTTCTAGCTTACCGACACAAATTGTACCAATTGTTATTTATGCATTTTATCACGTGAACAATTTGACCTTAAATTTAATTTAGCAAATTATGATCTATTGTCGGTCTTACATTAGAAATGCATATAATATCAACGACATCCTATGTGCGCTTTATTTCTATGGTTCTTGTCTTGATTCAGCTATGATTTGCGCCTCTGTTTCGTGACGCTCGCTCAATTTTTTTCCCAGTTCGCTGCTAGTCACGAGACCTGCGTTAAGAAACATGTTTCAAAAAAATATATACCTAAAATCTTTATTTACAAAAACAATGTCTCTAGTTTTTTATCTGATCGCATTGTACGTTTAGTTGTGCTGTCGTTGTTCCGTTTGAGAGAAGTGCAACAGAGGCGGTCCATTAAAGATCGGAAACTGTTCCACCTGGGCAATTAACGTAATTGCAGGTGTACCGTACTACACATACCTAGACAATGGATAAATCGCATTTTCGTGGGCTATTTACTTTATCGTTCCAGATGAGAGAAGAACCACTAAAGATTCAGCTACTTGTTTATGTTTTTAAACTAATTATTAACTAATCTGATACCATTTTACTGAAAGTGCAAAATCTATAATGTTACAACCATTTGGTATAACAGAACAAAGCTACAGAAGATGCTGACTTTTTTCGTTATGCCCGGTCGAAAGTAAGTACTTTCGGCTTCGATTGCAAGGCAGAAAGTGTAACATTTATGCTCTGCTGTAGGTAGGGATGTCAGAAGTGCCAAAAAGTATCGATATTTTTGTCAAGTATCGATATCTGTACCGATATATTTTTTTTAAAATATCGACATATCGGTACAATTTTAAAGAGAACATTGGCACTCGAAGAAATTTAGTATGCATACTGGCTAGTTTAATATAATCTCAAATAGCAATTAACGGATATTATTTCTAATAAATCAAGTAACAAATAATTATCTAAAATCAAAAACAACGATAAGAATTTTTTTTGTTTATTAATCAAACGTCTAATACATTTAGGAGCAGATAATTTTAGAGATTAATCGAACAATTAATAAAGCCAGGGATGGCGAATCTATTGGCATGCATGCCAGGGGTGACATTCAACAGAAAATTGTTAGTATAGCATGAATTGAGGTGTAAATCGAAATAATTAAAAATATTCTAGATGTTGTAGAAATGAAATGAAATATTGCATGAATAGCTATTTTGACTGTTTATTATTCCGAAAATATCGAAAAATCCGATGAAAACGAAAGGTGTTTTACATGTGCTTTATTATTTTCGAACGCACTTAAAAGTATGGTTCCAAAAACACATGTAAAAACACATGTTTCTTTTTCACTAGAGTTTTCGATATTTTCGGAATAATTAAACGGCAATAGTTAGTCGCAGTAGTACATACAAGTGTTGCTACTGGGAAAAAAATATCGGTTTTCGATACTCGGAATTTTATATCGAAATATTAAATATCGCCCAAAAATATCGATAAATCAAATAAAAAATATTGATATATCGATATTTTTTCGACATCCCTAGGCAGAAAGTCTAACAGTTATGGTCTGCTAGAATTACTCGCACGCCATTTATAACAGCGGGCCGAAAGAAAATAACAGCGGATACGTGAGACTGCCGCCAGCCATTAGTGGTAGCTAACAGCTGTTATTGCGTATAACCTCAAAATTGTTCACTTGAAAGTTGTTAGTCTTTTTATATAGTGGTGAATAAAAGTTAAATCACTATTTAACTTTTATTCACCATTATATAAAAAGTAAAAATTAAGGAAAAATATGGACAGATAATTGAAAATTTTGATAACAAAAGTATTTTCTGCCCGTTATAAAGAAGATTCAAAGTGTCTAAGATATAAAAAAGACACTTCCTAGCTCATGAAATATCTGTTGTACCAAAAACATAAATGTTAAAAAATAAGCCAAGCTCTTTTTTACCAGTTTGTTCAATCACCAAAATAACGTATATCTGGAACTATGGCAAGTTCCATTCTAATCCCCAACTCGAAATAAACTATTAAAATCATATCCGTACATTTTTTGTAGTTGAGTAAAAGTTAGCTTTGAAAAGGAGCTGATACTATCTTAAATTGCAGAATTTATTTCCCAAAAATGTTTTAATGATTTTTACCGCGATGATGTAACTGGACTGCTCGAGTCAGATTACGTCACAATAGATGTCAAAAGTTACTGTTTGAAATCTCGCATAAAATAGCGATTTCAATTCTGCCTAATGAAACTAAATTTGAGTTAAGTTAGAATAGCCGTGTTATGATAATATAGTAAATGTGAATTTTAACTTAGTGGGGCAAGTTCGGCTCTGATAAAAAAAATATGAAGGCAGTGTGAGTAGATAAGTAGGGGATTTTGGATTTAAAAATTATCGATAATATGACAAATAGGCATAACAGATACACTGCAGGCAATGTTAGCTTATCTATACAAATTGTTTTATGATTATTGAATTTCATTTTTATCACCGCGAAGCTTCGAAACAAATATCGATGTTTCATATTTATAGAAAGAGAATTAATCAAAAAAGAGAGTGCGTGAAAAAATTGTAGTTTATCACGTTCGTAAATGGAGATATTATACAGCGAAGTGACATTATGGTCCAGCGACATTTTTTTGCTCGTACCTCTTAAAAAATAACTGATTTTCACTTCGTAATAAGTATACATTTATATATCTGACGATAGGGATGCTGACTGTAATCAAATAAAAACATAATTTTAACGAAAAGTAGTAGTTTCTATGATAGAAATACTAAAAACACAATATTTTTCCTTATTTTTAAGGAATTTAATTAATATTTAATACATAAAACCTAATAAAATCACTCTCAAGTCACGTGCAACAGACACCAATCAGAGCGCATGACGTCATATGTTCAGCCGCTGTCAAAAAACTTCATTGTTTGGTTAATATTTAGTGTGTAATTTATTATTATTTGTTTATAGGAAACGTCAAATTACATGTAACTATAGCAACGACTATACGAAACAACTTTTCATCACCTCAGTTTACTAACTTTTATGAGCACAGAATACGCGTCTATAGGATGGTAGCTCCCGTGTAAACTTTTGAGCCTCCTTTGGTATGAACAGGTGACGTCACGCGACTAGTATTATAATAATAAATATTTGTGGCAATATTAGGTACTTATGCACGATTTAAAACACTTTCCCAAAAATAGTCAACATCCCTATTCAGGGTTCGGCCATATTAGAAATTATTTGGGTTGTTTACGTAAACAACACCTACTTTGTTGTCTCTGCTACTCATATAGTTTCAAATGGCAACTGACAGGTCGCTTTTGGAAATTACTATTGGATTGGTAAAGGCCATATATGACACATACATCGGTCGGATGGAGGGACCTAGGAGTCGGGTCAAAATTTCTCGACGATTCATATAATTTTAAGCAATTTGCCACCATTTATGTGTATCCGGACAATAACTTTCGAAGGAGTTAATTGATTTTAGCGAAATAAGGTCCACGTGTTGGAATTCATCACCGCATGAAGCCTGTTTAAAATAGGCGTAATTGGATCATTATAAGGGGTGTATTTAGGGGTTGAAAATTCTTTTGGGGTCCAAAAATACCGAAAATATTCTCGGAATTGATTCAAAGTTGAAATATACCCTTTTAGTATTAATTGAGAAGGTGTTTCTAAAACTTTAATAAAATCGAATTAACAAGGCCGGACTTATAAATTTTATGAAAACATTTTTGCGAATAGAGAATTATACTTACTGAAAGGCTGTAGGTATATAATTTTGTACAGATGATGAATTGATAAAATGCAGACGAAATATTGAAATTAAGAAAAAAATATTGTTTTAAGAAGTGTAATAAGGGGTTAAATTGTTTATTTTGTACAAAAACCAACAAATTCATATAATAAAATCACACTGCCTGTATTAGCAAATACACTATTTAGTCGGCAGGGTTTTGGCACTGCGACCCGGGCGTTTTTGCTTTTACTTTACGCACTAGAGCGAAATGGGTAATTTTACTACCGTTATGTAGATATGAAAAGCAGTTATTTTATAGGAGCGTATGCAAAAAATATACTTCTTTGATTATTTTTTGCAGTTAAAGGATATAACGAAAAAGTTGGTTTACATTATTTGTTTATGGTTGAGAAATAATAAAATTATCATGTTTTGATATGTCATCTATGTAAAAGTGATACCAAATCAATAATCTCAAAATTCAAATAGTTTTTATATCCCTGTGAAAAAAAGAAGCAGTTAAATAAATGATAAACGATTTCAAATATAAAAGTTGCCAATTGGAACAGAAAAATACTGACTCTGGGGAGTCGTTATTGTTTTTATGTTTGTTGGTACAAACTTAAAAAATGGCGGGAGAACGTGCCAGTGAAGTGGAATTCGGGATTTTTACTGGAATATGTTCGCGGATGATACAAAATAAATAAACGTGCTGTAGTGTTTTAAAAATCGACTCGTAAAGAAAATAAATAACACGAAATAAACAAACCCACGCACAAGTAATTTGTAGAATTGGACTTTAAATAAGAAAGAGGTTTTCAATTCGACGCGTATATTTACATATATTTTTAGGGTTCCGTACCCAAAGGGTAAAACGGGACCCTATTACTAAGACTCCGCTGTCCGTCCGTCTGTCACCAGGCTGTATCTCATGAACCGTGATAGTTAGTTGAAATTTTCACAGATGATGTATTTCTGTTGCCGCTATAACAACAAATACTAAAACAGAATAAAATAATTATTTAAGTGGGGCTCCCATACAACAGACATGATTTTTGTGCCGTTTTTATAGGTAATGGTACGGAACCCTTCGTGCGCGAGTCCGATTCAGCCGATTTTTTACATTCATTTAGAGTTGTGTAACTCAGATCGGAACCCGGTTCAAAGAGCCGACTCCGACAGAAGATCCGTGAGAGCCGACTCACTTTTTTTTGAGCCGACGGATCAACGGATCCGCATAACTCAGTGAAACACTTAACACAGAGAAGCACATTTTACACTTACGTATCAGTTCTCGCTTTGATGCATCTGTCAGCTCAAATGACTCATGCATGACATGTTTGGCTATGCATTCTTGATTCTATACAGGTCGTGATATGATTGACTGAACTAGGTAACTCAGTGGCAGACTGCAGTAACATATTCAGAACTCGGCTCTTTTTGAACCGGTTCAGTGAGCCGGTTCACATACGGGATCTAGATGTAAAGATGCAGATCACTAAAAAGTCCCGTTTTTCCCATCTCTACATTCAATTAGTCTTAACATCTGGAGTTTGAGTGATTTCTACTCCGATGTGTTCAGGAAGATGTTGAGGTAGTCCTATACGTAAATCGATTCAGTCGTTTTTTAGGGTTCCGTACCTCAAAACGAAATAAGGAACCATTACAGGATGACTTCGTTGTCTATCTGTCTATCAGGATTCTTTTTTTCAGGAACGCACAGAGGTATCAAGTTGAAATTAACATCAAATATTCAGGTCTGCAGTCTCTTGGAGTTGTGCAAAAATCAAACTATTAAGTCAACGCAATCAAAAGATACGACCGTTAATGCTGCCTATTTTGATACTCGTAAGAGAATCAAAACCCATAGGGTACTTCCCGTTAATCTAGATTCTAGAATCGTGAAATTTGGCTAGAAGCAATGTCTTGTAGCACAAGTAAACCGAAATATCCGAAAATCGTGTAGTTACATCACAAAAAAATAACTTTTTTTGTACAATCGTGAAAATAGTGCATATTAGCAACATCGGACGTAATCTCTTAAAAGCTATTAGTTCAGGCATTTCTGAGCCTTAGTGTGTATTACAATAGGGATGTTGACTGTATTCAAATAAAAACATAATTTTAACGAAAAGTAGTAGTTTCTATGATAAAAATACTAAAAAACACTATATTTTTCCTTATTTTTAAGGAATTTAATTAATATTTAATATATAAAACCTAATAAAATCACTCTCAAGTCATGTGACAACAGACACCAATCAGAGCGCATGACGTCATATGTTCAACCGCTGTCAAAAAATTTCATTGTTTGATTAATATATAATGTAATTTATTATTATTTGTTTATAGGAAATGTCAAATTACATGTAACTATAGCAACGACTACGAAACAACTTTTCATCACCTCAGTTTACTAACGTTCATGAGCACAGAATACGCATGGTAGCTTCTGTGTAAACTTTTGAGCCTCCTTTGGTATGAACAGGTGACGTCACGCGACTAGTATTGGCGTTTTGGACCGAAATTTGAAACGGGATTTAAAATACATGATTTTTAAGGCTTGAGTTGTATTTAAATAAAAATAATAAATATTTGTGGCAATATTAGGTACTTATATACGATTTAAAACACTTTCCCAAAAATAGTCAACATCCCTATTGTAGATTATAGATTACTAAGAGAGCGCAATCAAAAGATACGGCCGTTTATGCAGCATTTTTTGACACGCGCAAGGGAAACAAAACCTATAGGGTACTTTCCGTTGACTCGGTATAAAGAAAAGTAGTATACATTACACGGACAGAAAGTAGAAATTCCTGCCCTTGTGTGGTAATATACTATTAGCTGGTTTTTAAAATTATATGAGCGCAATATTATATGAAGAATTAATTCCAGTCTCCAGTTACTAGTCGATTTTTTTTGTAACTTTACAAGCTGTTTTCAATTCCAGTTTCACACTTCTAGACATTATAAATTCCGTCTTTCCGTCACATTGACACGTTTTCAAACATTTTGTGTCAACAAACGTAAGAAATAGTCTCGTCAATGTCTTTTCAAGGTCGGCAGCAACGTCGGCGTATTTTATATAAAAAAATATCGTTGGATAAAATACAGGCAGTTTTCGCATTATGTGTCCTCGAGTCTAACGACTCTATTGCTCTTTTCCAACCCACTAGTGGGAAATGGTACTAACTTAGGTCAAAAGACACTTTTCACAATAAATTGTATGATATTTTTTCGTTTGGGATTGTCTGAACCCAAAAAAAACTCTATCTGTTTGTCTGTCGATTGGTTTGTCTGTGAACACGATACAAATCAAACGGATGAGCGGATTGAAATCAATCTTTGGGAGGATATTTATAATGTGTAAAAATGAAGAGTCCCATTATATTTAGGCAAACGACAATTAGAAGTTGGTTAACAGTGTTGGATCACTTTCACACAGTTTGTGCTGAGACCCAGCGGTAAGAGGCGAGGTAGACAAAAGACATATTGTAGGTGTGACCTTCTTTAGCTCTTTCTCGCTCAAATCATCCGCACGTTTCAATGTGCCAACTACGAGGCTAAAAGATGCTATTGCAAGGGTGCCGCTGTTAATTGATTACTCTAATTTTTGGACATATTTTGAAGATTTAAAAAACTTTTCCGATAAAGGAAGAGTCACTTTAGGTTAGTGATGGAACAATTTTGTGAAATAAGTAGGAATAGGGTCGTAGTGTGACATTGAAAACGTATGTTTTTTTGGCACAACTAATGCCAACCTTTTTCTAGTAAATCGTACATAAATTACAAAAGTAGTCCATTAGAGACCTAGATTTGTCCTTTATCTTCCTTGTAGAGAAAGAATGTTTGCAGAATATTGACGAATAAGTCTACAGTCAGTTGACAGCCGAAGCTTTATTTTTAGTTTAAATTCAGAGCGTTCCGACAGCCTTAAATTCGGCTTCTAAGATTTGCTCACATACATAATTACTTTATTAGAGGTAAAGCTAATAAAAGTGTGTTAAGGCTGTCGGAATGCTCTGAATTTAAGCCAAAAATAGAGCTTCGGCTGTTAGCAAATCTTAGAAGCCGAATTTAAGGCTGTCGGAACGCCCTGAATTTAAGCCAAAAATAGAGCTTCGGTTGTCAACTGATTGTAGACTTATTCGTCAACATTTTGCAAAAATTCTTTCTCTATAAGGAAGATAAAGGACAAGTCTAGGTATCTAATGGACTAGTTTTGTAATTTATGTACGATTTACTAGAAAAAAGTTGGCATTAATTGTGCTGAAAAACACACGTTTTCAATGTCACACTACGACCTTATTCGTACTTATTTCACAAAATTGTTCCTTCACAAACTTAAAGTGACTTCCTTTTTTGGAAAAGTTTTTTAAATCTTCAAAATATTTCCAAAATTTAGAGTAATCAACTGACAGCATTTTCTAACCGCGTAGTGTGGCTTAAGTTCAGAGCGTACGGACAGCCTTAATTAATATAATAATTACAGTGGATCATCTTACACAATTAAAGTCGATTCCGCTCTTGGCTTTGACGTGTACAACGCGTTATCAAGGTTAATTCCGTGCAATCGAAATGGTATAAAAATAATAATAATGAAATGACTGTAGTCTGAAGAAAAATGTGATAAAACTCGAGTGTATTATATAAGTACCTTATATAATAGTTTGGAATACGGTTGTGGCGGCAGTTGGTTTATTAGATAAACGCAAGGTCAAAGGGGACTTGCGGGAGGCACAGGAGAAGATGGTTTCCGACATCGCTTTATTGGATTTATTTGTAGACATATCGAGACCCTCTCCAATACGCATCCATACTATATGATCGATGTTAGCCAAGGTGTGGCCAATATTGGGGGTGTCATCTTCAATTTTTTTTATTGTCAGTTCTGATTTTCATTAAAAATAATTGTGATCGATATTTTTTTTTTTATTTAAGAATACCAACACCTAGGGTTATTTGGAGTCCGCACGAATTTATATTTTCAGTTTGACTAATTGCCTGACCCTGCCTGAGTACAAATTCGAATGAATAAAAGTTGAATTAATGAAATCACCTTTATGTTACGAAATTGAATATTATATTATATAATGGAAAGTTCATCTTTGATTCATTCAAGAGCCCTCGCTACTGTGAGAGTTAATGTTTAGCTATTGCTAAAAAATAATTGGCTCTCGCATGTAGTGAATTTGAGTGTTGTAAATCGCTATATTATGAAGGATTAAAAATTGAATTGTGTGCACCGTAGAGTAATTGATTAACTCATTCCGCCGCGAAAGTAGAAAGATTCGGGTTTAAATCCCGACGGTGACGTGTTGGAATAATAAAATTTTTCGAATGTAGTGCTACAACAATGAATGATTCTTAACAATTATAACAGACAAAAGCTATTATTCTCAATTATATCCAATAATATGTATAACGTTTATTAGTGTATTTGCTCATAATATAGCACATACACTATTGGCGTCGCTCGGATGGCGGGACCTAAAGAACGGACCATTTGTCGAAGTTTTATATCATTCTAAGCAACTTGGCATCAGTTTTAGAAATGTTTGTATATATTATGTGTACCTACGTGTGTGTGTGTTATGTGCGAGCAATAACTTTCGAAGAACTTAATTGATTTTAACGAAATTTGGGTCACATGTTGGAATCTGTCACCGCACGAAGACTATTTAAAACGGGTCTAATCCAAATCATATTAGAGGGTGTATTTAGAGGTTGTAAATGGCTTTGGGGCCCAAAAATGTCGACAAAATTCTCGGAATTGATTCAAAATAGAAATTTAACCCATTAATAACAATTAAAAAGTGACTCTAAAATTTTATTAAAATCCGCTCAGCAGAGCCGAACTTAAAAATTTTATGAAAACACTTGTTTGCTGAAGGTTGTAAGTAAAAAATACATTATTTTAAGAGCGGTATTAACGGGTTAAATTTTTTATTATGTTAAAAAACACACATAAATTCGCATAATATTAAGTATTAAGGGGTTTCTTTTTTTTTTGTCCAAAAAACAAACTTAAGTCGCGTAATAAAGCCACACGGCCAATACTAACACGTTCACTATATTGTCGGCAGGATTTTGGCACTGAAACCCGGGTTTTTTAAACATTAAGACAAAGCAGTTACCGCAAGGCAGTTACTGAACATTAGTGATTTTCAATACAGTTTTTACTTTATTTTCTCAATTCTGTGATATAATTCTGTATAGATGAAATAACCGCACCTATCACGATCGAATATGAAACTCAAATCGAATGAAACGAATCTTCCCCGAAACACCACAAGTGACGTAGATGACATTTGAGGTTATGTCTGCAGAGCTGATAAAGCTCCTAGCACAGAGCGTGTAATTAATGGCTATTAAAAGCTACTCTTAAATTCTGCTTTATCATATAGACTTAAGGCAAAAATAAACTAGAGTTTTTTTTTTTATTTTATGAGTTTTTGTGGCCTTAATAAATTTTGATAACACGTTTATGATTAATAAAACAAATTAAATATTAATTATCTTTTTACTCAACACTTTTATGGAAGCATAAAACGATTAAACGAGATTTTTCGGAAGGAAAAATATTTTGTTTCAGATCGAAAATGTTCAACTTTCTGAGAGAGGTAACTAGAAGCCTAGAAAAAATTGCTTTCTTGAAACTTTTTTGGAAAAATAAACATAATAATAAACCGTTATAAAATGTACACCATCATTATACAAAAATCCATTATAGCATATGTCTCTCCTACGCTTTCCCCAAAAGCAATAGGGCTCTTCATATTTGCATATTAAATATCCTCTCAAAATTTGGTTTTGATTCGCTCATCCGTTTGACCTGTATTGTGTTCATAGACCAACAGACTTTTTTCCATAAATGTGTTTTTTGGATTCAGGGGACACCTAAATGGAAAAATATTACAAAATTTTGAAAAGTGAATTTTGACCCAAATTAGTAGGTACCATTCTCTAATAGTGCGTTGGAATGGTAAAATTACTCAGAATCGATTAAACAGAAGCGCAAGTTTGTGTCTCTTTTAGTTTAGAAGTTGAGATGGTTTAAAATGTATAATATTTATTTATTTATTTATTTATTTATTTATTCTTTTTTTTTTACATACATATGGATATATAAAATTTTCGGAATTTTCCCACCAAACTGGGCAAGCCAGTGCTAGGGTGGGAGCACAGTTTATTTCGGTGTTTTTGGTAAACGAACTCATTATGTATCTAATAAATAATAATATAACTAAAATACCTTGAAAATTCCAACCAATTGAGCGACAGGACCATTCCAACTTTAAAAATACTCACATTTGACATATTATAATAAATAAAATAAAATTTATGCTAACGCGCAAGTGACGCGGATAATGGTTAGTAACAAATAAGGCATTTGCTATTTGTTTACATGGTTACATAATATGATTTCACATATAAAAAGCAAGCTTATCAGGTACCTAACTCAATTTTGACAGATCTTCCGAACAAAAGAACAGCATTTTTTTTTATTTTCAAAATCTTTCTGAAACTATAAAGTTTAGAAAAAAATTTTTTTTACAAAACTTTCTTAGAAAATAAATAGAACATAAATCATTTTGGAAAAGTATATCATTATCTGAGAAAAAACAACGTTATAGCATATATTTCTTTTGCACATGCGCTGATTGCCCCCAAAAACAGTAGGGTTATTTACATTTGCATACCAAACACCCTCCCAAAATTTGGTTTCAATCCGTTCATTCGTTTGACTTATGCATCGTGCTCACAGAAAAATAGACGCACAGAGTTTTCCCAAAATATGTTATTTGGATTCAGGACCCCTCAAAACGAAAAAATATTGTAAAATTTTGAAAAGTGAATTGTGACCTAAATTAGTACCATTCTTCACTAGTGGGTTGGAATCAGCGTTGCCAGACGTCCCGATTTTGGCGGGACGTTCCGATTTTTAAATCAAAATTAAATGTCCCGCGCGGGACAGGCTCAGTCCCGCTTTTCGGGGATAACTAGACCGTGAGTAAATAATTATTCTCTTATTGTAAGTTGTAATTTGTAACACTCACTCCTCAGACTATTGTTTGAAACGCCATATTTTTCTAATAAATAAAACTTTTTTGATTTTGATTTCCGTTTTTTTATTTTTTTTATTCAGAAGACGAATAAGACTCAACTGTTTAACGATAGGGTAAATCTGATTTAAAATATCATATTTTTATTAAAATACATTTTCTATGGTTATTTTTGGTATCTGTTGTCACGTAAACGTAATTTGAACTCAAATAAAAAGATAAATATTTAAAAACTTCTGATTATATACGTTTTTTTTTTACTATGTCCCGCTTTCGACGAAAGAATCCCGCTTTTTTCACTCAAAAAGTTCCAAAATTCCGACTTGGCAAAAAAAAAGCTGGCAACGCTGGTTGGTATGGTAAAAATCTGTATCTCTGGAAGTAAAAGTGTTCCAGTGTTGCGAAAAACCCGGTTTTGAATGGAAAGCGGTCAAGGCCCTAAAAATCCGATTAAGACTATTTCGCACTGTTCATCTGGCAACTCTGGCTTAGAGCAAACAATAGTCTTTCTAACACACTTTCCGCTACGAATGACAATTTCACAAGAAATAGAATGGATTTTATTCTGAGTTTGCAACGGCGGCAATACGAGTTCGGCTTCAGAGAGAGAGAGAGAGAGAGAGAGAGAGTGCGTGCGTGCGTAAGGCGTATAGCAAACAGCACTTCTCCCTTCTTCAAATAAATATTAATGCGATATGTGGCGTCTCAAGACATATTTAATTCAGGCACACAACTTGTATCCTGCCATTTCTTACAACATACCGTACCAACTGTGAAAAGAAAAACAACTCGAATATATTTGACTCTGGTTCGCTACGATTTTCTTCTTGTCAATTGTTTGCCGTTTTATTATTTAAAATATACGCAGTGATTGGAAATTTTTGTAATTATGCTTAAGAAAAAATATTAGGTTTTGTTCCTAAAAGGGTGCAGAATCTATTTACAGGTGTACTTTTAACCGTGTATTTCACATTATAAGCCATGCACGGTTTTTGAAGTTTCTTAAAATATGAGCCATACCTCGAAAATAAGCCATGGTTTTTATCAATTTCAAGGAGGTACCTTTACAGTTTAACAAGATTATTTAATTATTTACCTACAACGTGTATACTTACATGAAAATATAAATTCAATAGATAAGAATTATTAACTTTTTTATACATAGGTACGTAAAAAATTCCTCAAAAAAATACAAGCCATCCCTTGAAAATAAGCCATGGTACGATTTTTAAGAAAAAAAAAATAATATAAGCCATGGCTTACAATGTGAGATACACGGTAATAAAAAACTCGGGTCGCAGTGCCAAAACCCTGCCGACAATATAGTGTATTTACTAATACAGGCAGTGTGGCTTTATTATGCGAACTTAAGTTGGTTTTTGGGCAAAATAAAAAAATTGACTACTTAATACACCCCTTAAAGTAACATATTTTTTCTTAATTGCAATATTATTATCAATCGAACCTCTATACCAAATTATATACACCTTTCAGTAAATAATTCACTATCTGCAAAATAATGTTTCCATAAAATTTGTAAATCCAGTCCTGTCGGACCGATTTTATTAAAATTTTAGGGACGCATTTTAATTAGTATCAGAGGGTTAAATTTCAATTTTGAAACGACTCGAAGAATTTTTTCGGTATTTTAGGGCCCAAAAACATTTTTCAACCCCTAAAAACTACCCTTAAAATAGCCCGATTAGGCCCATTTTAAATGGGCTTCTTGCGATGATGGATTTCAACGCGTGTGCCAAATTTAGTTGAAATCAATTGCCCGCACACACACATATATATATATATATATATATATATATATATATATATATATATATATATATATTTGGCCCACGTGTTGAAATCCATCACCGCAAGAAGCCTATTTAAAATGGGCCTAATCGGGCCATTTTAAGGGTAGTTTTTAGGGGTTGAAAAATGTTTTTGGGCCCCAAAATACCGAAAAAATTCTCTGAATCGTTTCAAAATTGAAATTTAATCCTCTAGTGGTAATTAAAAAGTGTCCCTAATATTTTAATAAAATCGGCCAGACAGGACCGAATTTAAAAATTTTATGAAAACACTAATTTGTAGATAGTGACCTATTTACTGAACGGTGTATTTAATTCGGTACACACGTTAGATAGTTAATAATATTTCAATAAAGAAAAAAAATATTTTAAGGGGTGTATTAAGGGGTTAATTTTCTTATTTTGCCCAAAAACTAACTTAAGTTCGCATAATAAAGCCACACTGCCTGTATAAGCAAATACACTATATTGTCGGCAGGGTTTTGGCACTGCGACCCAGGTTTTTTTTATTGTACATAATACATACAAACGGCATGGCCCATCTTCCAGTAATTTCATACTGATAATGAAACATTAATTGATAAAAAAGTGGTGTGTGATAATTGATATTCACATTTTCATTAAGGATGTACATTGTTAAAATAAAATAGGATGTCTAGGGAGATGATAAATACAATCTGTGCGAATTTGTCTGAAAACTGATCAGTACAAATATGACCATAGCTAGGGAACTAGTAACGGTTTTACTCAAAATTGAATTTTTGTGAGTTCATTAAGGCCACTATCCTGAACAGAAAAACCGCAGTCTGGCAGCTGAAACCGGGAACAATGCGTGGATGGACGCGATCAAAGATGTCAAACTGAAGGTGTCATGTTTTCTGAGCGATTATCCTTGAGCATAAAACTTCAAGTCTCGCATTTCGTATCCGGGACAGTCCCCGATCTGGCAAAGGTATATTGAAATCCAACAATCTTAAAAACGTTACCATTGGTAGACAATTTTGACATTTATCATTACACATTTTTCGTTTCGTAACACTTTCGTTGGCCTACTAGACATACTTTTCCTCAAGAACGGACCGCCAGACTTTAGTTTTTGTGCTCAAGGTCTCCTGAAATTGTCGCACAGAAAATTTCAAACATGAGAAAACATAATATTTGGTGACACCTTAAGTTTGACATCTTTGACCGCGTCCATTCACGCATTGTCCCCGATCTCAGCTACCAGACTGCGATTTTTATGTTTAGGATAGCGCCCTTAATGAACTAACAAAAACTCAAGTTTGAGGAAATACTATGAGTAAAATCGTCACTGGCTCCTTCCATAAAAAGTCAGTGTGACAATCGGTAATTAGACAGTTTGAGCTGTCCACTAGCGTATATGGTCGAAGTTCGTAGTTCATTGGACACCTATCACTTTTTGTACCTTTTTGCTTGTTCTGTTTGGCAACGCTTATGAGTTTATGACTTCTCTTGTCCTATTTTTGTTGTTATCTTTTTATGTTGAATAAAGTCATCGAACCGTACGCTGTGTTTACTAGAGATGGGGATCTGTTACTTTTTTATGTAACAGTAACAATAAGTTCCAGTGTCGTTATTTTCAAATTCTCAGCACAGACAGAATGACATAGAAATGAAAGCTCATCCAGTCTTTTTCCAGAAGATGTCGCCGAATGATATTGTGCGCCTTGGAATTCGTTTGATTTGTGATCATTCAATCGAAGAATTGGCAAAAAAGCAAAGAAAAGTGACTCTTCCTTTTTCGGAAAAATTTTTAAAATTTTAAAATATTTCTAAAATTTAGAGTAATCAACTGATTGGGGTGCATTTCTTAGTAACAGGTATTTTGGAACTATTCTGCAAACGAAACAGTAACGTATAAACGAAACAGTAATGTATTACTGCATAGTATTGTGAATATTAATATTAATGCTGTCGGAACGCTCTGAATTTAAGACATACTACGAGGCTAAAAAATGCTGTTGCAAGGGTGCCATTGCAACAGCATTTTTTAGCCGTGCATCTAAAGATTCAAGTACTGTTAAATTTCTTGGACTATTTGTTGATAGCGACTTGAAATGGAAATCGCATATTGATCACTTATGTTTAAAATTATCCAAGATTCTGTATTTATTGAGAAAAGTTTCAGAATATGCATCCTTCGACGTGAGAAAAAGTATTTATTATGGTCTTTTCCATTCTAACATAACATATGGTATTTTGCTATGGGGACATGCCCCTGATGCTGTAAGAGTGTTCCGACTTCAAAAACGAGCAATGAGAATTATAACTAATAGTAAGTCAAGAGATTCTTGTAAACCTTTGTTTAAACAACATAATATTTTAACTTTGTCATCTCTATTTATTTACGAAAACTTACTCTACGCAAAACATAATCTCTCAAAATTCCTGATAGTCGAGGAGGTGCACTCTTACAACATCAGGAGCTGTACTATTATTCGTGTGCCTTTTGTTAATCGCAACAAATTGACAAATGGTCCAAATTATTTAGCAGTTCAGTTATATAATCAACTTCCCATTAGTGTTAGAAACTTGCCAATTAACCTTTATTCAAAAGAAATAAAGCGAAAATTATCAAACGAACCACTATATTCGTACAAAGACTTCGGGCAATCAACAACCACTTGGTAATTAAATATGCACTGTAAAATTTTACTTATCGCTGATTTTAATGTAATTCTTTTATTAGTGTATTTGCTATATGGCAACATACACTATTGGCGTTGGTCGGATGGCGGGACCTAGGGGTCGGACCAAAATTTCTCGACGTTTCATAACCTCCTAAACACTTTGGCACGATTTTTAAAAATGTTTATATATATATGTATATATATATTTATATATATATATATATATATATATATATATATATATATATATATATATATATATATATACGTATATATATATATATATATATATATATATATACGTATATATATATATATATATGTGTACGCGCGATAACTTTCGAAAGAGTTAATTGATTTCAACGAAATTCGGGCCACATGTTGAAATCCATCACCGCAAGAAGCCTATTTAAAATGGGCCTGATCGGGCTATTTTAAGGGTAGTTTTTAGGGGTTGAAAACTGTTTTTGGGCCCCAAAATACCGAAAAAATTCTCCGAATCGTTTCAAAATTGAAATTTAACCCTTTGGTAGTGATTAAAAAGTTTCCTCACAATTTTAATAAAATCGGCCCGACAGGACCGGATTTACAAATTTTATGAAAACACTAGTTTGCAGATAGTGACTTATTTATTGAAGGGTGTATTTAATTTGGTGTAGACGTTAGATTGATAATAATATTACAATTAAGAAAAAAATGTTATTTTAAGGGGTGTATTAAGGAGTTAAATTTTTTATTTTGCCCAAAAACAAACTTAATTTCACATAATAAAAGTATAAAACCACACGGCCCTATACAAGCAAATACACTATATTGTCGGCAGGGTTTTGACACTGCGACCCGGGTTTTATTTGTAATTTTAATTGACAATCACATCTACTTGTAACATTGTAACATTAGCTCTGTGAATAAAGATATTCTATTCTATTCTTCTATTCTATGTCTTAAATTCAAAGCGTTCCGACAGCATTAATATTAATATTCACAACACTATGCAGTAATACATTACTGTTTCGTTTATAAGTTACTGTTTCGTTTACAGAGCAGTTCCAAAATACCTGTTACTAAGAAATGCACCCCATCTCTAGTGTTTACTAGATGCGTTTGTTTATCTTGTTACTCGACTATTATTTTTCTTCTTGATAATAAAAATAAAAAGACACACTGCTCCACCAAATCAACAAACTTAAATACATAATATATAGTGCAGGAGTTTTCGCTATATAGTTGTGTTGTGGTGATTTTTCTTTCTTTTATGTGTCTGAAAATTCTCCCTGCTTACAGATTACCTTCTTTTGTGACACTTGCGTGTTTTAAAAGTGATACGTCACGTTCTGTTTGTCTCACTCTGTTCCATACGTGTAGTATTTTTGATTTCACCAAAACTTTTTGTCCCCTTTCAGATAATATTCTGAGTATCAACTTTTCGCATAATATTGTATAATAATCTAATAAATATGGATTGAAAGGGTGGCTAATATCATTGTTATTTCTTTCAATATGCTTGATAAAGGTAGTTTTATTATTTTTGTCGAAAGTGATAGAAAATATATCCCTACTTTTTTCTTGATAGTATATTACACCACAAGAGCCGAAAGTTGAATTTCCTGCACTGCACCACATGATGCCCTAGGCGAAGTCAAGGACATCGTATGTCGCGCAGTGCAGGACTTTCAGCTTTCTGTTCGTGGGGTGTATACCATTTTTCTTCATACCATGCCGAAAGTACGCACTTTCATCAATATATAAAAAAACCCGGGTTGCAGTGCCAAAACCCTGCCGACAATATAGTGTATTTGCTTATACAGACAGTGTGGCTTTATTATGCGAACTTAAGTTAGTTTTTGGACAAAATAAAAAATTTGACTTCTTAATACACCCCTTAAAATAACATTTTTTTCTTAATTGCAATATTATTATCAATCGAACCTTTATACCAAATTATATACAACTTTCAGTAAATAATTCACTATCTGCAAACTATAGTGTTTTCATAAAATTTGTAAGTCCGGTCCTGTCGGGCCGATTTTATTAAAAGTTTAGGGATACTTTTTAATTATTATCAGAGGGTTAAATTTCAATTTTGAAACGATTCGGATATTTTTTTTGGAATTTTGGGGCCCAAAAACATTTTTCAACCCCTAAAAACTACCCTTAAAATGGTCCGATTGGGCCCATTTTAAATAGGGTTCGTGCGGTGGTGCGAGCCAAATTTAGTTAAAATCAATTAACTCTTTCGAAAGTTATTGCCCGCACACACACACAGACATATATATATATATATATAAACATTTTTAAAAATGGTGCCAAAGTGTTTAGGAGGTTATGTAACGTCGACCTCTAGGTCCCACCATCCGACCGATGCCAATAGTGTACGTTGCCATAATATGGCAAATACACTAAAAATACTACTTACTTACTTTCAAGTGAGCAATGTTGAGGTTATACGTAATGACACATGGTTCTAATAATGTCCATGTAATAACAGCAGATGGCTACCTACTAGAACATGTGAGCTGACAAACGTCAGTTTCACGTATCAGTGCGCATGACGATATGCGTATAATTCCATCTTGTGACTACAGCAATGCATAAATGTTATACTTTCGGCATTAAAATCGAATCAGAAAGTACGTACTTTCGGCATAGTATGAAGAAAATCAATTTATATTGAGAAGAAAATAGAGTTGACCCTGAATAATTAGGAAACCACTATTGCTGGGATGTGTGACGAAGACGAAACATTTATGTCATTTGTCCCTGTCTCTTTCTACCGAAACTTGGGTCGTTCAGACCAGACTAACAGTCATCTACGCAGGTCGTTGTTTTTGAACGTATACTCTCTACAAATGAGAAACCTGGTCAGTAAAGTAGGTAACTTTTTAAATGAGACAACGCATCGTCCCTTGAGATATCCCTTAATCAGATTTGACTGTATAGCATCATTTTATTAAATTTTGTTCAGTTTGATACAAAATATATGGCTATATTTTGTTTAAATCAATTTATATTGAAAAAAAATTTAGTCAACTTCAATTTTATATTTTGTTATCAGTACAGTAGACTCCCCATAAGTCACAGTCGACAAGTTGGAAGAGAAAAAGCTTATTTTAGATTAGTTTCAATTTTTTATGAAATGAGCAAATTATTTTATATACTGATGTAAAATGTTATTAATAAATTTCACGTGGAAGTCCTAGTTTGAACCTTTTTCAACTATAAATTATTCTGTCAATCAGAGTTACGGTTTGTAAGTTTGGATGTAGGAATCTCCAAAACTACTCATCCAATTTCAACATTTTTTTCCTCAACATTTAGAATGGATCTTCAGGATGGACATAGGCTATATATTATCGCGTTAAAAATAAGAGCATTTTTCGTGGAGACCAATATTAAATAAAAATGAGCATTGGTATATCTGTTTGAAATTAATAGACTTCGATATCGTTTGACCGATTGACACCATGAAAGTTGACACATACATATATGTATGCATACATATGTATACATACATATATGTGTTTTTCATGCAGAAGGTTTTTATGCTATCCACTTTGTTGCAACTCGTCACTAGACCGTAATACGGTGGAACCGAAGGCTCCACTACCTGTTGTCGCTGCCGTGCTTCATCTCAATCGCGTGCAGAGCCGCGGGTAGCGGCTAGTAAATATATAAATTTTTAGTGATAAATTTTGTATATTCGATTATAATTATTTGAAATAATAAAATAGCCTGATATGACTAATTAAAAAATCGAATTTCTGAACAACTTTTTGAATAATGTGACTTATTTAAAATGAGCACTAGCTCCCTGAGTAAACAAGATTGAATACTAGTTTTATTAAATACGTGATGGATTCGAGTTTATTGTTGAGATCATTTTATAAACTCACATTTATAAATTTCGATACCTATACATCAATATTTTTATCTCAAATGTAAAAAAGAAATAAAGAACTGTAAATATGTCTATATACTGGTACATCTCTGGCCAAAAGTGAGTTACAAAATTATAAATGTGAGTTTAAAAAATTATTTCCATATTATTAATTATTAATACGCTAAGGTTAAGATGTTTGCCTCCCTTTTTCGAAAAAACCACACAATTGCTCCACATAAATTTTATATCATTTTATAGATAATTGCTTGCTCTACCGACATCAACAACTAAAAAATTTATTATTGCTTTTGTTTTTGTAAATTTATTAATTATTAAAATTATATATATAGATATACATTAAGACACAATACGGCAATGCTGCCATCTGACGGCTTTGATTTTGAAACAACGTCAATATGATTGACGATCGGTAACTCTTTTGTTCAATTTCAAATCAAGTCACGTATGTATCAATATTTTTCATATAGTGGCGCTTTAGCTCAACGTTTTTGATACTTGCGCCTCTATGTGACAATTTCAGTAAAATATATTTTTTCGATCTGTCATCTGAGCTCACAATTACTCCACATAAATTTTGTATCATTTTATAGATAATTACTTGCTCTATGTGTATCAACAATTAAAAAATCTATTATTGCTTTTGTTTTTGCAAAATAATTAATTATACATTTATTCAGTATATGCAGCAATGCTGCCATCTGATGGTTCTAACTTTGAAACAACGTCAACATGATTGACGATTGGTAATTTTTTTTTGTTTAATTTTTAATCAAAATTGACGTATAAATACTTTTCGTATGGCGGCGCTTCAGCTCAACGTTTTCGATACTTGCGCCCCTATATGACAGTTTTAGAAAAATATTTTCTTGAACCGTCACTGAGCTTCGTAATGTAATACTACAAAAAGAAGAAAGTTATAATGAGTGTGAGAAATTAGAAACGAATTTTAGTGCGAATTATTCGCACAGGTACCGCTAGTATTATTTTATTTTAGAATAAAAATAACAACTAGTTTCAATAACTTATTTTAGTGTCCTCAGGTTACAATAGGACAATAAATTGTGACTAAAAATATGAACATTTAAAAAAAATTATAATACATACAATTATTATTGTATGTGCCATATTATGACAAATACACTAAAAATTTAGTCAACGATTGTGGTATTTAAGAAGTGCTTAAATTGTGGTATGTACAGATCTAACGCTTCGATTTTTATGTTTGACCTGAATTAGGAACCACAGCATCAAAATTAAAAATCGAAACGGTAGATAATTGAGATCCGTCAAAGATTCTGGTCTGCGGCGCCGCTACAAACTGCGTGGAATTTGATTGTGTATTATTGATGTCCGGTAGTGTATATTCGTGTACAACAACAAACAGTATTTGGTTAGTTTATGTTCTGTACATAAAGTTTTACGATTTTTTTAACAGCAAAAGAGAAGAGCGGCGCTGACGTATAATCGAATGTATCTGCCAGGCAGGTAGGAGATACAAATTGTTTGATTACGGCTTTAAAACAACTGACGAATTTTTTTTTGCTGCTACTTTTTTACACCAGCTATTCGTCATCAGAATCCATTTCCGCATTGCAATCAAACATTAACAAGTGAACAAATTATGCATTGTAAATATTTCACTACACTTTTTTTTATAATATAGGGACGTGACATTTATTTTTAATGGTTTGAGAACTGCATACATATTTTTCTATCTGTCTAAAATATAATTTATCATTTATATTCACCTGTGGCAAGTAATAGTGGTGAACAATTTTGTGATAGGTTAATAATAACCCGTCATTTATAACCATTAAAAATAACTGTCTGCATTCTGTTTAGTTAAATAGATTTTAAGTAACCGGTTATTCTGTAAAAGGTTATGAATAAATAATTATTTAGTAACAGGTAGACTTGGGTAACTCAGATCTGAACCGGTTCAAAGAGCCGACTCCGACAGAAGATCCGTGAGAGCCGACTCACTTTTTTTTGAGCCGACGGATCAACGGATCCGCATAACTCAGTGAAACACTTAACACACAGAAGCACATTTTACACTTACGTATCAGTTCTTGCTTTGATGCATCTGTCAGCTCAAATGACTCATGCATCACATGTTTGGCTATGCATTCTTGATTCTATACAGGTCGTGATATGATTGACTGAACTAGGTAACTCAGTGGCAGATTGTAGTAACATATTCAGAACTCGACTCTTTTTGTACCGGTTCAGTGAGCCGACTCACATACGGGACCCAGATGCAAAGATGCAGATCACTAAAAAGACCCGTTTTTCCCATCTCTAGTAACAGGTCTTGAATAACTGATTATTTAGCAGATTTAAAGAATGCTGGTTATTTGTCATATGGCAACATACACTATTGGCGTCCGTTGGATGGCGGGACCTAGGAGTCGGACCAAAACCTTATAAAAAATGTATAAAATTTTCGTAATTAAAAAACAAAAACAAAACATAATTATACCCGTATAAATAGTGATAATTTTATTTATCCAGTACCCGTATAAATAGTCATTATTTTATTTATACAGTACCCGTACAAATAGACATTTCTTATAATTAATCAGTTCAATTCATAGATGTGCCGCATATAATATACAATCTAAAATAATCTCTTTTCGATAGTATGCGACAAATTTTAAGAAAACGTTGTCATTATTCTTTCTCCGTCTTTCTGTCACCTTTAAAACACATTTACGACAGTAACGTCCCTTTAGTCGTTAGTTAAAGCTTCTTTAGGTTCAAGGTTAGCCCATAAACGCAGAAGAGTCGAGCTATAGCCCATCAGAGTTTTTGTGACGTTTTTTCGAACCCCTATGTAATTCAAATGACCTCGTAAACAAAGGTAGGGGATTTAAACCTCAGCTATCGTATCAGTTGCCACCTGTAACGTACCATTCTACTGAATGTGTCAAAAGGTAAATTTTTATGGTCCTCAAAACGCCAAAATAATAGTACATATATTACAGCACTAGAGCAGAAAGTTGAATTTCCTGCACTGTGCGTCATGATGCCTGAGCAAAGCCGAGAGCATCATGTCGCACAATTCAAGGCTTTCAACTTTCTGCTCGTGTGGTGTATACTATTTTTTTTATACGCGGTCGAAAGTACGGACTTTCACCATTATTTAAAAAGACATAACTTTCAAGTGAGCAGTTTTGAGGTTATATGCAATTATAACTGTAAGCCACTACTGGCTGACGACAGTCTCACGTATCAGTGTGCACGAGAAAACACTTTCTTTCTGCCTGCTGTTATAGATATCTTACGAATAACTCAAGCAAAGCCTTAGAATCGATGCCGAAAGTACGTACTTTCGACTGGGTATGAAGAAAATATTATTGCACACTATGTACTCTGTTAACGCTTTGCCCAATAGACCTGAGATTTGCTCATTCAAATAGTCATATGTATTAGATTATTTTCGTAAGCAATTGGTTCACATTGTAACTTCTTGAAAATGAGAAATCTTATTCTATAAAACTGAACAATTTCTGCAATGATTGTTAGAAATATTCACTGTTACAATGCTATATTAGAAAAATTTGATTTTTGAACAACTGTCACCGTCGGGACTCAAACTCGAATCTTTCCACTTTCGCGGCGGAATGAATTTTCAATTACCATTTCTCCTAAAATTCTAACTGAAAATTGCGAATAGCGGTTGTTGTTTGGTCTGTACTTACATACGTCCGAGTTGTACAGGTTGCAGTTCTTGACGAATCACCTTGGTTATTTTTTTCTGCTTTGTATAAGTACTATCAAAGTAGAACGGCAGTGAAATTCGTTGAAAACCGTTCAGTAGTTTAATTGTTATAAGCATTTTAATTATTCTACTGACCCGATCCGTTGTCCTGTCCAAATTTCAATAAATTTGTTTGTGATAATTTTGTGACTTCGTGAAAAGCTATAGAAATTTGCTTCGGACATCGTGGGTTGCGCAATGCAGAAATTTCAACTTTCTGTTCGCGCGGTGTATAGTATTTTTCTTTATACTCGATCGAAAGTACGTAGTTTCACCATTCTCACGTAGCAGTGTGCACGAGAAAACTGTTTCGGCCCGCTGTTACAGATGGCGTACGCGTAATTCCAGCACAGCATAAATGTTAGACTTTCTTCCTTAAAATCGAAGCCGAAGGTACGTACTTTCCACCGGATATAAAGAAAATACCTATACACCTATCCCCCGATTTACACGGTAGATACGTTCCTGAGAAAAACGTGTAAATCGAAAATTAAAAATTTTTAAGTCAAAACCGTGTAAATCGAAAAGCTTGCAGAAAATGCATAATTTTGCTATTTTTACTTTAATCACAGCCGTTAATTTATAATAATCTAATTATGCACTCACTTGTAATTTACGAATATGGAAAATTAAATCTTTCTGAAACTGTGAAACTTTCACTAAAATACAATTTTCCGTAGATAAAACTTTAATTTTATGCGAAGAAATACAGACACAGTGTGCGTGTGCAGCAAGTCAGCACATAAGCTCGGGATTCCCCGTGAGATGTGTACACAGCGCACGTGTTCAATCACAGTAGCATTTAGTAGAGTGCGATAAAAACAAAAAAATTTGGAAAGCCGTGTAAAAGCGAAAACGTGTAAAACAAGTACCGTGTAAATCGGGGGATAGGTGTATTCGTCTACACGGCAATAACGTGGTCCAATAGAAGCTGATGATCTCAGATGTTGAGCGTTTATAATCTATCAATGTGGTGCCCACTTTTGACTTATTGTGATATTTTAATGTGACTTGTTTAGAAACAAAATAAATTCAGTATCTAGTTTCGAATTTCGTCAGTTGTTAAAGCTCTTCATGTAATATAATATGAAGGTTCGGTGGCAGTCTAATTTGCCGACAGCCGATATAGGTACAATTTTCATTCCATGTTTTCTTTACCTTTTATACGTTTTACCGACATCCAGTTGAGTCTTTTCAGTGCTCTCGTTGCGTTCCCTGAGCTGGAGACCGGCTATAATAATATAATGTTTATCTTTCATATACGGAAAATGTATATATACCAGCTCCCTCTCGTTCTCTCTCTCCTACCCTGAGTACTCACTCTAGTTGCTACCCTTTTTAAGACCCTTGCTCTACGTCGTCCTTATTTCACTCTGCCCTGTCCTGTCTGGCAGACAATATTATATTCCTCATACTGGCTGTCCAATTCATAAAACTGACACAGTGCATTTTTTTCTTCTGCCAGCCGGATCGTTTAGCGTTAAATATTTGAAGATTAAGATTAAGATAAAATACAATTTTGTACATTATAAGTCAGCATTAAAACATTAAAAAAAGCGTTCCAAGTGACCTACTATCTAAAAATAAAGAAAAGAGAAAAAACATAGTAAAATTAAAGACAGAATTATACAATTGGGAAAAATACAGTAAAAAAACCCAAACAAAATTGTAGAATTATATGAAGTGACTGTTAACCAGCTCCTTGTTCAGCTGTATAGTATAGTACGTGCCATGGATCTAAAAGGCTTGGAAGTTAGATGCAAATGGAGGCTTGCGCAGGTACAGTCGGTTGAAAAACTACAAACTTGCGCTATATCATTATTTTTAATTTCTCTTTAATCTAAAGGTCTAATTCCTTGCATAAAGTCATCCAAAAAATTATTTTTCGTGCTTGTCTGTGCAAAACTGTATTAGGCATCTTGATCAATTAACAATCAAAGAAACAACTTAACAATAACGTGCTGGATTGTACTTTATAGCAGGAAAGCGACAATTGACAAGACAACCAGAGATAACCAACCACCGACGAGCGCACGTTTTGTGACGGTAACTGGGAGGTGGTGGGAGTCTTCCTTTCCCACAAAACAACCAGTACGGCTCTAAAATATGCATTTGCGACGCTGTTTGTGAGTAACTTCAGAACCTTTTAGAACCGTGGCGCGTATTATACAAGCATTTGAATGTGCGTTTGTATCTGGTGGCAATCTGTTTATTTTAACAGTTGTCGGTAATATTGAGTGACGTAGTTGCGCTGAAGTCTCTGAATAGAATAGAATAAAATTCGTTTACACCATATTATATTACGTAACTAACTACTAACGGTGCGAAATATTCGCAAGGGTCCGCTAAAGGTAATATAGTATCAAAAAAATAGTAACCATAGATCTTGTTGCATAGACATTTCGGTATACCTATTACTTTTTCAGAACACACTGTATATTAATTTGTATTAACTAAGCGTTGAGTGGTTGCTACACCGAAGTTCAAATAAACGGAGCAGATAACATTGTGGTAATCCTACAGAAATAATGCGTTAACGTAAGTCATTGTGCATCATAATTTATATGAATTTACAGTAAATCACTGATAAACTGAACCGTTGGTTATTCGAATTTTGATGTGAAAAATCTATTCGCGCGCTTGGTTGGGATTAGAAAGGTTTAAGACTCCACGACGTTTAATATTGTAAGACGCGAAAGATTGCAAGACGATCTCAGGTTACTCTACAGCAGTGGTTCCCAAACTGTTGAAGTTTTCAGACCACTTAGCGTGAAATTAAATCAGTACGGACCCCCCACGCTTTTTCCTTTAGTCTTACCAGGTAATCAAATTCAAAGGTGTTGATTGTTGAAGTAGTAAAACAATTTTCAATCAGCCAATCAATAATATTGCATTTAGAAAATTAATTCATTACAGGAATTCGTCACAATATGATTTGACAATTTATTGTTTATTAAGGCTAACTAATACAAAATAAGATAGTATCTCGTATCAACCCAAAAACTTCTCCTACGAATAATCTTAAAACAACCTAGACTCTCTCCATCCCTGGAACTATTTAGTAGCCTAAAGATACTTAATATTTATCAGACATATGCTAAATCAGTTCTATCCTTGTTTTATAAACGTCCAGGAAACCATGTAGCTTACCAGAATCCTTACAAGATCGCAGATCTTAAATCCTATCCTGACTCCAAAAATGTCAAAAACTTTCAGCCAAAAACACATAGCGTTCCTTGGTCCAAAAGTATACAACTGCATACCGGTTGAATTCAAACAAATTCGAAACATTAAAACATTCAACAAAAAAATATTCAGGTGGTTATGTGACAACACAGATTCTCAGGTCATTTACAATATTCTCAACTAACCCACAACTAAATTTTCTTTGTAGTTATTATTATTATTTTTTTTTCTATTCATTACTCTTTTTTATCTTTTCCCCTCTTTTATTTATTTTTTTTTTCTTAATTAACTCTAGCTCACATAAGTCTATTCCAACCCTGGAACTGGCAATAGCCAAGTTGGGTTGGAAAATTCCATTTATTTTTTACACGCAAAGTGATTTATTTTCTATTTACTAATTTTGTAATTCTGTTTTCTTTTTTTTTCGAGGAATAAATTTATTTATTTAATTAAAGACAGTAAGGCTTGATTATATATATGCTTAGTAGAATGCGTATTACAGAGTCATTCGAACAACATGCAACTCCTAATTTTTACCATATTTACGATAAAAAAGTAAATGTCCGAGATGTTTAGTTCTGTGAGATTTGTCAAGAGCTAGTAAAACAGTTTTTTAAAACACATTTTTTATTATGACGATCATCAGCACGGATATTTTCATCCGATCTCGTTCAACGCATACCGCTTTTAAAATTCCCATTTAATGGCAAATTTCTTATATGTGCTGCCGGGCCCTCCCGCGGCCACTTCCAGCTAAATTACATGTCCATGGGTCTAATAGTTCCGGAGATATCATGATAAATTGATAATTAATTGGACTTTCATCCCCTATTTCAACCCCTTAAATTTTTTAAACAAAATGTAGCCTATGTCCTTCCTCAAGATGCGGTCTATCTCCTTGCGAAATTTTATCGAAATCTGTTCAGCGGTTTAGGAGTGAAACGGTAACAGACATACGCGCATTTATAATTTTAATGTGAATTTATTTTATTTAACAAAATATATATTTTATGAAAAACTGTATTGTTACGGCATTTTTATGTTGCCCTTTCTCACTCACGCAGACTAGAGTTGGGTAACTCAGATCTGAACCGGTTCAAAGAGCCGACTCCGACAGAATATCCGTGAGAGCCGACTCACTTTTTTTTTAGCCGACGGATCAACGGATCCGCATAACTCATTGAAACACTTAACACACAGAAGCACATTTTACACTTACGTATCAGTTCTTGCTTTGATGCATCTGTCAGCTCAAATGACTCATGCATCACATGTTTGGCTATGCATTCTTGATTCTATACAGGTCGTCATATGATTGACTGAACTAGGTAACTCAGTGGCAGACTGCAGTAACTTATTCAGAACTCGGCTCTTTTTGAACCGGTTCAGTGAGCCGGCTCACATACGGGATCCAGATGCAAAGATGCAGATCACAAAAAAGACCCGTTTTTCCCATCTCTAGTTGCCCCTGCAGGCCATCCCTGGAACTTCCCCCTGTTTCCGTTCTAATGAGATGTGGCTTCCCCCTACGGTGTTAAAAAATTCCAGCCAATTGAGCGACAAGGCCAGTACAATTTCATAAATATTGACATTTGAAATATTATAATAAATAAAATAACATTTCTGTGAACGCGCGCAGTGCAGTGATGCGAATAACGGCTAGTAACAAATATGATATTTGTCATTCGTTTCCATGGTTACACAGTATGGTTTCATTTGTAAAAATTAATCAAAGCATGCTATGATAGTTACAACCCGGGCCTTTCTAGTTATAAACTTAAATTATTAAAAATCCGTTTTTCCCATCTCTAACGCAGACAGTATCACCAACCAGAGTCAACTAATGTTTACAGAGAATTTTTCGTTAAGAGAGCTTCGACTGTACTTATCA